>QEPC01014402.1:8908416-8921575 GCA_003113815.1 Sphenodon punctatus | reverse complement strand
AGGGCCGTGCGGCCGCACGTTCCGCCCCGCGGCCCCACCCCCTCCCCAATTCCCCGCTGGGATCAGCCGGCACGTCTGTTGGACGTGACGGGCTGATTCCGGCGGGGAATCAGAAGGGTGATTCCGGGACGGGACGAATGCCTCCCCGTCTCGTCTGAAATCACCCATTGTTAAAGGACACATGAGAAATACAGGTTGCAGGGTGGCCGATGCCACCCTGCAACCTGTATTTCTCATAAGCGTCCTCTAAAAATATGCATATATGGCAACCCTGCTTCTTCCCCTTTTTGATGAAGATTCTTGAGGGGTCCCTCTATGTGACTGGTACCCCAAATGCCTTCAGACTAGCCACAACTCAGTTTACCCGCTCCCTAAATGTTTGTCATTGCTTAGTTCTCGCCTTACATTTACTCAGTCAATTGATTCTTGGTTTTGAACACGATCATCAGTGATTGCTTACTCCATTATTTTTAAATGTTTGAAACACCAATGATAATTTTTTCTTAACAGCTCCCTCCCAAGTGATTGCTTTAATCACATATACCTGTCTATCGTTCTGATTTGTTACACGCCTAAGGAAGGGCCCTCTGTGGTCATCTGAAAGCTTGCATGATCTCACCGACAATAAAAACCTCCATCAGTTCCACTCAAGGCCGCTAGGTGGTGGCAGTGGGTTAAGGAAAGGAAGAGCCAGACTTTGGCCACAAGTGAAATGAATGTGTTTGGCCTTGGGCGTAGTGGATCGATAGTTTTTCGTCCAGTCTAGGAAACCAGCTGTGTAATTTGAATCTTTGACCATGCAGTGAAAGGACTGGAGTAGCAGGGATTGCTGTGGGTCAGCATGGAGGTGCATTACCCAAGCTAAGTGGGGTGTGCGGGGGGCACTTGTCCTACAACAGGGGTGGGGATCTGGAACTAGGGTGATCATACCACCCCTTTAAAAGAGGACGTTTATGAAAAATACATGGGGCAGGGCTGCATTGGTTCTACGTATTTTTAATAAGCGTCCTCTTTTAAAGGGGAGGTAGGGCCACCCTACCTGGAACAGCCTGTGGCTGGTTTTTCCCGGCCCCTTTTCAATTCTTGGATCTGATCCATGGATCAAGTCCCTCCTCTCAATCACTAAAGGAGTGAGCTATGGGGAAGGGAGAAGAGATGAAGACATGCCTACAGGGAGAGGGGATGGATCCAGAATGTAGCCCTTCCTCTTCCTTCCTCAAACTGAGAACACCCCTTAAGCTCTCATACTCTCAACTCCTATGCAGCCTGTGGAGCTTGTCCCTATTTTCAAAGTGGTCCATGGGAGGGAAAAGGTTCCCCATCCCTTTCCTACACTATCAGAACCTCATAGCAGCCTTGTAGGAGACTTCAAGGGCATTGCGGAACGGCTTGGAGCAGGGGCTCTGTCTTCCCCAAGAACAAGGGTGTAGTTTGAATAGGAAGAGGAGGTGCAGCTGCACCAGGGAACACAAGCTTGGGGGTGGGGTGGGGTGCAGGCTCCCTCCCTAAGTTGGAATGGACCCTAATGCAGAAGATGGAATGGGAACAAGGGGGACATCCTCTTTCCATCTTCTGCACCAGGGCCTGTTCCAACCCAGCTACCCCTCTGGCCAAGAAAGCTTTGTCTTGGGATGGGTAAAACTCAGCAGGAGAAACATGACCATCTTTGAGTTCCAGTGACCTCCAAAGCTCGGTGCCGTAGCTCCCCGACCGCATGCGCTTGTGTGCGGCCGTACAGCTCCAGTGTACTCGCTGTCTGCCTTTCGCTCGCTTTCATTTATCAAAGTAATTACGCACATTACAGTCATCCTTCCTGGTTCTACCCTCCCAGACGTTATTCTTAACCATTAAACCTGTGGGGGAAGTGAATTATCAGGGAAAGTCACTAGGTATATAATCCAAGTTTAATAGGGACATAGAAAAGCATGCCAACCCAGGGTAGCATCCCGCATTTCCCAAGCAAATAGGAATTTATCTTGATTTGTGGATCTACCCAGCTCACTGATCCGGAAGCTCTTAATAATTGGTTTTAGGACCCGTCAGCAGTGCTCACTCCTTACCGAGCACCCCCCACCCCCTGCTTAATATAATGGGTCACAAATCCTGTTTGCCTCTGACTTCGGAGTAATCCTTTTGTTAATGGCACCTATTGCTTTTTGGGTGGCATGCTCCTAAGCCGCTGACCTGCCCTAGACCAATGTTTACTGAGCAGCCAACATAATCCATTAGCGTCCTACGTAAACGGGCCGGCTTGTTAAGAGAAAGTGTGTCATGAGGAGCCAGCGAGTGATGTGATGTGGGGAGTGCGGGGTGAGCGTTAGCAAAGAGATGGGATGTGTTTGAGAGCAGAGCACCAAGGGATGTGGGGCCTTTTATGGGGCTATGCTGGGAATGCCATTGGAAATAAAAGCAGAAGAGGGTATCCCACTAAGCAGTACACTCAATAAAGTAAATCAAAAGCAAACAGAGAGACTGCTAAATATGTCCCCAGAAAACATGAAACGCAAATTATATATATACAAAAATAAATAATCTTTATATTACAAAAGATGACAGTACTTCGAAACAGGCCAGAAAATATATCCGGGACAGACCAAAAAGTACAACACCCAGGAGGGGTACAAGGAAACAAACAATTTCAAACACGGAGCATAACAAAACACAGACTGCCATTGGAGCATCTGTTGTGCTTTTTTGGTGCAGAGGCCCCATATGGGCGCTCTTGCCTGTGGGTTGGTACAAACTGCCATGCCTCAGGATCACGCGGGGGGGGGGTAGACTTCAGTGTTGCTAATAGCTGCATGTGGAACAAATATTGATAAATTATTGATTACCATTTGGAAATTAGGATTTGAATGGGTTTGAAAATTGGCAGCCAGTTAAACACATTCTAAGTAAAATTAAGACCCCCCCCCCTCCCCCAAGCTCTATTGGAATCCCCCAAAGACCTCACTGGAATTAAAAGAATCAATTTTATTAAATCTAAAAGTTTCAATCGCTTTTAAAGCAGATAGGTATAGATACAAGAACACGGTAGCAACACAAACACATGCCCTGCAGCCTAACAGCAGAAATGTGATGTTATATATCCACAATACTCTCTACGTCTGCTGGTTCAGTCACACAAACAGTCACATCAACAATATACATGCCTACGCATTTCCTACATCAAGGCCTAGAGTAACATACAAGCATACTAGTCTTTCTCCTTCCTAGCGGATGTTAGTTGGAGCTTGTTTGAAGCGTCTACAGTCTGGACCAGCTGTGCTGCTTCCTTTGAGAGGCATGAAGGACCCCTACGAGCAGCTGGAAGTTGCTAGGATGAGCAACAAAATTCATCAGGAAATGAGGAGACAGTTGTAGCATCCCATTTCCTGTACCCAGCCCTGGTACTACCTTCCTTACACCGCGACATTCAGCCAGTTACAAGTGGGGTGACTTCCACCATGCCCATGTAGGAGATCCAGTCTGTAGCACCCTCAATCCATTCCCCTCCCAGTTCTTGGAATAGGATGGTCTGTGCGTTGTGGTTAACTATCCAAAAATGTCCACTGTGGGGGCAAATCGCTGACTCTGGGTCACAGTCTGGGTGAAACATTTCCAAATCAACAGATGTTCAAATGGTTTCAGTTTCCACTTTTGTGTAAACACTCATTGGGTGTTTTTTAGACAAGTGCCTCCTTCCCTCCCCACCCAACCCACCTATGTATATTTTTCTAGGCCACTTATGAAAAATACATGTTGCAGGGCCGGCATTGGTGCAACCCTACCCATCAAACACCCATCATGCATGTTGCAGGGCTGCAACATGCATGATGGATGGGGAGATGCTTGTCTGAAAACACCCATTGTTCCTCACCTTCACCTTGCCGACTATTGCAAGCATTTTCACATTAGCTAAATATATATCCTGCTAAGCAAAAAGCCCCTTTTATTCAACGCAGCGCATTGACTGAAGAAACAATCTAGACCACAGATTGCAGGATGTTGTGTAACCAAGCTTCCCTTATTTCCTCCCGACTTGTCCCTTGTGAGCTGCCCCGAGTCACCTCTGGCAAGAGGGATGGGGTAGAAATGCTAAAATAAAATAAAATAAATAAAATAAGTTTCCAATCTAGGCCTTAGGTCACCGTTTGAGTGAAAACAGACATGACACTAAGTCCACTTTAACATTTCTTACGCATGTTGCAGGGCTGCATAGGGCACCAATACAGCCCTGCAACATGCATAGGAAATGTTGAAGCGGTGTTGAAGCGGAGTTAGCGTTAGGTCTGTTTTCACCCAGAGTGCTGTGTGGTTAAATTCACTTATCTACCCCGTTGCTGCACAAGCTCCAATACGTACTAACACATATAATCGTATTCCAAAAACAGAACAATAAAGCTCAAAGGATAGACAAATAAAATGGTGAACAAATAAGCTATTGATTATTGATTCAAATATTGATGATTATTTATTTATTACAGACATTTATTATCCACTCCCCCTCCTGCCATATGGCAGCTCAGGGCACCAACATAGTATAAAACATAGTATAAAACATAAAAAGCAATACAGAATGTAAATAGTATAACAACAGAACAACAGTCTCCGAGTTAAAAACCCAACGGAATGGAGCTAAAATCCTCCCCGGCCTAACCCGCCCACCCACCCAGTACCCGTCTCCCGCACCTGGCGGAACAGACTGCTCTCGCACTGTCGTCGCAAGGAGGGAAGGTCCGGGGGGAAACAAACCGCCGCTGGAAGGGAGTTCCACAGCTTCAGGGCAACCACCGAGAACACACTCCCCATGATCGCCGCCCGAGAAACTTGGGGGAACCTTGAGAAAGGTGCCCCTGGCCAACCGCAGGCTGCATCAGGCTGATTAGGCTCCATCAGGGAGTGACTGATTACCACCAGGCTCACCTGGACAAGGAGTGGTTTCAGATGAGATGCTACCCTGCATGGCCCCCTTCCTGAACGTATCCTGTTTAAACTCCTGGTTTTCACGTTCAAATCGCTCCACAACCAAGCTCCCCCTTATCTCTCGGACCTAATCTCCCTACGCACTCCTGCACGCGCTCTCCGCTCTTCCTCTGTCCCCTCCCTCCCTCTCCCTCATTTCTCCTGCTCACCTAACCACCTTCGACCCTTCTCCCTTACTGCCCCCCATGCCTGGAACTCCCTCCCTGCCCACATCCCTTGCCCCCTCCCTCCGCTCCTTCAAATCCCTCCTCANCCTTGCCTCCTCCCTCCGCTCCTTCAAATCCCTCCTCAAGACCCACCTTTTCCTTGCTGCCTTTCCCAATGCCTGCTAGTCTTTCCCCTTACTCTTACTGTCTGCCCTCCTCTGCTGACTGCTGCTACCAACCTCTTTGTAACCAAGCCAAGCACACGCACCTGAGACTTCGCATCTGCTTGAATGTTTGTTTGTCTTCTCCCCTGTCTCTCCCACTGTCCCCTCTCCCTGTCTCCCCCCCCTCCTCGTCTTTTAGATTGTAAGCCACAGGCAGGGACCACGTCTAATTCTATGTTCTGTACAGCACCAGGCCACACGACTGGCGCTATATAAACGTTTATAATAATAATAATGGCCATCCAGCAGCCAGGGAGCCGCCCGCCTGCCTGGAGGTGGAGCGGGGGAATGCACGAACCCACGAGCCATGGAGCAGCCGCTCATGGCCACGCATAGAGCACTGCTGGAAAATCCAAATGTGCTGTGGCCGCTTCTGTGGCTGGGGTAGCCACTCTGGGAGCCTCCTGTTTGAAGCGTTCCCCACTCCCTCCACCTGTGTGGGTGCTCTGTGGTGGCAGGGCCGCTCAGTGGCCACACCCCCCCCCATTGCCCTGGTTGTTTAAAAACACCCAGGGTCACCAGGGACGTAGCTACCATGGAGCAAGGGGGCTGAGCCGAGTCCAGGCCCCGGAGTCTGTGGGGGCCCTTTGCAGGCAGCTTGAGCACCACTAGGGAATTTACAGAGGGGGCGGGAGCAGGGCCAACACTCTGGGTGCAGCCAGACAAGACAGGCGCTTTGGGTAGCCTTACCCCTCCCTGGGCAAACGAGCCACGCAATGCAGTGTGCCCAGGGCCCATCACATGTTCCCCCTGTCCCCGGGGCAGGGCGAGCAGCTGGCTGCTCCATGACGTGTCCTTGGAAAAAATCGGAGGATTCATCGCGGCGCAGCCGTACCCCCAACTGGGGTACCGTTGCCCAGGGCGAGGTAACTCATGTGATGGGATTCACTTGCCCCGCCATGCGAGTCGTACCGCTGCAGGGCCATGCGCGACGGGCGCTAGCGCCCATTGTACTCAGCCACATCTCAGGGGCGGGCTCTCGGTCCCGCTAACCTGATGGGGGGGGGGGAGGGGAGGGGTCCACTCCCCCAATCAGCTGTTTATTAGGGTGAGGAGAAAGGCACATGTGTCTGCATGCATGCGCTACTCTGGGCTCCCCCTCCACCCCATCAGTTGTTTGTCAGGTGGATGTGGGGGGGGGAGTCTGTGCTCTTCCCAGGCTCCGCCTCCTTTGATCCACCCAACTGACAGCAGGGGGGGGGAGGTGCACACTCTTCCCAGGCTCCCCTTCCCCATCAGCTGTCGGAAGGAGCACGCACCCTCCTCTGCCCCCCACAGCTGCCTATAGACAGTGGGCCCAGTCCTGCACCTCAGCAGGAGTCGGAGCCTCCAGCCCTAGGTGTGGCGACGGCTCTGACTTCTGTGCCACTGTGCGGCCAGCTCCCCGCGCTTGTCCTGCAGCGTGGCAGTGACATTTGCCTGACACAGCGCTGCACGGGGATTGGCCTCCTACTGCTTGTCTGGCTGCACCCCTTGTCCCTCCCCCACTCTGAAAATTTTCTGGTGGTGCTCAGACCACTTGCAAAAGGCACCACCTTGAAGGAAGTTTCAGAGTGGGCAGGGGTGGAGTGCAGATCCCAGTCCCACCCACTCTGGAAATTCCCTTTCTCTTTGGGGTGCGGTAGCTCGGGGCAACTTACCTGGAGCCAGAGCAGTGCCACCACCTTTGCTAGCTCCCGTTCCCCTGATGCACTTCCAAGGGGGCTGTTTAGGTGCCCCCTTGGAAGGCCTGCAGGCTGCCACTTAGGAAGACTCCTCCACCCCACTGCTGGGGGGTGGGGTGGGCATAATTGAGCCATTAACCTGGGCCCGCCACAGCCTTGCTATGTCCCTACTCAGATGAGGGGGATAGATGAGCTGCTCCAAAGGAGGAATCAACTAGAGCTCCGACACGCATGCCTAGTGCAAAAGGAGGAGAAAGCAGAGTGTTCGTCACCGTCTCTCCAATGGCTTTATGGACGCACCCCTACTTCCTCCTTGCTAGAGCAGCCCAGGGGGAAAGGTTCTTGATTGGCCCCTCCTTGGACACATCTGGCCCATTGGCTGCCCAGCGGCTTTGCGGCCTGTGCTGTTTGATAAAAGGCTTGGGACTCAATGGGAGAGACTTCTCAGCTGAAAGGTTAGGCTCTCTCCTCAGAGCCCCCACATGTCATTATGGGTCAGTAGCTGTGCTCACCCCAGTATTAGGAGTAACTCGGTGCTGCCCAGAGTGGAAGCAGAGTGTTGTGCTGCTGTGTTATGGGGAGCGGGGTGGGTGGCTCAGATTGGGGGAGCTGCTTTAACGGGCTTCAGGGCAATCCTAGCCATAGCAGGAGTGGGGGACTTGATTTTTCATAAGTGTCCTGGATTAAAGGGGAGGTACGGCAACCCCCAAGGGCCACTTTAAAAATGAGTACGAGCTCTGAGGGTCACATAGGAGTGGGGGGGCAGGAGTGCACTCAGAAAAGGGAAGGGGTCAGATCATGGATCCATCTCTCCCCTATCCATCATCTCTGTTCCCTTATCCTCAACTTAGCCTTTCAGTGCTTGGGAGTAGGAACTGGATCCAAGGGTCAGATCCAGGAACTGCAAAGGGGCCAAATAAAAACTAGTCACAGGCTGCATTTGGCCCCTGGGCCTGAGGTTCCCCACTCCTGGAACAGCCTCGGCAGTAGGGCTGCCGCCTGTCCCAGAGAAGAAAACTTGATGGTGCTAATTTGCATTAATTGGCTCATGGAAACATGCACATTTGAAATAGCATTTAGGTTGGGCTAATAAAGAAGGCAGGGGCAGTGGCTGGGTGCATCAATGGCTAGACGACCAGAGGTCTGGGGGTACAGAGGTAAATGGGCCTCCCCGTAACCCATGCACAAAGGGGTTCCTAGGTCAATTAGACTCAATTTACTTCCCCAGCAGCCTAACCAGGGTTTGAGGTGCTGGATCTCTCAGACCTTCTGGTCAAATACAAGGTGATAGTTTTGACTAACCCCGAGAATGATCAGCTTAACCCAAAGCCCAGAGATGATGTTTGAAAACCCTGAGGCTTGGGGACCAACTCTGAGTGAGGGTAACCCTACCTAGTGGGGTAGCTGGCTCTCTCACCTCTTTTACCCTGCTCCAGAATTGGTTTCATTTCATTTGCGCATGGTGATTGATCCAGATTGCTCATCCCAGTCATCTTTCCCAGTACATGAGCACATTGGAGGGAGGGGGAGCAAGCATCTGCCTAGAAGGCGGGTTCCCTGGGGGGGTCATGGGATCAACAAGTCCTGGCTCAGGCATTTTTCTGAGCCTAATTTAAGAGTGGAGCTGCACTGCCTGATCTGCAGTGGATCCTAGCAGTTCTTATTGGCAAATACCCAGCTGGGCCAGTAGGTGGCAGGCTTGGAGTGGACAAATCCCATTGGCGGGTCCTTCCTAAAACCTCTTCCTCCCTTGCTCTAGTAGCTCCAGTGCCAGGCGGAAGCCCAAGTGTTACTGCCCAGTTCAGTGCCCTGTGGGGGTTTGAGCTGCAGTTCTGTGAATGGTGACTCTTACAGGTCTCCAGGAGCTGGGTCAGAATGGGTAGTGCCCAGCCAGGGACATGAAGATGGGTTTGTTGTGGGGTTCAGTTGAGACTTGATGTCTTCTAAGTTACACCATGTTGTTCTGTCCGTTACAGCGATCAGTCTGATACCAAACATGGCTATACAATACTAACAGTGTTTGCCCATATACATGTGTGTTTCATGTGTGTTATGGGATCTTCCGCACAGGGTCTGGGTGTGGAAGTGCTGCCACACACTCGCAGAGGGTCAAGAGGCACAGGGGTGGGGAAGACGTTGTAAAGGGGGCAGGAAAGTCCCTATGGCTCAGCCTTTTCTGGCATGGTTGTCCTGTGCAGACCTGATTTCTCTGGGCCATCAAGGGCACCGCACCCCTGGCTGACCCTGGGGAATTGGGGCTTCTCGTGGAGGCTCTGTGAGCAAAATCGGGAGAGACGGCAACCCTAGTCACACCTAGCAATCGTGCTCGACCAGGCCAAGTTCTCTCCCTTGGCATGAGGGCAGCAGGGGGGTGTCTAGGGTGGCCTGCTGGGTAGAGTCATCCCACCATCTTGGGGCAGGTTTAAATGAGCAAGGCTTGAGCAGGGGTCTGTGGTCGCTGAGCGGCACGACTGCAAAGCACCCACACACATGGAGAGATTCTAATGGGCAGCTCCCAGGGTGGCCACCATGGGCCTCCAGGCAGCCTCCATGCACTCCTGCTACCATGGACCGGCCTTGCAAACAACTCATGCGAGCAGCTGTCCCCCGCCCAGTAACACCCACGCCCTAAGCCCCGCCCAACTGCTCACACTCTGCCATGACACACAGCCATGGGCACCATGGAAACAAAAGTCGCAGCAGCCAGTAACCCCTTCCTGCCCCGGACCCGCTGCAGCTGCTGGCAGTCCTGGGTAACAATGGAGGCACATACAGGGGGTGGAGGGGACATGCAGGAAGCTGCTGTCCGAGCTGCTGTCCTCCATGGGTGTCTTTAGACACAACGCTGTTCAGTGTTGTGTAACACAGTGTCCTACTGTTAGTGTTTAGACGCACCGTCAACACAGCGTTCACCCCAAACACTGATTCAACTGTCAAGACCTGGCAGTTGTTCACTTCCAGTGTTTGGGGTGAACACCATTGACGGTACGTCTAAACACTGTAACGGTAGGACACTGTGTAACACAACACTTAACAGCGTTATGTCTAAAGACACCCCATGGTGTTGGCTCTTCAATCATGCGCTGCTAGGAGGGTTTGTTGTGCTTTGAGCCACTCATAGTGGTGTATTTTGTACGAGTGTCCTTTAAGAGCTCTGTCGAGAGCTCCCGGCAGCGCTGTGGGCAGGACTGGGGAGGCAGTGAACCGCAGACCTGTTTTCTGACAACCAGGGTGGGTGCCCTGTAGGGATGGGACACCGGGGAGAATACCGGATTCATTGGTATCAGATCTCCCCAGTATTGGATTTACCGCTATCGGCATACCGGATTTTTAACATTGGCCGCTTTACCGGGTTTTTTACATTGTGGCCATTTACTTCAATGGCCGCGATGTAAAAAACCCGGTAAAGTGGCCAATGTTAAAAATCTGGTATGCCGATAGCGGTGATTATTGGATTAAGCCGATATACTTGATTAAAAGTACAAAAAATTAGTTGTTAAATACAACATAATATAAAGTGGTTAGCCATTTGAAATACCATATAAAACAATAAAATTTAACACAGAATAAAAGCGAAGGTTATCAATTCTTGGTGATGGTAGATTAGAAAGGTGAAAGTAGCCACCGATTTGATTGGTTTAATCAGTAGGTGCAAGTAAAATTTCAAGTTTACAAACAGGAGAAAAATGCTCTTTGTTATTCATCAAAGGTAGAATCCACTGGGCTCTTAGATCCAAATAAAAGGAACAATAAAATAAAACATGTAGCAAATCCGCGACATCATTACTACCACAGGGGCACAAACGAAATGCTACCATGCATGGTAATGGGTGGCCAATGCTGTTCATGTCAGCGTCTCGTTTAACAGCACTCTTAGTGGCCATTGGTTTTGTCTCCTGTCTGAATCGTAGGGCAGCGGTGAGTAGTCCGTTCTCCTGGTTTTCAGGGAAACTGTGCAAACTCCTTTGCTCTCAGGAACGTGGCAGGCTGACAGAAGCGGGCAGGGAAGGGTTTCCCCCACACGGCAGTGCCAATGCCCCCACCCATTCCAAGCCAGGGCTGCAGTCGCCTCCATTCCTCATTCTCGCCTAATGTCTTCATTCTCCAAGCTGCCCCCAGCCCAGCTGCCCCCTCTCACTATCTGAGTTTTCATCAAATGAGGGTTCATGCTGGTCCCAGTTGGTTTTCAGCCCTTGTTTCTCAGCCTGTACCCCCCCCCCCACTCCTCCTCAGACCATGCAGACTGCCTCCCCCCAAGGGGGTCTCTCCCTGTCCCCGACACAAACACATCAATCACAGCCCAACATGGACCTGTCACCAAACGGCTGAATCAGGCGAAAGTGGGGAAAACTTGCAAGCGGCTCCATAAATTATCAAACCAGCCAGCTCCCAGCTCTCCGCTGCCCCCAGCTCTGGGGCCTGACGTGGCCAACGAGAGCCATGAAGAGAGGCAAGGTGTGGGCACAGAGGGAGAACAGAGGGGTAGCGGCTAGAATGAGGGGGGGGGGAGGGGCTGATTCTTACACTGTCCAAGACAAGCCATGTTCACTGCCCAACCCTGCCCCCCACCTAGACCTGGTACTCTGAGGGGGGGGGTGTAGTTCCACATGTTAGCAGTGGGTGTCTTTAGACATAATGTCAACGGGTATCTGAATGTGTGTTTTGACCTTGATACGAACACTGGTTTGGCCCTGTGTTCACCATGTGGCGCTGCTTAGACACACAGCCCATCTTGGGACAAATCGGTGTTTTGCTCGCCACCCGCTCTCAGCACACAAGCGCTGTCGCCTCGTTCCCTGTGTTGTACCTGCTAATATGCCATGCAGTATCATTAGACACAATGTCGGCCACATGTTCAGTCGGAACACACAAGTTGTCCTTGTGATGCAATGGCGTTCACGTCGTGTGTTCAATGGGTGGCCAAATTGGTGTTCAGATTGTTATGGTGCTTACACACAACAGCCAAACACGTGCTTAGGGGTTTTGACACCCGATCTTTGTTATGTCTAGTGGCTATGCTAGCCCAGCCCTGTGTTTGTGTGTTCATTTGGAGGGTTCTTAGGAAAGGAAGTTCCTTTAAACCTTGACTGGGGAACCTTTTCCCTCCCACAGATCACTCTGAAATTGAGTACAAGCGCCGCATGCCGGATAGGAGTTGAGGCAGGGTATTTAAGGAACGTGCTCAGGAGGGAAGGAAGAGGAAGGCCATGGATCTATGCCGTAGCTATGCCCCCTGTCCTAGAGAGCATGCCCTCCTCTCTGTCCCTTCCGCATAGCTCACCTTTCCCGTGCTTGAGGGTAGGGACTGGACCCCTAAGCCAGACCCAGGCACTGGAAAAGGGCCAAATAAAATGGGATAGATCTGTCCCACAAGTTGGATATTCAGCAGTGGGATTCAGCACCCAAGGAGGGACTGTCAGCCTTAAATAGGGACCTCGTGCCTCAGTTTCCTGTTTCTGAAATGGGGTGGCAGCACTGCCCAGCTTCACTGGGGTACATCCACAATTTGGAGGGGTGGGTGGCTATGGTAGCATCTAGATAAAATAGACCTTTCCTCCCCCATGAACAGTTAAGCCACCTGCCTACTTGATGTTACAGGGCACCATGTACAGCCCCACCCCCTTGAGATCTTGTATGGGGGTGTATGGCGGCTGAAATCCTCTCTGGAGGTGGGAGGAACAGAGAAGAGTGGTTGGCCCCTCCCTGTCCTTGGGGGTGTGTCTGCTGGGGGCAGGTGCCAGCGGCCCCCTCCTCCTCCCCCCCTCCTGTGAAGACTTTGGTAGGGGTTGGTTGCTTCCCCCCCGCCCCTCCCGAGCCTGGTTGTCAGCAGGCTCGGGGTTATGCACCTGGCGGCCGGAGTGGGATACCTTCGCCGCCTCCGCTGTTAGCAAGGGGGCGGGGACAGCTGGCTTCTGGGCCACCCCTACAAGATCAGGGGGCGTCCGGCATCCGTGCCGATGGCCGTGCTGATGGCACGTCCAAAGGGGCACATCCTTTGGTTGTGCCCTTCGGCTGGGGCCGGGGAAGGCTGTTGATATTATTGGTATGTGGTGGGAAGGGGAATTAGTACGGAGTGGTATCCGCCCCCCTGGTGAGAGCAGGAGGGGAGACAGAGCCCCCCCCCCCAGTGGTAGTAGTGTGGGGGATGGGAAGTGATAGA
>QEPC01014402.1:8882775-8906589 GCA_003113815.1 Sphenodon punctatus | reverse complement strand
CAAAGTCGCTCTGAATCCAAGCGATCTTGTCCGCAAAGTAGGTGACAAATTCCTCACAGCGGGCCTGGGACAAGTCCCTGTCCAGGTGGAGGGAGGCCAGACTGACCAGCCCCCACACCACCCGAAACAGCTCCACCAGGCGTGACTTTGCAGATGCTATGAGGGCAGCAAAGAACTCCTTCTTTGCTGTCCTCACAGCCTCGACATAGGACCGCAAACGGGCCCTATGGAGAAGTCGGTCGGAGTCAGAGCGAGTCCGACGCCAGCATCGCTCTAGCCTCCTGCCTACTTGTTTCATACACCGCAGCCCCTCAGTAAACCAAGGGGCCCTGCAGTGACGAGACAGAGGCAGAGGGCGTCTCGGAGCCACCCTGTCAACGGCCTCCCCCAGCAAGCTGTTCCAATGCTGGACTAGCTCATCGACAGAGTGACCATCCAGGTCCAAGGTTAATTCCCTCAGGACCTCCTGGAACCGCTGAGGTTCCATCAGCCTCCGAGGGCGGACCATCCTAACTGGCCCATTCCCCTTCTGGAGGGGGTGCACTGAGAGACTGTCCTGGAGGAGATAATGGTCCATCCATGACAAGGGCGTAGCCCTAACCTCCCCCACTACCGGACCACCCACCTCAAGGCCAGAGCCAAAGATCAGGTCGAGGGTATGCCCCCCACGTGGGTCGGGCAGATGGGGGTACCCCTACTCCTAGTGAGAGTAGGAGGATGGGGGAAGAGGAGGGCCCCCCCTGGTGGCAGCAGGGTGGAGGATGGTTAGTTGTGATGGAAGAGTTTAGATATTGGGGGGTATGAGGGAGGGTGTTAGGTTATGCATAATATTGAATTGATAAGAATAGTATTATGTAAATTATTAAGGGTTTGTTTTGTTTATGATGGATTGTTTATGATTAGTCTTTTGTGGACCTTATTTTGTTTTGTATTTTGATATGATTTAAGCCATCTCGAGCCGCCTCGGGTGGGAGAGTGCGGGGTATAAATTAAAAATGATGATGATGATGACCATATGGTTTGTACTGTGAAGAAGGAAATTCAGCAGAGATGGGCAGAGTTAAGGGCGTGTGGAGAGTATTACCTTCTTCAGCCTGTATTCCCTGTTTGAGTCTGGGGCGTTGAGCTGCACAGGTTATTGCTTTGTGGCTGTAACCAGGAATATTACACACTGGCAAAACAGTGGCCGTGTGTGTGTTAGGCCCTTTTCACACAGGCCATGGTGGGTGGGGGGATGGGTGCGTGCCAGCGGCCGGTGGAGGTGGGTGTGCGGCTGTTCCCACAAGCACACGCCCATCTCCGCGCACAGAGCAATGGGTGCCAATGCCAGTTGCTCTGTGCGTGGGTGATGGGTGGAGCGTGGGAGCGCGCGCACCCCCACCCACCATCCGTGGTGTTCCCACGCGCGCACTCGCACCTGATGCACACCTGTGCAAGGGGGGGGGGGGCAGCTGTGTGAAAACAGCCTTAGCTGGAGGTGGCTTCCTAGCAATGGAAAGTCTCGTAGGGTGTCTTCAGACGTGACAGTGGACACGGATTAATCTGTTGTAGCACGGATTAATCCTTGATCAACATCACATCTGAAAGGCCACCAACTGTTGGCCCGGGCCATAGCAGTGCTTAGCCCGGGCTGTTCCTCGGGACCATCCCTGAGGAACAGCCCGGGCTAAGCGCTGCTCCAGCCTGTGCAAAGCATTCCAGACTGGGGTAAAGCGGGCCCTAACATCTGTTATCCCACTTGCACTTACTCTGGTCTGGGTCCATGGCAGTTCTGGGCAGCCACAGCGGCCTCATAGGCTGGTGTGGCCGCCCGTCAGGGAGGGGGGTGGGCTGCTCCGGAGAGCGCTGGGGCAAGGCTGTGCGGAAGCATGTCTGCACATTACCTACCCTCTCCCCGCTTCCTCGCTGGCCTGGGCTTAGTCATTCTTGTTTGGCGGCCCAGGCAAATACTGCCCAGAGTGAGGACCTCACTCTGGGCAGGATCAAAGCATGATAGACAACCTCAGATTCACTTCTTGTTCCCATCAGAGTCCCAGCCAGCAACGAGATGCGGCATTTCTCAGGCCGTTTGTAGACGTGCGCAGCGGCGCCCGCGCTTGTTTTCCAAAAGACCTGGAAGTCCGATTTACACATGACGCCGCCGCCAAATACACGCATGTGCGGGCGATGCGCATCCATTTCCGGCCGTGAACTGACCGGGTCGGCGATCGAGGCCGGTCATATGCGGCCAGAAATGGATGCGCATCGCCTGCGCATGCGCGTTTTCGGCGTCATCGTCGCATGTAAATCAGACTACCGGGTCTTTTGGAAAACAAGCACGGCGGCCGCCGCGCACATCTAAAAATGGCCTCCGAGGGTGCTGTGGCCATATTCTCACGAACAGACTAGAGATTAACTGAGGTAACGACTCCACTTCAATAGTGTTCAAACAGACAGTGTAAACCAAAGTAGTCTGGAGTCCGTTCCTCCCTAACGGACATGTTATGCTCACCGAAGGCTCGGTCACTCCCTTCACACTGATGAGAAAGTGTTCAGCCGAAGTGTTATTTTGACTGCTCGTGTAAGCTGAAGGGGAGTGTGTGTGTTCCTGACTTTTCACTCTTCCTCCTCCTGATCCTGAATAACTTTGGTTTGTTGCTCTGTCCATGTGAACGCTTCAGGAGTCGAACCAAAGTAAGACTGATTGCACCCGATTAGCTGTTCATCAGAATACGGCCTGCATCTCTTCCTGTCTCCTCATGAGCCAGGCAGCACAGCAGGACTGTCTACCCACACCAGGCTGTGCCCTAGGGGCACCGTACCCCTCTTCAGCAGGGTGCCGCCAATTTGCAAAGCCGCTGATAGGCGCCTCCATTGTGGAGCTGGCAAAGCCCCCATGCCTTTGTCATTTCCTCTGTAAGCACCTTCCAACAAAAAGGGGATTATCCGTAGCTTGTTAGAGCCCTTGCAGGGAAGGAGAATAAGGCTCTTTGCTCTGAAATGGTCTCTTCCATGGGATTACAAGATAATGCATATGAAACGACATTAGCTCAGCCAGGTTTATGGATTATTTGAAAATCAAATTCTCGTAATCTCATCCGCCATCTGGCAACAGCACAGCAGCCATCCGCCAGCCTGCTGCTACCGGATCTCCTGCCACTGTGGAGGAGCTGGGAGCTCTGCTATCGGTGGCACCACCTGGGCAATGCCTGTCTGCACTACTGGGACACGATGGGGCTGTCGGGACCCCTGCCCAAGGCCTTCTTCCACAGGCAGATGTTAAAACTGAGATTCTCCTTCAGCTCCTCCTTCTCCAATCGGATGTTAACGTGCTTGGGATTGATGACAGGGAGGTTCTCACACCTGCCCGCCCCTCTCAGAGCCACTTCTTGTATCTCTGGGCAGCTTCGATTCTTGTCGGTCCTTCCAGCTCCTGCCTTTGGAGGCATATCATCTCGAACAGCTGCAGATCAAGCAATTTATTGACCTTCCTCCTATCCTGTTCCCTTCCATTGGAAAAGAATCAAGTACATGGGAATGTAAAGCAGTGATGGAACCAGGATAGAAGAGATCCCAGCTCCTCCGATTAGCCCCAAACCATCTTTGGCTCATTGGAGCAAGTGTTGCTCCAGCTGCCAGTTGTGGTCAGAGGTCCTATTCTGGGTTCATGGGCCTGAACGCTATCCCCCAGTGGGTGCAGTCTTTGGGAGAGGTGTTGAAATGGTTCCCTCAAAGAATGTGCTTCTCTGCTGAGAGATCCTCGCCTCTTCAAGGTTGGAGGGAAGGTGACAGACTGAGAGGGCTTTGTCTGTGGGCAAGAGGAGGACAAGTTTCCCCCACCACGTCCCTAGAGAAGTGCATACCTCCCAACATTTCAAGTGGGCAAAGAGGGGCCTAGTAGGGTTGCTATGCCCCCCGATGCTGGTGCATCCCTTATCACTGTCCCGTATTTCCTTTGGGACAGGGTGTGTGCACCAGAGTACAGAAGGCTGGAGGAAAAGCTTGCCCTGGATCAGTGGCTGCAGGACCTCCTCCATCCCCAGTAATGCCGGTCCTCGACTCCTCGCTGCCGCGCTCCTCGTGCCACACTTCGAGCGCACGCCTCTGGCGCGTAAGAGGCAGCCCTGCCCCCAGCCCACCACATGGTGCCGCTGGGGGTCGGGACCAGGGAGGGGTCATGCCACTCACGCAGGTCATCAGGGTGCAGTTGCAGCGACCTGCCAGCAGTGCGACACAGGCGAAAAGTGCAGCCAGCCTGCTTGACTCGCCGCAGCTGGCCAGCTAAGCACCGTCGGCAGCGACTAGCAAAAGAGATGGCTGGGCAGCCCGACCTCCGCTGCCACAGCTGGTTCGGGCGGGGTGGGGGTGAGATTCCGGGCCAGCTACTGCTCCAAACGGGCACTGAGTGGAATGCCCACATTCCGGGCAAAACCTGGTCAACCGGGTAAACTGGCAACCCCTAGCTGCTACAGCACTTGAGGGCTTCAGTAAGGTGTGGGGAGCATGCTAACTGATAGAGCGGGGCGGGAAGGGTCTCTTACCAGAGGAAGAGTGGGCTTGGATCCAGAAAACAAGTGCCCACCACCAAGTACTCTAAAGGGATGGGCAGGTGGGCCTGTGTTTTCCAGGCCTGCCCTCTTGCCTCCGTGTGTATCACCCGCTCTGCCTATGGGAAGAGCCCCTCCTTCCCCCTGCCCTGACTTTTAGAGTAAGCCTCTTCTAGCCCTGGTGCCCCTCCTGCCGGCCTCCTCAGTGACTTGGGCAGAGTCCCACACTTCCTCACAACCTTAGCATTCACAGTCTCCCAGGGCAGCCCTTCCTAGTGAGAGTCCATGAGGGAGCGACCAGGAAGCACCTCACCCCCATACCTAGCCCAGTCCTACTACCGTATCCAGCACCAGGCCTGGCCCAGCAACTCCCCCTTCCTACCAGCGGTGGAAGAAGGTGGTGGCTGCGTGTGTGGCTCTGGCTCTGGTGGTGACAGTCTCCAGATATGGGGCTGCATTTCCAAAAGCTGGGATTTTTCACTACTAGCAGTGTAGTCCTGCCCGATGTGGGACTGATGGGAGAGATGGAAGCCCGTTCTGGGGAGGAGAAGGATGTTGAGTTTCCATGGCCCATTCCATTTTGGCTCCCACACCCAATATGGTGCCTTTTTAACAGTGCTTTTGACTAGGATGGCCATACCGCCCCTTTAAAAGAGGATGCTTATGAGAAATACATGGTGCAGGGATGCACTGGTTTCAATGCAGCCCTGCACCATGCGTTTTCATAAGCGTCCTCTTTTAAAGGGGAGGTATGGCCCCCCCTATTTTGACTCATTGAAGGAATGGCACCGAGTGGTGCCACCATCACCCCTGGCAGTGGGGCAGGATTTGCTCTCTGTCAGCCTTTGCCCGCCTGCTGTCTCCAAAACCCTTGGGATGAACTGTCTCCAGAGGGGGTTAAGGGCACAGGAACGAGGTACCGCCGGTGGGGAGCTGTAGGCAGGCGGGTCAGAAGGGTGCAGATTTCTTGAGGTGAGGAGGGTCTGTTCCTGGCAGCCATTTTGCTAGAAGGGAGATCATTGTTTCTCAGGCTAGCGATAAGCGGATGTTTTCCAGAAAAGCCAGTCTTTCCATGGGGCTCAGAGCAGGGGACTGCACTTGTGCTGTCCCCTGATTCAAAGCCTGAAACTAGAGGGGCTTCAGACCTGCATGAAGAGGTGGAGGCCGATCCCTGAAAATCCCTTGGCCTTGGTGACTTTGTGCTAATGAGATTTGAAGCGATCCCTTGGCTGGGCAGAGTAGGCCAAGGGGTCAGGGGCTCGCTGAGAGATGCTGACGCAGGGATTCTGAGGAGGCTGCCATTCCTTCTGAATATGAATCTGGAACTGACAGAGCGTGTCTAGGCTCTGGGCTGGGGCTGGAGGCTCCCTTCATTATTGGGACTGGGGAGCTAGTGGCGAATGGAAATGTTGCCTGTGTGTAATGCAAATGGACATCAGCCTCTCTAAGGAGCAGGGAGGGGTAAGAAGCTGGGAGTGCTTCGGTGCTGTGTGGCACAGTGCTGAGGCAGGAGGCTGGCGCAGGGTATATTTTTCCAGGCCACTTATGAAAAATACATGTTGCAGGGCCTGCATTGACACCAGGTGCCAGAGGTGGCAACTCTAGGCTGGGGAGGGCTGGGGGTCTGGGAGGTGCTTGGATCTTGGCACTCCTGCCAGTGGGCTGCTCCCTTTTGGGCAGATCATAGTTAAAGTGAAGGTCACCATTGTTGAGGGGAAGGAGATTAGTGTCCCTAAGGCTGGAGGGTAGGAGCAGGCCTGTCCCATTCACACCTGCTGGGAGAACATGGTGGATACGCATTGCCACTTTCTTAGAAACGTTGACCCCCCACCCCTTTCCAACACGGTCCTGTCCCCTTCAGAATGTCATGACATCATGACGCTCTGCAGAAGGTCAGGTCAGGTCAGAAAGGGGGCAGGAGAAATTCTTTTCCACGCCCACTTCTGAAATATCCCCGCCCCCTTTGAATTTTCTTTCCTTTTTAAAATTTTTTTTATAGTGGTGCTTCCTGATAACCCAGGAAAATAGGAGGTTCACCTGTAGATGATCAGTCAAGTCCCAGAGACTCCAGGTGAGATTTGGAGTGGTGATCACTCTAAAGGGAAGGGTGGCTTCAAATACCTAAAGGGCTTCCCCCAAGAAGATGGGAAGGAACAGTTCTCCATTGTCCCAGAGGGCAGGGACTAGAAATAATGGGCTTCCAAGGAAAGGACCCTCGGGTCCTCTTTCCCCCCCTGCAACATACCGCCCTTCAAGCCCAGAGCAGAGGGAGAGTGTGGGAGAGACGCCTCCCCCTGCAGCCTGCTTTGTGCAGGGCCGTGCTGGTGCAGAGCAATCATTACTGCCAGAATCAATGGGACAGCTGATGAAGCCGTCTGGCCTGGCTCGGCCCCCACGCGCAGCGTCCGCGCCTCTCCCCGTTTAATTAATCCTGGATTTTCTGACTGAGATAATTTGCAGCCTTAACTGGCATTTTTCACTCCTGCTAATGCTCCCCCTCTGCGCGTGCTTGCACTCCCCCAACCCCTTCGAACACCGCATGAGCAGCTGCTCGCTGTCCGTAGCTAGACACAACCACACACTCCAGAGACGCACACGGTAGCTAGAGCGACGTTAAAGGCAGCCCCATGCCTCATACACGCACAGATCAACATGTCACATCCGGTACACAGCCATGGAGTGACCCTCCACCCTACACACAGCCATACACATATGTTATACAAAGCCACACACACACCATACACCAGCTACACACAGACCAGCCCCTCTAGACACGGCTACACACAACCTTAGGTACTATACGAAGTCATGCACCCCATACGCACAAACACCACATGCCCAGTATACAGCTGCACAAAGTCATACACACACCATATGTGGTTAGTCACCCCATACGCCAGGGATGGGGAACCTTTGGCCCGGAGGCCAAATTCAGCCCATGGCAAATTTTTATTTGCCAGTTCCTGGATCTGGCCCCTGGATCCAATTCCTGCCTCCAGCTACTGGAAAACAGCTCCGGGTAAGGGAGCTCAGGGTAAGGGTGTGCCCACAAGGGTAGGGGACAGATTCATGGCACAAATCCATGCTCTGGGCCCTCCTTTTCTTGTGCACCCCCCTCTAGCACCCCCGCCCCCAACTTCTATGCAGCCCTCAGAGCTTGTACTCATTTACAAAGTGTCCCCAGGAGGGAAAAGGTTCCCTGTCTCTGCCATATGCACAGCTACACGCGGCATGTCCCATACCCTTATCCACCCCCACCCCCTGCACGCTAGTACAGGCTGTCCCTCTGCTCCCCACATGCACAGCCTTACAACCTCTACACACTGCCTGCCCGTTCCCATCCATATCTTCAGTCTCCCTGTAACTGCCCCTCCCCAAGCCCTGCCGCCCACAGCCAACACGAGACTGCCCACAGCATGGTCAGAACCCAAGAGAAACTCACCCTCACCCTCCCTAGCAGTTGGGAAAGCACAAGTCACAAAAAAATCCAGTGGCAACTGCATTCCAGCCTTGCTCCCTCTCCACTCCAACCCCATCAGCCAGGCTTGCAAATAGAGCCAGACCCCGGGACAGCATGGCCTACTCGACATCTCCCTTAGTACACACTTGCTCCCCGTGGGGGAGGAGCCCGCAGGTCTGATGGGCTCCTCCCCCACTAGCTCCAAGGGACTTATGTTTAGGGTGAGAGTCAGTTCGGGTTGAATATGCCCAGCATCATCCAGGGCTATATGTAGTCCAGCACCCTCCTGACTCAAGCAATGGGAAGCTGTGAGCAGTGGTGCAGTAGGGTCTGCCTGAGGGAGGGGCAGTTGGGGGCTTCTCCCCCTGGAGGATTTTGGAGTCACTTTGCTCAGCTTGCAAGGAAGGAGATGGTTTTGAACTGCCCGTGTCCCTTGGGATCAGAAAGTCGAGCTGGGCTCTGCCTGTTCTGTGCTCTTGTGGGGGTGGCAGGTGGGGGTATTGACTCCTTATTGCACTGGCAGGTTGCACCACCAGGAGCCCAGCCTTGGTGCAGCCTGGAGGTCAGATGAGACACTTAAAAGTCTCATCTAGCCTCCAGTGGGCAGGCAGCTCAAGGCGTGATGACTTTGAGGTGGGACATCTAGTCCGTGTACAGACACACTCCTTGCCACTGGTAGCACCAGGTGCCTCCACTGTCCCTGACAAAGTAACTGCTGGTCACTCACCCCTGGGTTGGGTTTCTTGGGAGAAAAGTCCCCCCACCTCCTGTCTCTTCCAACTAAGAGCAGACCCGTCTAGGGAAGACAGGCTGAGCCTTCCCCACAAGCAGGGACACAGCGTCTGCTGTACCATTCGCAGACCCGGCTCCGATCCTGCTCCTTCTCTCTCACAGTAAAATCCTTCCAGTCGAGATTAATTGTGTCCATATTTTCACAGTCTGTTGACTGTTCCTACGACCTTGAGCCAAGGACTGTAACATGCCTCATAAGCACAGGCGCTGCACTTGCAAGCAGAGAGCGACAGATCTTTTGCAGCTTGCCGGGAGCCTGGTCTGATATGATCATGGGGGTGGGGAAGGACCCCCATCAGTGTCTCGACTTGATCACTGCTCAGCAACTCTTTGTTCCTTCCTGGTCCTGGGGGAGTTTCTTCCTCTTGCTATAGTGTTCATACCTATCAGCAACAAAGGGGGGGCAGGGAGGTATCAGGCAGGGAGGCACCCTGGCATCTGAGGATGGTATGGTTGTGTGTTGTGCCATTTCTCATCCATAGGGGGAGGGGGTGGCATAACTGGGAGGGGTTGCTCCTTCCTATCTGGAGGGGGTGGGGGTGGAAATCTTCCAACACAATTTCATGGCTAAATCAAGCCGGCCTTCCGATGAAACCCAACAGGGGGGAGCAAAGGGCAGGGCGGGTAGTTGCTTCATCTGAACTGTTTCTCCATCACCCGAAGGGCTTTCTCGTCTCCAGGCCACATAGGTTAGGAGTGACTCAGGGAAAAGGAAAGAACCCCTCACACCTCCCTGGGCTCCCTCTGTCCCACAGAGGCCAGGCTCCCTTCAAGTATCTCCAGCCCCCTTTCACAACAGCTCCTGCAGGGGATAGTTCTGGAGGGGATTGCCCGTGGGAAATAAATCCCAGACAAAACGTGTGGGTGAGTGAGAGCCAGTGTAGCCGAGTGGATAAGATGTTGGACGTGGCCATGGGAGAGAGCAGGGTCCAAATCCTGTCTACGTCATGGGAGGCCTTGGGTAAGTTATTCTCTTTCAGCTTCAGTTTGCCATTGTCGGCGCACCCCAATGAGACACAGAAACATAAGTTGGTGTAAAACTGGCCGCACTCTTTATTCAAAAAGATGCCACGTTAGGCAGGTGGGGAAAGAATTGCTATCTGCAATTTTCGGGTCCAATATGCCATTTAACTATTGGAACTTATTAACTCAGGTACTGCCCGGATGTGCCTTCCGTTGACAGTATCCTTTTAGCATTTTCCTCCCCTCCTTCGACAGGGCAAGGCCGAAGGGGGGGGACAACCCACTGTGGGTTTGAGTAAGAAGTAATGTGTCCACCGGGTCTGAAGACAGCGCATGTCCCTGCTGGCCCCGGTTAAGACACCACTTCCAGGGAGCTTGATCACCAAGCATGCAGTGCCCTGCATTACACAGTGTATCATCTCCCCATCTCTTACTGAGATGACTCTTAACTATTTATTAACCTATTTATTCAACTTGTTGGCATATTGGACCCCTGCTGGTGCGACAATTATCGATTTTCAAATTGCTTCATCCAATCAGAATTCAACATTGTTCCCTATCATCAAATTAGAATTCACTTCGAATTAAAAATCATTGGTAAAGCCAATCTTTGTTACTTATAACGTTTAATTATAACTTGCCAATTAAATCACACTAATTTTCCTATTTATGGTGTTTTTTCCTACTCTGCACTGTAGAAGAGGCAAAAAACACAGTCCCCATAAATTAGAGGTTACCTGTCAAAATTCCTCTTCGGTCCCCTAACGGCGACCGTTCGGTACCACAGTGCTAGAGGGAGGTGGGTGGGCTGCTTCACTGCCCTCCGCTTCGGGAATGCCGCGCCACGCGGCTAGCAGAAGAGACGCCCCTCCTAAAAGGGGCGTGTCTTCCAGGTCCCACGAGGTGCGCATGCACCACCTCGCTCTGGGACGGTTGCCCTGGCAACCCAGACAAAGCGCGCGAACGGGCTCTCTAACGAGCCCCGTTCGCCGGCCCTGTTCTGCGTCTCCCCTCACAGGGGAGGGGGGGGCGCGACAATCACCCCGTCGCCGCCATTTTGGCGGCGAAGGGGACTTTGTAAAATGAAGATGACGATTGACCCACCTCACAGGGTTGTTGGGAAGGTGGACTAGCTATGGAGTGCAAAGCACTTTGAATACTGAAAGTGCCATAGAAATGATAGATCAAAAATAACAACATGGGAGGGGTTCTTAGGGAGCAACAAACAGCACAAAATCCTAGGAGCCTTCCACTTCCAAGCCAAGGGGATGGAATAACCAGATCACAGAGGTTGTGTGCCTAGAGCAAAGTAGGGTGGCCAGATATGCAAATTTTAGAGGACGCTTATGAGAAATACAGGTTGCATAGATGCAGTGGAGCCAGTGCAGCCCTGCAACCTGTATTTATCATACATGTCCCCTAAAATGTGCATATCTGGCCGCCCTAGCAAAACCTAAGCTTCCTAATGCAGTAAAGACCATTTGTGGATTTCCGCGAGATGACCACGGAGCAGCAGGGCTGAAATAGCCTGGGAACGGCCCTTTTCCAGAAATATCCTGGTCTAAGCCTGAGGATGATGTGATGGAAATCTTGCATGTGAACCAGTTACTCAAGCTGTCTCCATTGCAAGCAGTTTGGAACTGGGGGGGAGGGGGGGGAAGGGAGCCCCAGCAAGGGTTGCCATATGTGCACATTTTTAGAGGACACATGAGAAATACAGGTTGCAGGGGTGCAGTGGCGCCAATGTAGCCCTGCAACCTGTATTTCTCATAACTGCCCTCTAAAAATGTGCCTATATGGCAGCCCTAGCCCCAGCTGAGCTAGAGAAACCAGGCCTTCCCCTCGAGCCAGGTGAAAGCTGAACGGGTGGTAGCCCAAAGAGGTGGGTGAGGAACACCCCTGCAGACAGGTTGGCCCGTACACCCTGCAACGGCTGGCAGACGTGGCCAACAACTGAGGAGCATCAAACAGGTGGGAAGGGTCTTTCTTGGGTACCAAATCCAGCTGTTGCTCCTAGAGCAGAAAACAAGTGTTGGTTAAACTAGAGAGGGGAGTGGAGACGGGGAGGGGAGAGAGAGAGATTGAGAGAGATTATGAGGGGTTGCTGCTGGGCCGGCAGGCGGGGGAACTGGCTAATTCTCTGGCAGTTAATAACAGATTATCCATGAACAAGCACTCGCAACATGCTGTGTGCAGATTTATTTGGGGAAAAAAACGAATTGATTTGATTGGTTTTCTGCCTAGGAAGCCAGTGCACAGCACTCACCCCAAGAGCTAGTCACTGGGATGGGAAGTAAAGAGAGAGAGAGAGAGAGAGAGAGAGAGCTCTTAGCACAAGGAGGGTGGGCATGGCTGGGGGGTGGGGCGTAAGGAAGGGCATCTTGCCTGTGTGTGAGATTTTAAACCCTCCCTCCAAAGAGCTCCAGACTCCTTGCAAGCCGTGAGGAATCCAGCCTCCCAATGAAGGATCACTGTGCCCAATTTACAGATAGAAGAAAATGAGGCACAGGGAGAGCAAATGGGCAGGTTGATGTCATATGAGACATGCCAGGAATCTGATCACTGGGCTCCTAGGCCAAGTCTGTACTTGGACCATCTCTGCACTTCGGCACATGTGAGTGTGTTCAGCAGGGAACCTTTCCCCTCCAACGGGGACCTTTTAAAAATGAATGCAAGCTCCATGTACTGGATAGGAGTTGAGAAAGGGGGAATGTGTTCAGGAAGGGGAGGGTCCAGATCATGGATCTAGGCCTTGGAGATCCATCCCCTGTGCTGGAGTGCTGCATGCCCTCATCACTACTTCCTTCCCCTGAGCTCGCTCACTCTTTCAATGAGATCCATGGACCAGAGGCCACCTAGCAATTCTAGGAATGCAGCAGGATTGGAACCCGTTACCCAGGCCTCCCAGCTCTGAATCCCATGCCTGGTCCACCAGATGCCAAGGCTAAGTACCGCGAATGCCATGCATGTGCGAATGGGTCTGTGTGGTAGTGGTGAAATGAAGGGCGGGGGTGTTGTACTGGTGGATATTAGTCATGTATATGCGTTCTGTTTACTCCGCAAATTTAGCTTTGGTTATTCAGTAAAGCTATTCAGTGACTTTATTTTGGCACTATTTGATTTTATATATTTATTTGGACTTTTAACCCACCCTCCCCCGAAGACGCAAAGCAGATAACAACATACGTGAAATTGGATAAAACCCATGAGAAGGTAAAAACTATAGGGTGTTAACAACTGAGAAGAGCCCCCACTGGCATGTTTAGTGGGTAGAGCCTAATAATCAGGCAACCCTCTGTGTGTATTTCTTGTGCAGTCAGGCAGCACCCACTCACAGATTTCGCCTGACAAACCTAATCGGGACAAGATGAGAGCTCAGGGAAATGCCAGCCTTTTAGAAGCGCTTGCTAATTTTCATCAGTACTTTGTCAGTCTCTGGTGATTCTGTGCTTCCGCCATTGTCGATATCGTCTATGATTTCTGGCATTTTTTCATCATTTTTTGTCACTTTCTGGGACTTTTACGATAGTTTTATGGCACTTTTGCGGCAATTTCCAGCACTTCCCCAGCACTCAGCCAACACATTTGTGTCTCCACAGCCCCGTGGGGTGCACATGGGGCTTGGAATCATTCTGTAGCAGCTCTGTTCAACTCACGAAAATAACGGAAAATGGCGAAAACAGCAGAAAAGCCAGTAACTTTCTGCATTGCATGAATGAAGGCCAATGCCCTGTGTCTGACGGAAACAGCATTCGCCATGATTTGTCACTTAGCTCAATACATGGGCTGGTGTTCATGGGCACCGTACTAGTAGGTTTGCATAGCAAAAAGTGGAAGTGCTGCCGGACTGGGGGGTGCAGTTGGCTAACCACATGGAGGTAACTGACGGGCTTTCAGACAGATGGGTTCCCGAACTATATAGGGGCGACTGATGAGAGCCATATCACCACTATCTGCCCACCCCATAGCAAGGATGACTACCTGGACTGGAAGGGGTTTTTCTTTGTGGTTCTCCAGGCCTTAGTGGATCACTGTGCCTGGTTTGTGGATGTGCTGGCCAGGTGGCGATGCCCACATCTTCTGTCAGTCCCCCTTCTTTGGCTGCATGTACACAGGAGACTTTGGACTGTCCACTGGGTGCACATGAGGCCTGTTGTTCTCAGGGACCCCGTGAAGCCTTGGCTCATGAATGCGTACTATGTTACCTATACCCAGAAGCAAAGGTAATTTAACTAGCAGTCCAGCAACACCTGCTCTGTTGTGGAGAGGGCTTTGGGGCTTTTTAAAGCAGTGCTGGAGATCAGTAGCTGCTAGAACTGATTTCTAGCTAGAGACTGCTAATTACCGCCATAGGTGCTCTCCACATTTGGAAGGCCTGCGGGAGCCACATTGGAGACACCTCCCCCCTGCCAGTTAACTCTGGTGAGCTAGTGCTCCTGTTCCAGAACCAGATGAACCACGTGGAGCAGCACATAGCCGGAGAGATCTGGGATGCCTTGTGCCAGCATAACAACCGCAATTCTAGCCAAAACATCCACCATCAGTGACTGTTTAATGAGCATCGGCGAACTGTTTCAAATGATCTTTTTGTGTTATCAGTAAAGCTTTACAAATATTTCCTGTATGTCACTGTTTTCCTCTGTCCCATCCAGCACTGGGATGGCATACTTTCCCTCCTATCCTCCGCCCCCGTGCTATTTCCCGCCAGGCAACCTTTTGCTGTGCATTCCCTACTGGCATTCACAGATTTTCCAGCTGCAGGCCTGAACCACTGCATTTCGTATTGGCATTCTCAGGCTAGACGGATCTTGGAATGATAATAGAAAGCACAGAGGGATACATGTAGCTGGCTACTCTGGGCTGGCCAGTCACAGACCTTGCCATTGACCTTCCCATGGTAGTTCCCACCCTGCCCCTGGACCTCACCCCACCCTTGAGTGCAAGTGCATGGCCAGAGGATTCCCTCCTTTTTGGTGCACCCGCCACCCCCCTTCCTTTCCCTTTAGGGTGACCATATTTTCCTATGCTGAAAAAGAGACATCATCTCCCTTAGTGTATCATGTATTTTTCTCTCAAGTGTATAGTTCTAATACCCTCAAGTATTTAATGCAACAACCATATACCTGAATTTAATGTTTAACATGGCAATCGTGTATTAAGAAATGCAGCAACCTTGGAGTTTAAAAATCAATTCAGAAAACACTTTCAATGTACAAATTAATATTATCTTTAATCAGAAGCCCAGCTTTAGCAGAATCAATATTTAGCCTCCCCCTCTGAGCTACGTGGCTTGGTCTCCCTTGGCCATGGTCGTGCCTGTGCCCTCCCTTGTGCTGTGCATCCCACTGTGATGTCATTGCTGCTGCTAGGGCTGAATCACATTCTTGGTATTTTCTCATTTTTCAATAAGAATCGCATTTTCCTTTGAGAACAAAGCAAGAAATGGGCTGGATTCTCATTGAAAAAACCCCGAGAAAATATCGAGAAAAGTAACCAAGTGCTTACTATGGGGCTACTGGTTTCCAGTCTGATATAGCTATTTAGGTGCCTTCCCTGGGGGATGGAGTGTGGGGGGAACCAGGGCAGGCGGTCGGGTTCCACATAGGGGAGCATAAACAGCCAATGGGGGCTAGGAAATGGCAGCTGGCCATGAGCAACCATGCTCACAGTTGCGGCAGCAAAATGCTCAGGGAACTCTGGAGCTGAATGGTCTAGGACAGGCTGTTTTGCGTCTGTGGCTATATCTCACTCATCTCCTTACTCCCCTTGATAATCATGCTATCTGACTGCTCAAACTGCTGTCCAGTGCCTCTCTTCCCACCAGCAGTCCAGGCAGGCCTTGGTAGCCAAGGTCTTGCATTCTGTTGCATCAACTGTCTATGCCACCTGGCCGTGCCATTAATGGTGTTGTGGATCTCATCTGCCCATTGCGTGGTCTCCTCAAGAAGCTCCCTTGCCAAATTCTCCCTCTGCCTCTGGTAGCGGCCCCGCAGGTCCCAGTTACGCTGGGTGCTTGTGGTAGCGGGGTTTCCTTTCCCTCCGCATCCGTTGCACTGGCAGGCCTGTAGCAAGGTAACAGAGAAAAACGTTAATTCAGACCGCCCCACCCACCTTCCAGCCCTGGCGTTTCAGCCCCCCCAGTTTTCAGTCTCCCATCTGCCCGCTTATCTTTCCTGTCCTGTGGAGCTGTTTCCCAGTGATTTTCCTGCTGCTCCTATGCACTCTCCTAGCCACCTGTCAACACAGTAAACAATAAAACCATATAATTCGATAACAATAAATGGAAGCTTTTCTCATGCAGCTGGTTAAACACACGGTGCATTCACTTACTGCTCTCTTCTGCTTCCACAGCCTCCTCTACAAATGTGGCATTTGGGTCCTCCATGCCCTCAACCAGAACCTTGTGTGGCTCCTTGAACAAGGGCTGTCTCTTGAGCTCAAGAGGATATGCTGTTAGAGTCACAGTGTCCATGTCCATGTCGACCCATGCTGGCTTTGAGGCAGGGATGGGCAAGGAGGGATGCCCGCCAGTGGTTGCAACCTCCACGGTGGGAGCAATTGCAGTGGGAGCAGGCAGCGGGGGAGTCATATCCACCTGCTTCTAGCCCCTGGTGAAGGCACAGCCATGCAGACAGGATGCAACGATGACTTCATCTGTGTAGAGGAACCGGTGAAGGAGCTTGTAATAGGACGATGTTTGTCTCCCACGGCCAGAGGCAAACTTGTTGTTGTCTCGGATCTCTTTGTATCTGTGCAGCAAGTCCTTGGCCGTTGTCAGCACCAGTTCATGTCCCGGGTGTAGCCCTGCTGCACCATTTGGACCAAGATTTATGGGAACACAGCCTCATTTTTGTAGCACTTTGCCAGGGCATTTTGGACCTTCTGCTCGTGCCATAGAGCGATGGAGGCCTTGATCTCTTCCTCGGTCCAGGGAATGCAGTGCTGGCAGGCGAATTGGTAGGTGGAGAGTGACTGCAATTGTGCAGCAGTGGTAGCGGTGCCGGTTGTTGCCTGGCTTTCGGTTTGAGCCACGGCCCCAGTTATGGTAATCTTTTGCAAGTTGTTACATAGAAGGCAATGACTCGGGAAGAGCAAGCGCTGGGCATGTCCTGCTTACCACGAAGAGCTGGGAGAATGCATGTTTGAAAATGGTGTAGGGGGCTTTTAACGTGGGCATTATGTGTAGGCCAGTGAGAGAGTGAGTGGAGAGAGGGGCTGGAAGTGGACCTGTATGTGCTGAGGCTGCACACAACGAAACTGATGGGACACAGATGGGTGGGTACACATTAGGCCGCACTCACCCACAAGCAGGCTCCACATATTCCAGGACCCCGCTGTAAGTGGGGGTTGTGTGTCCAGTGGGTGGTGGCCACATGGCTCGTGAGGACCAACACCTAATAAACAGGCAGTTTATTAGGTGGGCTACCATTGCATTTGTTAACAGTCATAACATTCCCATTAAAACAGTACTCTGGACACTGATGCTGGGGCGGAGGTGTGTGTGCAAAGGAGCGTGTTTTCACCCCCTTGGCTCTTGCTTGGGCCCGCCCATTCCAAGCCCTTCAGGCAGGGGGGCAGCCCACATTGGAAAATGCTGGGGGAAGGGGCTCTCTCACTCCTTTCTGACATGGCCACAACCCCTTTCAGAGCTCCCTGACATGATGGCACTTGGGACAGGGGGTGTGGCCATGTCAGAAAGGGGCGGGACAAAGGGGGTCCTTGAGAGATGTGACATCATGATGGTTGGGTGGAGCAAAGAGACTCTACCAACCATGAGTAGGGTTAAGAATTTGTCACGGTCATGACAAAAGTCATGTTTTTAGTGACTTTTGCCTCCTTTCATGACTTTTGAGATCTTCTCATGTTTTCCGTGATTTTCCCAAGTTTTTCAAGATTTTCCCCAAGCTGAAGAGCAGAGCTGTGAAGAAGCTGGTGAGAAGAGCACACTCAATGGTGCTAAGATCCGCGGTGTCTCCCTGGAGCACCAAACCCCTTCCTGGCTGTGGAGACATGGCGGCATGGCAAGAAGCCGGCGAGAATAGCACGCTGGGCACCACTGGGTAAAGCCACGGCCTCTCCCTGGAGCTCCAAACCCCTCCTCAGTGTTGTTTCTTGTGGAGGGCGGAGCTTTGGGTGTGGTCAAGTGGCAGCATGGCATGGTGTGGTGGTGGGGTCAGAGGCAGAGAACGTTACCGTTGTCAGTAGGGGTGGGAAGTTCGGATCATCCGGTATTCGATACTGCTGATATTTTGGTGTACCAGCAGTATCGGATTATTCCGGCATTTGGGGGTTTCAAAGGTAGGCAATCCCTGGGTGGGGAGGTAGGGTGATCCCTGNGCCCTTTTCCAAAATGGCTGCAATGCTGCCAGCGCCATTTTGGGAAATGCTTCCACATGTGCAGAATGACCCCAGTGACCATTTTCCATATGCACATTTCTTTTTGTTTTTCTTTTTAAAAAAAAAAATGAAATTCTTGGTGAGATCCCACAATGTTAGTAAGATCTTCCTGAGTTCTCACTAAGGTTGCTTGATTTTCGCAAGAATAAAATTTATTCTTGTTTCAGCCCTACCAAAAACCATTTGGCTAGAGATCTTGCTGGCTTAGCAGAAATTATCTCTATACATTTTGGAAGGGAATTGGTTTCAAATCTAGTAGACAACATTATTAGAACTGTGTAATAAGAGATGCATCAATAATATTATTTCTTGGCTCTAAGTGGATATATGTCTTCAGGCAGGGGAAGCGAGTTATTTCATTTTAGAGCGGAAATGATTGGATAGCCAATGACATGTTGATAAATTATATCTTAACGTACAGTTCCTTGAGGTATAGACGTTGTACATGAAAGGATCTTAGTAACAAAAACATTAGGTTAAGACTTACATAATCACTAAAGTTGTTTCCAAGTTCTTCTAGGACAAACTGTTTAACAATCCACGTAATCTCAGTACTGTTTGTAGTTAGCTCTGATACATACTTTCAATACTGAGTTGCACTGGTTTAGTTTCCCCTATTTTAGCAAAAGGACAACCTCAGCATTTACAACCACAGACCCCAAAAGGGGTAACTGAAAGCCGATTGAGGTTCCTTTATTCTAGAAGTTGGCAGACTGTGACTCTAGAGCCACATGTGGCTCTTTGGCCCCATTATGGTCAATGGATGTAGCTCTCAGGATTGGGAAGCTTTGCCCACCCCTGCTTTGTTCCAATCACTTCAAAAGGATTATTCACTTGCTTAAAATGTGGTACATGGTCAAGTAGCTCACTGAATTAATCCTAGGACAACAGGTAATCAATGACTGAAGAGAATTCAATGCCTATTTATATCAAAACAAGACTTCCGATATATGTAGGCAGCTTTGAGATGTATAGTCATTTATTTAAACACTCCAGAAAATTAATGATATATGGTTGTTTTTCCTCATGGAAGGACTTTGCTTATGTGAACAAAGAGAAAGAAGAACAAAGGAGAAAGTGAAATTACAAACTGGGGCTGAAGCATATGTTCAGTATGATCACAATGAATTTAGTATATTTATATCTGTTTTAAAAATGTAAATACAATGGCCATCCCCCCCCTCGTCTATGAGTGAGTAATGGCCGTTTGTCCCCAATTATTGATATGACAGAGGAGACAAGGCTGGGTCATGAGGTCTGCAACAGCGAGGAGGGCAAGGAAATTATTGTTTGAAATGGGGCCTTTGGCCTGATCTTTGTGGTGGGCGTAAGGGAGCCCTTGAGACCAGAGGACTACTCGGACAGGAAGAACACTGCAAGTGCAAGAGGGAAAGGCAAGTTAGTCAGGCTGGGGTCATGAATGTGTACCTACCCACCCACCCACTTACCTCTTGGGCCGTTTTTACATGGAGACCCCCACTCCCTGTTGGTGTTCGGGCAGGTATGCGGCAGGAGGGGCAGTCCATGTATATGGCCACTGGTGAGTGGGGGGATGGGTGTGTGGTGGGTGTTCACCTGTGTAAACACCATGGACTGTTTGTGTGTGTGTGTGCTCCTGATGCACACTCACCAACACCCACCACACACCTACCCACACCCACCTCCACTCATGGAGCCCTCCAACAGAACGGAGAATGCTCCATGGGTGGAGGTGGATGTGGGTAGGTGGAGGTGGATGGGTGTCTGTGTAAATGGGAACACACACACCTTAACCTGCTGGGCCAAAACACCCTCACCCCCACCCACCCCAGTCCATATAAAAACGGCCTTGGATTGGCATTACAGGTATATGCTGGTTGCTGAGTGTACTTGGAATGAGAGGGAATTTTTCCCCTGGCTGATTGGCCAATGTAGCTCTCACTCTCTGAGCACTGGTTGCGCAACCAAGAGTGCATTAAGCCTGACTTGGTGTTATAAAAGTTAGGTTGTTCTAGTTGCAACTCCTTGGGTCCAGAACAATGAGGACTATGCATGATTAGGTCTAAAAATTTGCCACTGCCATGACAATAGTCACGTTTTTAGTGACCTTTGCCTCCCTCCATGACTTCTCTGAGATCTTCCCATGACTTCCATGATTTTCCAATTTTTTGTGAGATTTCCCCCAAACTGAAGAGCAGAGTTGGCAAGAAGCTCGTGAGAAGAGCACGCTCAATGGTGCTAAGAAGATCCACAGTGTCTCCCTGGAGCTCCAAACCCCTCCCTGGCTGTGGAGACATGGCAGCATGGAAAGAAGCCAGCGAGAATAGCACGCTGGGCACCACTGGGTAAAGCCACGGCCTCTCCCTGGAGCTCCAAACCCCTCCTCAGTGTTGTTTCTTGTGGAGGGCGGAGCTTTGGGTGTGGTCAAGTGGCAGCATGGCATGGTGTGGTGGTGGGGTCAGAGGCAGAGAACGTTACCGTTGTCAGTAGGGGTGGGAAGTTCGGATCATCCGGTATTCGATACTGCTGATATTTTGGTGTACCAGCAGTATCGGATTATTCCGGCATTTGGGGGTTTCAAAGGTAGGCAATCCCTGGGTGGGGAGGTAGGGTGATCCCTGGGGTGGGGTGTGTGTTAAACCACCCCCCACCCCAGGGATCACCATAGTACCTGCTGGTGTGGGCTCTGGGTCACCGGCGGCGGCCCGGAGCCCACACTAGTAGGGATTTAGGGTAAAAAAAACTTTTTTAAAAAAAATCCAGGCTGGGCAGGGTGGGTGGGGGGTGCCCCCCCGTTCACCCGCACAGCCTGGGAGGGGGAGGTATTTATTTATTTTCCATTGATTTCAATGGGGATAGTTCCCCATTGAAATCAATGTAATAAATCCGGTACCGGTAATCCGGTTTTAATCCGGTAACCCGGTATTTTGCATACCGGTAACCAGTAAAACCGGTAACCGGTATTTTGCCTGATGTCAGAGCTTCAAGAGGCGCCTAGGAGAAGACGGCAGCATTTCCTCTGCCTTTTCCCCCTGCTTGGGCTGACAATCTAAGCCTGGGGCTTTCAAAGGGCTTTACAATCCCTGGGTTTACAATCTAAGGGGTGGGGGGTGTTTTCCTCCTTCTTCTATTCTGTGCTGGGGTGTGTGTGTGTTACAATCTAATCCCTGGGTTTACAATCAAAGGGGGGGGATGTTACAAAATACAATACTGAATAAAAGTTTTTTAAAAAATTACCCACGAGTTTTCCATGATTTTTTCTCATTCCTGCCATGACCAACTCATGACTTTTAAAGAAAATGTCCATGACAAATTCGTAGCCCTAACCATGAGAACTCCCTACATTTAATTCTACAGGCAACCCTTACCCTGAACCCAGTGCTTGCCTGTTAAACACCTGGCCGTATATAGGCAGGTCTTACATTGCCTCTGGAAAACCTTCAGGCTTTGTTGAACCTCCAGGGGAAGGGGGTTCCAGAGCTGCAGCCCCCGAGGATGCCTTTCTGTACTTGCTGTACAGTCAGCTCTGCATAGACTTGATGCAATGAATGATACTCGCAGGAGGGTCCCCCTGGCTGACCTTCGAGATTGCGATGGAATAATGAATTAAATACACTGGACAGCCAGAACTGAAAATACCAGAAGCAGAAACCCAAACGGAGCGAGACGTAGAGCTCTGCTGGATTCGGTTTGCAGAGGCTGAATTCAATGGATAACATTTTGCACCGCATACCGATTTCACCCCTAGTCTGTGGGCATGAGGGTGCATGAAGGTGAGAATGCATGTCCATCTGTGCGTGCCTGGGTGAGAGAAAAAAGCTTGCCGAAGGGACCGTGAGTGAGCTGTCTCCTCTCGGACTGGACGAGCCAGGTCACCACATTCCCGCTGCTCCGTTTGTGGCCCCCATCCTGAAGCACAGGCCGAGTGGCAGCCTCCTTGGCTCCAGCCCTCTGTCTGTGCCGGCGGGTGGTGATTGAGGTGAAAGGAGCATTTACCCAGCTGAGTGGACCAGAACACTGTGCCACCTCATGCAGTAAATTACCTTTCTCACGCTTGCTCCTCTCCCGTTGAGCCTGGTGCAGCGGGGACCCCGGGCAGTTGCTAAAACACTAAACAGGATGTGAATAAGGCGTCAGGAGGAGGAGATTTTGCAAAAATGCTATTCCCTCTGCTAACAAAGAAGTCCTGTGGCTTCTGTGTCATCTTCCATGTGCCCTGTCTGGGAGATCCCCAGACCTCCCGCATGAAAGCTACCTGGGTGCTAGCTCTAGCTACTCTGGGAGTGTCCAGACAAGCCCTGCAGCTGGATTAAAGAGCACCGGGAGAAATTATGGCTAGCGGCTAAGCCAGCAAGGGGATGGGGGCAGGGCCGGCCTTAAGCAGGGCCAGTAAAGGCCGTAGTTTGGGCTCCACGATTAAAGAGGGCCCCACAGGGAGACCAATCCTGGTAGCTTCTCCGGTCCAGTGCTCCTGCAGTAGCGGCATGGGCTATTTCCACAGACTGCTCTCTCCGCCTGTGACTCTCAGTCCCTGGGGTGGCTGGTCTCTAATTGTGGAGCCTCCCACCCTCTCCCTGTTCACCTACTAGGGTGGGTGAGCAGGGGCCTGCAGGAATGAGTTCAGAAGGTGGAGGCCCCACATTTTATTTTCTCCTGGGCCCTGCAAATTCTAAGGCTGGCCCTGGGTGGAGGCATGATCAAACCACACGCTCCAGGACATTGACTGATGGGGTCAGGAATGCAGTGCCTCTCGAATTGGTGCAGCCTAGTGAACAGGCACTGGACTTGGGCCCGGGAGAGCAGTGTTCAAATCCTATCTTAGCTGTGAACTCCCTAGGTGGCCTTTGGCAAATCACTGTCGCTTGGCTTCAGTTTCCCATCTGTAAAATGGGAATGTATTTATCCCTGGCTCGCCTTCTGTCTCCCTCCCTTGTCTATCTGAGACTGTAAGCCTCTTGGGGCAGGGACCTGTCTAAAAAATCATGACTGTACAGCACCAGGCACATTGCTGCTGCTATATTAATAATAATAAGCAGCCAAAGTAAGGGGTGATTTTTTTTCCTTCCCAGGGACCACTTTGAGAATGAGTACAAGATCCACAGAATGAATAGGAATTGGGGGTGGGGGATGCTTACGGGGTGTGCTGAGGATGGGGGAAGGAAGGAGAAGGTCCAGACCATGGACCTATGCCATCAATCCATCCCCTGTCTTTGAGGGCACGCCCTCCTCTCTGCTCCCTTCCCTTGAGCTCAGTCTTTCAGGACTTGAGTGTACAGACTGGATTAAAGGGAACGGAAAGAGGTCAAATAAAAACCACCCACAGGCCAGACATCCCACTGATTATTATGGGGTAGAATTTGCCTTCCTCTGGAGCCTCAGGTATTAGCTATTGCCAAGCTGCTAAATGAGATGTGTCTGAACGATTTCCTATTGGAGGAGGGCGAAGGGATTGGGTTTCACACCTGTGGCTCGTACTTTCCCCTCTTGGCCATCATCCCTGAGTCTAAGAACATAACATAAGAAGTGCCATACTGGGCCAGACCAATGGTCCATCTAGCCCAGCATCCTGTCTCCGACAGTGGCCAATCACGGTGGCTTGGGAGAAGCACCCAACAGGTCACAATGGGGGATCCATTCCCTGTTGTTTTCCCCCAGCTCCCGTCATGTTCCCTGATCCTGTCTGGCTAATAGCTGCTA
>QEPC01014402.1:8858659-8874775 GCA_003113815.1 Sphenodon punctatus | reverse complement strand
CCAGCTTGCCGCCAAACTCAAAGCATGCCTTAGTCCACCTTCCTGCCTCCCATGCCAAGGTGCCTGTCTGTTCACCCAGGTTGCCTAGCTCAAAGCCTGCCAAAGCCTGCCTGCCCTAATGCCTCTCATGCCACGCTACCTGCCTGCCCGCCCACCTGCCCAGGTGGCAAAGCTCGAACCTTGCCTCAGTCTGCCTGACTGCCGCTCATGCCATGCCACCTGATTGCCTGCCTCAGCAACCAATGTCTGCTGGTGCTAGTATCAATGGCCCCCAGGCCTATATGCTGTCTGTGGCATGGGTTCTGTGCCCCGGCAATCCAATCTCTGCTGCTGATGCCAATGCTGCCCATGCTTTCTGTGCCATGGGTTCTGAGGCCCATCATTCCACTCACAGAGAGCCATCGTTCAACTGCATCACGAAGCAGCCACTCCAGCCCCAGGATCCGCCGCCAGGGTTTCAGGTCAAGTTACAGGCAGGGAGGGCTATGGCCAAGATCCAGAAGCTGCCACTTTAGCCCCAGGACCCACCTTGATGGGTCTGGGGCCATCATTCCTGCACCTGCACCAGATGAAGTGGGAAGGGCGGCAGTTGGAACGATGGTGGTGCCGGCGTCATGCTGAAGCCGACCGATTGCAACATAAAGCTAATGTAACAGCTTATGCTGTGGTGGTGCAGGCAGCAAAGAAAGAGTTCTTTGCTGCCCTCATAGCATCCACAAAGTCACGTCCAGTGGAGCTTTTCCTGGTGGTGCAGCGGCTGGTCAGTTCAGCCCCTCTCCGCCTGTAACTGGAATCTTTCAGTGCCCGCTGTGACATGTTTGTTGACTTTTTGTGGATAAAATCGCTCGGTTCACTGCGACTTCAATGCTGCGCTTAAAACAGTATGTGAACCTGAGGGGGTGGAGGACCCGTTTTGTCCGATTTCATGGGATCAATTTCAGTGGGTGTCGTCCGCTGATGCGGCAGATGTCCTTGGGGCTGTAAGGGCCACCTGTTGTGAATTAGATCCATGCCCATCCTGACTGGTCAAGGCCTGCCAGGAGACATTAGGGCCATTGCTGGCAAGAGTTGACAATGCCTCTCTTAGGGAGGGCAGGGTGCCGAGCCGCCTCAAAGAGGCGGTGGTGAGGCCCCTGCTCAAGAAACCATCATTCACTCCCTGGCCATCTATTGGCCAGTCTAACCGTCTCTTTTTAGGGAAGGTTATTGAATGGGTGGTGGCTCGTCAGCTTCAGGGGCATCTAGATTGGGTCAGTTTTCTTGATCCCTTGCAGTCTGGTTTTCGCCCTAGGTTTGGCAGGGAGACAGTGCTTGTGGCTTTGGTTGACAACCTGTGCCGTGAATTAGACCGGGGCAGATCTTCCATTCTAATTCTATTAGTTCTGTCGGCTGCATTTGATACCGTTGACCACGAGATGTTGGTGGCTCGGCTGCGGGACCGGGCTGGGGTGGGCGGAATAGTTCTCGAATGGTTTTGCTCATTCCTGGCGGGGAGAACTGAGCATGTAGTTCTCAGGGAATGTACCTCATCTCCCAGGGACCTCACATGTGGAGTCCCGCAGGGTTCTATTCTGTCCCCCCACCTGTTCAACGTGTATATGCAGCCTTTGGGCAAGGTCATGAGCAGGGCCCTGATTCTTCCGCGGAATTTTTTTAAAAATTCCGCGGGTGTCAGGGCCCAATTCTGCGCCTCGGCGCGATTTACTATGCGGGGCGGGGGGGGGTTTGGCTTGCCTCCTCCCTCCTCCCCCCGCACTGGTCAAACCCTCAGGGTTTCCCAGCTGCCAGGGTTTCCCCTCCCCAGCTGCCGGGGCTTGCTTGACTCCCCCCCCTCCCTCCCTCCCTTTTAGAAAAGGAATTGCCTTACCAGTGATAGCAGCAGTAGCTGCTCCGTCCAGCGCGCTCGTACTTCCTGGCCCCTCCCGACGGGGTCTCTCAGGGCGACGCAGCCGGATGACGTCATCCGGCTGCGTCGCCCTGAGAGGCCCCGTCGGGAGGGGCCAGGAAGTACGAGCACGCTGGACGGAGCAGCTGTTGCTGCCATCACTGTTAAGTTAATTAATTATCTAAACGGGGGGGGGGGAGGCAAGCCTTGGCAACTGGGGAGGCTGGGGAGGGGAAGCCCTGAGGGTTTGTTCATTCCCCTTCCCCTGTAGAATCTCCTGCTCCACGTCCCCGCAGCGCAGGCTGGAAATTCTGCGCTGGGGTAAGCGGGGCAGGAGATTCCGCGGGGGGAGGGGAATTCTGCGGGAAATCTGTGAATCGCAGACCTGCGTTTGGCTTGGGGCCCTGGTCATGAGAGGGTTCAGCGTGTGTTGTCATCAGTACGCCGATGACACACAACTCTACCTCTCTTTTTCTACAGGCCCAGACCTGGCAGTCTCGGTGCTCACCCAGTGCTTGGCAGCTGTGGGGGACTGGATGAGGGCGAGCTGTTTGAGGTTGAATCCCAATAAGACGGAGGGGATGTTGATGGGTAGGGCTGGGGTGGTGGTGGCCCCCATCATTGATGGAATCTGTCCTATGGCCACACAGGTCCGTAGTCTGGAGGTGCTCCTCAACTCACAGCTCCGCCTGGATCTCCAGGTGGAGGCTGTGGCAAGGGGAGCATTTCACCAATTATATCTGGTATGATGGTTGCGGCAGTATGTTTCGGACTCGGATCTGGTCACCATCATCCATGCCTTTATCACCTCTAGACTAGACTACTGTAATGCACTTTATGTGGGGCTGCCCTTGGGGATGATTCGGAGGTTGCAGCTGGTGCAGAATGCGGCGGCCCGTGTCTTAACGGGGATGGGTCGCCGCGAGCACGTTACACCGGTGCTCTGCTCTCTGCACTGGCTGCCTATTATCTTCTGGGCCCAATTCAAGGTGCTGGAAATGACCTAGAAAGCCCTCAACGGCCTGGGCCTGGCTTACCTGTGGGACCACCTCAGGCCCTGGATTGCATTGCGGCCCCTGCGGTCGGCCAGGGACGTCTGACTCGAAGTCCCCCGGTAGCGACGATGGGGAGGGCGTTGTTGGTGGCCACTCCCAGACTGTGGAACTCCCTCCCAACAGAGGCTCACCTGGCCCTGGACCTCCCCTCTTTTTGTAGACTGTATAAGACCTGGTTTGTCCGCTGGCCCTTTTGAGAAGGAGACGGGGAGGATGGGGTGGGCTGGGAAGGGGGAATTCTGCCCTTTTAGTTCTTTTTATCTTTTAAAATGTTTTAAATTGATATTTTATGTGTTTTTACTGTTGATGTATTTTGTAAGCCGCTCTGAGCTGCTCTGTGAGCAGGAGTGGGTGGGGTAGAAAAATAGTAAAATAAAAAAAATAAAAAATAAAATGGAGAAAAGTAAATAGTGGAGTGTCCTGGGACCAATGTTGTTTAATGTATTCATTAGTGATCTGGAAAGGGGAGTAAGGAATGAGGTGGTCAAATTTGAAGATGACACAAAGTTATTCAAGGCAGTTAAACCACGAGTGGGCTGTGAAGAATTGCAGGAGGATCTTGGGAGACTGGGTGACTGGACATCTAAATGGCAGATGAAATTTAATGTGGACAAGTGCAAAGTGATCCACATAGGGAAAAATAATCCAAACTATATGTACAGAATGCCAGGTACTAAATTAGGAGTTACCACCCAGGAAAGGGACGCTGGAGTAATTGTGGACAATACATTGAAATCCGCAGATGAGTGTGCGGTGGCCATCAAAAAAGAAAACAGAATATTAGGAATTATTCTTAAGGGGATAATTTCAAATAATAAAACTGAAAATATCATAACGCCACTATATAAATCTATGGTGCGACTGCAACTTGAATATTGTGTGCAGTTCTGGTTGCCCCATCTCAAAAAAGATATAGTAGAAATAGAAAAGGTACAGAGAAGGGCAACTTATGTATCACTTAATATCTCTCTCTATATTAAAAAGTCAAATATTTAGTCGGGGTTGGTTAGGGTCTCGTAATTCAGCAATCCTATCCCAACAACTTGCGTCCGTTGCTGGTAATGCTGGGTTGTTCTGGACACAATGTAATGGGAGGTAGCCACACCCAAGGTTGATAGTCTAACCAATCAACAACCAGTTCTAAGATTTTCCCCTACCCCTACTCCCCTTTATGTGTATTCTGATAGGCTGTTAACAAATGGTTCTGCTTAACTGGACTGAACTGATAGGAGAACATCCTTGGCCACGCACCCCCTCTGCCCGACCCCGCACTTCACAGGGTGCAGCCATGTAAGGAAAGGGGTGGGGAAATGTCTTAATTCCTCCCCTTTGCTGATGTGCTCCCACCCCACTGAGTGCTGTGATGTCATCATGCTCTATGGGGGCGGGGCCTCTTGTCCACAGGGAACTCGGCCCAAGGCTGAGGATCTTGGGCCTAGAGGGCTTCTGAACTGAGCCCGACAGAATCCCTTGGGCTCTCATAGGGCAGGGCTATGAATCCAGCTCAGTGGCACTGGCTAGTGACCCTCTAAATACCCAGTCCACACTGGGCCCAACCTGCCCATAGAGCTGGTCTCCGGCCTTTTTTGCTCTGCTCAGAGCGGATGGTTTGGCCAGTGGAGTTCCCCTTCAGAAGCCTACACCTGCTGTACGTTTCATTCTCTCCTCTGTCTCTGGTGAGAGTCCACCTGGCAGACACCTTCCCCCAATGCGCTGATGTCAGGGGCAGCACTGGACACTCCCCATAAATCTCTATTAGATACTGCTTGTGCAGCACTCGGGAAATGCAAAGTGCTAATTCCACATGCCAACGAAAGCTCGTCCCACAGCTAAACACCCCCTCCCCTCCCTTGCTCTTGGCTCCGTATGTTGTTGACAGACCAGCTGCCAATCCACTCCTCTCTGCCCCCAGACTCCTGGGGTCTCTTGAGTAGGAGATCAGCACCAAACTGGAGATTTCTGGTAGGCTGGGGAAGGTACATCCGTTCTATTCCCACCAATCTCCCCGGTCCCTTCTGTGCTGAGAAGACAGCCATGGTCTGGCCTATACCACAGCTCTCTCATGATGCTGTTGAAGTCTGGTTCTGCTTTGTAGCACATCTGGGATCCTAGTAGAGCTGAAACGAGTATCTATTACTATCCACTTTCTGGACGGATACCACGGTATTCACCGATGTCCAGTATCCACTCAGATCCTGAACAGTATCCGCTTAGCATGTGGTGGATATCTGCTTAACTAGATTACCATTTAGTGCATTACTGTTTAATTATCATTTACCTTAATTTTTTTTTTTAATTTCTTCCCTCCCTCCAGACCTGGTTCAGTTATGTGGTCATGTGGTAAATGGTAATGCAGTAAAATGGAAGTAATATCTGCTATTCCAATTTGGCGGGTAACCTCTGCAGTAAGTGAACAGTTACCGGATAACCACCAAACTATCCGGTATACAAGATATTAATTACAGATAATAAACTTTCTTCTCTGTTTCAGCTTTAGATCCCAGCCATTGTCCCTCAGCCATGCTACAGTCTCTAACTCTCCCAACATCTTCTGTGCTCGGGAAGGGGCATATTCCCCCATCAATAAGAAACCTGTCCAGTTAGCACCGGTGAAAGCTGGACCAGGGCTGAACGTATCTTTTCCCTTAAGGGAAGTCTGGTTCCAAACCTGCCCATGAACCTCATCAATAGCTTCGCTCTCCTGCTCTGAGAACTGTAGGCTCTGAGCGCCATCCGGCCTCTGCAGCTGAGGTGAAGCTTTTCTGCACCAATGGTGAAGGGGGCCAGATCAATGTTATTTTACCCGAGATCATGGACAGCTTAGGCCTAGGGCAATGCAAACAAGTTACATCTCCCTTCAACATGCTTTAGCCAGACACGGAGAAGACAAATAGCTTTGTCACTGGGGCCTGTCTATTCCCTCCCTGGGGAGATTACCAAGAAGAGGCAGTTAGCGCTACTAGAAATGCATATACAGTTACACACACGTGTCCTGTCAGGACTAGAACTGAACTGAACTGCCGTCCGCCAATGGATGGCAACATCTTTCAGTTATTATTCCCCTGACCTGGGAGCTGTTGGGAGCCCCAGGGCTGGGGAACCAGTGACCCATGAGGCAAATTCAGCCCACGGCTGTTTTTTATTTTGACCCCTTTCCAGTTTTTGGTTCCATCCCATGGATCCAGTTCCTACCTTCCTGCACTAAAACAGTGAGCTCAGGAGAAAGGAACAAAGATGGGGGCATGCACTCAAGGACAGCAGGCAAATTTAAGTCCTATTTTATTAAGGATCAGGATGGATCCATGACTGATCCATGATCTGGACCCTCCCCTTCCTTCCCCGATCACAAGCACCACCTACCCGCAACTCCTATCTGGCCTGTGGAGCTTGTATTCATTTCCAAAGAGGCTCATGGGCGGGAAAAGATTTCACAACCCTGCCACAACCTGTCCTTGAACCCATCAAGACCCATCAGATCTACAATTCCACCTGAATCACTTGTTATAGACCAAAGCTCAGTGTATACCTTGGAAGAGATAGAAGACAAAGACTGCAACCTACAAACCACTGACTCCAAAGTAGAGTAGCCCCATCGAAGTACATAGAGCTTCAATGGGACTAGTTTCAATGGGATTACTCTCAAGTAAGGGGTTTGTGGGTCACCACTAGAACTGAAATGGGAAGCACGTTTGCTGCCTGCTGGTAATACCTTTATTTTCAAATAGCCTGTTGGGTGCCAGATCCCCCCGACCCCTACGTGCACGCTGGGCTGGGTTGGCGCGAAAACAGATGCACCCGCCTGGTTTGCCCTGATCTGGCCCACCTGGTGGCTTGTGGGGTCAGTTAATTCCTGAGTACCCCAACACTCTGTGTATTACAGTTACCAGCGTACCATGCTACTGACTAGAAAAACAGAAAATTGGTACCGGGAATTGCCGTCGGTAAATTGGGTAGCCCATTGGGCACTAATTCGGTACTAATTGGGAGTTCCCGCATGCCTGGAACTTCCTCCCTGCCCTCCTCCGCCTTGCCCCCACCCTCCACACCTTCAAGTCCCTCCTCAAAACTCACCTCTTCCGCTCCGCCTCTCCTAACTCCTGCTAATCACCCCCACCCAGGATTATCCCCTACTTGTTATCTGTAAACTCCTATTTACTGTAACCAAGCCAAGAACGTGTACCTGAGTACCGGAGCATCCTCGTGAATGTTGCATCCCTTGTCTCTCCCTCTGTTCCCTCTCCCTCTGTCTTTAGATTGGGCAGGGACTGTGCCTATTTTATTCTCTGTAAAGCGCCAGGTACATTTCTGGTGCTATATATAAATGCTTATAATAAAATAATAATAATAAATAATACTAATACTAATACTATTGGATACCATAATTTTGATGGGTATACCTGGTTTGGCGGGTACTTGTTTCAGCTCTAAGCAGCCAAAGTCGTTATGAAGTTAGTTTTATTGGACCAACTTCTGTTGGTGAGAGCACGCAAGCTATGCACACTTCTGCAATTTGGTGCAGGGAAACATTTACCACCAGCACATGCTCACTGGTAGCAGCTGCACATCTGGGGGGTGGAATGGTTACCCCCAGCTGGGTCAGGGTGGGGAATGTAACCAAATGTTCCCCTGGCCTGACCTGGCCGGGAAGGGAAGCAACGTGTGGCTGGTTGGCTCTGACCTCGTGCTGCAGCTGGAGTCTCACCCCCAACCATGACAGGAAGCCATGGCTGCCAATAACAGACCCCCCCCTCTACACGCACCCGTGCACGCTGGACTGAGTTGGCATGAAAACAGATGCACCTGCCTGGTTCGCCCTGCTCTGGCCCACCTGGTGGCTTGTGGGGCCAGTTAATTCCGGGTCCACATTTCCAGTTTGGCTGCCAACCCCACCAGGTTTCGAACTGGGCCTGCATCTGGCGGGCCCGGAACAGACGTCCAGGGTTCAGTGCTGGCCCAGACGGACCAGAGTGGGCAAAGCGGGCCATCATCATGTTTAACACCCGATATGGTACAACAGTTCAGACTAGGGCTGATGCGGCAGCAGCTGTTACCGTGCTGCGATTCCATTCTGCCATTTTGGAATTGCCCGCGCCACGCCGCGGCTTTTCTGTGGACATTCCGCTAATTCCACCGGCATTCTGCAAATTGCGGAATTGCGGAAAAATTGTGGAAACTGTCGGAAAACCTCTGTTCCGCTATTTTGTGGCACTGGTGGAATGGCGGAAGTAGCAAAAATGTCATGTTTCCGCTATTTTGCGAAGCCTGTGGATGTAGCGGAATGAAATTAGCGGAACTGCAGAAGTAGCGGAATGAAACTAGCAGAATGAAAGCCTCTGCCACGCCGTACCACTAATTGCGGAAACGCTGTTTCTGGCGGAATTAGCTACCGCTGTGACATTCCGCTACAGCCCAAGTTCAGACATACAAACCTCCATGTTTAACCTTTCTCCTCCTCCTTACCACCTGCTGCTGTGCGTGGGATTTTCTTCTCTCTGACAGCACCTTTTGGAAGGCCAGTGTTTCCAGCAGGACATAGAACAGAGTCCCCTCCTCTTGCCATGAAGCCCTTTTAATTATCATTCTCCACTCTTCCTGCCTTTTCACTTCACTGTGCAATCTCCCCCCTCCCGAGCCTTCCTCTCCTCATTTATAACTGCTGCATCAGCCACCGTCTCCAGTAATTTATTCCGCTGTGAAGGAGGCAGTTTTTCCTTTTATTTCAGACTATAGGGCCTTTTACGCTGTACGTTTTCCAATGAGCTAACAGCCCCAAACCTCCCGTTTATAGTCTGTAAAGTCTCCACCTTGCACTGAGCATATACATACCCCATATTTATCAAACCCATGCATACTGTGCCTGCAGGTCACATGAGTTGCTAACAAGGAAACATGTAAATGCAATCAGTATCCCATGCTCAATTTCTAATCCTTCACTGACCATAGAGATGTGTTGGTAATTATTACTATTTTTCATTTCAGTGTTCGAAGTGCTTTAAAATCCTTATCTAGTTTGGTTCTCAAACTGGGGATAGGTTCTATGGGATTGGGGGCGGGGGGCGTGATGAAGAGCACACCCGACCCACACCTAGCTCTGCTCTTCAATTTCTAAAATGATGGGGCAGCAAGTGGGAAAGAGAGTCAGAGAAACAAGGGAGGTGGGTGGGGGAACAACAGGAGGGTGGGTAGGATGTGAGGGAGTGAGATAGCAAGGCGTATATATGAGATCGTGTTGAGGGGTCTCATCTACCAGGCAAGAGGAAGGGGGAGGTGTGGTTGGAAAATCATTGTTTGAGAACCACTGATCTAGTTTGCTCTTACTACAGCCCTGGGAGGCAGGTCATTATTGTTCCCATTTTACAGATGGGGGAATTGAGGATGAGAGATAATGATTTGCCCAAGGTCATCCAGTGAGTCCATGATTTAAGGTGGGATTTGAACCCTGGTTTTCTATATCCAAGCCCAACATCTTAGCCACCAGGCTACACCAGCATGTAAAAATACAAGAGGGAAGGGCACCCACAGGGCTGTTATACACAGCATTACAGTCAGGCACAGTGCACCCTAGGGTACCATCCAGGGGAGGTAAGTGCAAGTAGGGCTACCCCAGTTCAGTAGCTACTTACCATTAGGGTGGCCAGATACGCAAATTTTAGGAAACACTTTATGAGGAAAGCCATTTGCAGGGCTGCAGTGGCTCCAATGCAGCCCTGCAACCTGTTTTTCTCATAACTGCCCTCTAAAATTTGCATATCTGGCCACCCTACCTACCATTCATTCACCACCCGATGAAATGAATGCATGAATCCGTGGTGTGGAATTCTTAGCTGATACGGTGCCATTTGCTGCCCTACTGCTGGAAACATGTAAGGTGCCAAGCCTTAGCCGCAAATGCCGACACCTTCCCCTATTAGAGCTCCCCAATGCCACCCTTGAGCATGAACCCAAAGCCTTTTGAGTGACTGGAACCTCTTTGATCTCACGGAGATTAGCGTGATTCTTCCCCAGTTGGAGTGAGGTTACTCCCAAGCCCTTCCAACAGTGATGTGTCATCCATGCTGATACTGTAGCAAGGGCCTCCCGGGAAGCTGTCATCCCCCACCAATCAAATCATCCCTAATAACCTGTCAGTCACCCGAGGCAGCTTTACTCGACCCATTACTCCTCAAACCTCCAGCTGGACTGGGCATGACAGCAAGTCCATCAATCACGCAGGGAGCCTTGGGAAGGCAGAGCTGAGGGTCGTTCTAGGCGGAGTTATGAAGGCGGCTTTGCCTTCTGACTGCACTGTCATTTGGGGCACGTTCACAGACAGGCTCAGTTAACGGCTATCATGGAGCCCCCTTGCTCAGTTGAGCTCAGGTCCCAGACTTGGAGGGGCACCCTTTGCAAGCAGCCTGAGTGCTGCTAGGAAATTTTTATTGTAGAGTTAGCTTTCTGCTGAATAACACGGAGTAGACGTTTCTTCAAAACAGAACTTTACTAAGAACTCAGAAGACATGCTTCCATACTGTACAGACTGCATGGGACAAGATGGAGGACAGAGCGAGGAGAAGAGATCCTCTGTAGGACAGTATTGCAGATCTGTGAGTCTTTGTTCCTGTGAGTCTTTCAGGAAATGGTATTTTACATCAATGTGCTTGGTTTTGGGGTTGATTCTTTCTGTTTGTGTCAGCTCTATACATGCTTGGTTGTCTTCCAGGATCGGCGTGGGTCTGTCCAATTTTTGCTCCAGATCATTCAGAAGCTGTCGCAACCAGATAACCTCTTGGCTGGCATGTGCCGCTGCCACGTACTCTGCCTCCGTCGAGGAAAGTGTCACAGAAGTTTGTTTCCTACTGCACCAGCTGATGGGTCCTCCACCAAGCAAAAATAGGTACCAACTGGTAGATTTTCGGTCCAAATGGTCTCCAGCCCAATCTGCGTCCACGTACCCTATCAGGTCTGGCACTGAAGTTTCTGGGAGTTGCAGCTTGAGGTGCACAGTCCCTTTCAGGTACCGTAAGACCCTCTTCACTGTGTTCCAATCCCTTTGGGTTGGGGCTGAGACTTGTCTACACAGTATACCTATTGCCACCGCAATGTCAGGCCTTGTGATTGTGCCAATGTACAAGAGCTTTCCTATCGCCTTTCTGTATTGCTTATTGTCTGGCAGAAATAAGCTCGGTTCTTTGATCTCATTTGGGTAGCTGGTTTCCATAGGGGTATTTGCTGCCTTCTCACCCCCCCATGCCGAAACTTTCTATCATCTCTTCTATTGCCTGTCTTTGGTTGAGAAGATAGCTTCCATCATCTTCTCTTTCAATTTGTATTCCAAGATAGTGCATTATGTTACCCAGGTCCTTAGCTTTAAAGTCCTGATTTAGAGTTCTCATTGTTTCGTACTCGTCCCCTTCTTGCTCAAAGCATACGATAAGGTCATCGACATAAATTAATACAAAGATCCACCTGCCCCTTAGTTTCTTTGTGTATAAGCAGGGATCTGCTTTGCTCCTGGTAACATTTTCCCTCATGAGCACCTTGTTTATTTTAGCGTTCCATGCTCTGGCGGTCTGCTTAAGCCCATATATGCTTTTGTGCAGCTTGCATATGAGATCCGGCCTTTCAACGTCTGTAAATTCCAGTGGTTGGTCCATGTAAATATCTTCCTTCAACTCACCATTTAGGAACGCTGTTTTCATGTCCATATGCTTGACTTGCATTCCTCTTCCGGCAGCTATACTTAACAATGTTCTGACTGTAGTGTGCTTAACTACCGGTGCAAATGTTTCATCGTAGTCTTCTCCGTACTTCTGGGAGTATCCTTTTGCGACAAGTCGGGCCTTGTACCATTCAATATTTCCCTGCGCATTGTACTTTATTTTAAATGTCCATTTACAACCTATAGTCTTTCTCCCTGCGGGCAGTGGAGTAAGTGTCCACGTCACATTGTCCTGCATGGACTTTACTTCTTCTTCAGCTGCTCTTACCCATTTTTCTGCTTCCCCTTCTGACATCTGTGAGATGTCCTCCCAGGATGCTGGCTCTGACATTTTACTAGTGCTGACTTTGTAGGACAGTCGAATGGGGGGAATGCCTTTGTTAGACCTCATCGACTGCCTTGGCTGAGCATCAGCATCAGCAGCCGGCTGTGTCTGTTCCTGCACTTCTGTTACCTTTGTGCCAATTTTGACTATTTGTTCAGAGGATTGCTCCCTATCAATGGTTTTGTCTGTGGTTGATTGTTCTCCTTTGCCTGGACCTTGGAGAGTCCTGTAGCCTTTGGAATGCTCACTGTATCCTACGAGGATGCCCTCCACTGCTCTGTTTTGCAGCTTGGTACGTTTCTCCTCTGGGATATATACGTAAGTCTTACTTCCAAATACTCTGATGTGGCCCACACTAAGTTTTTGACCATGACACAGTTCATATGGAGTTTTCCTCACTGTTCTAGAATACAGCTGATTTTGTAGGTAGGTAGCAGCAACTGCTGCTTCGCCCCAGTATCTTTCTGATAGTCCAGAGTCTGTTAACATGCATCTAACCATTTCGGTTAGCGTTCTGTTTTTCCTTTCAGCTGTTCCGTTCTGCTCGGGTGCATATGATACTGTCATTTGGTGCTCAATTCCATGGAGTCTCAGAAAGTCCTCTACTTCCTTTCCTGTGAACTCACCTCCATTGTCAGTCCATAGTGTCTTTGGTCTGTACTGGAACTTGTTGCTCGTCATAGTCACATAGTCCTGAAGTGTGTTGAATACTTCATCTTTACTCTTCATGACGTACGTGATCGTGTACCTTGAATAGTTGTCAATGAAAGTTACCATATACCGGTTACCTTCTGGCATGGGAACCTTCATTGGGCCGCAGACGTCACTGTCTACAAGATCAAGTGGTTTCATGGCTCTATTCTGACTCTCCTTAGGAAGTGTAGCTCTCATGGCGTTGATGCAGCAGTCGCATTTCATGATCACGGGACATGTTGATACCTTAAGGTCTTTGGTCAACTGCTGTCTGTGCATTTCCTTGATGCTGTCTGGGTGTCTATGTCCCATGCATCTATGCCACAGGTGGATGCAGTCATCGTGTGGCTTGTGCGCAGTGAGCTTTGCCTGTTCTTTTGCTGTGTTCAGACATTACAGGTGCTCATCTGCAGTGACTCTGGCCAGTACTTTTGTCCCACTTTGAATTGTGCATTCGTCTCCCTGGAAACGGATGATGAGCCCCCTCGCTGTCAGGTGCCTCACGGACAGGAGTCCCTCTTCTAGTTGGGCACATAGAGCACATCTTTAATGGGTATGGTCAGTGTGCCTCCCTGTGACTGGCTGCAGTACAGCAATCCTTGTCCAATTCCTTCCGCATTGATGCTTCTCCCATCTGCAAGGTAGATCCTTTCTTTACTGCTCAGATTCAGCCCTGTGAAGAATCCTTTATCGCTAGTCATGTGGCTCATTGCCCCGGAGTCTACACACCAATTTTGGGATGAGCTGTCTTGCGTTGCTCTGAAGCACCCACTCCATTGTTGAGCGACTGTGTTGCTGTTTGTGACTTTAGCCCTCTGCTTAGGTGTTCGTGGAGACAGTTTCTGCTGTTCTGCTTTCCATATATAGCAGTCTTTCTTTAAATGTCCCTCCTTTTTGCATCTGAAGCATACTCTGGTTTCCCTCTTAGGAGCTTTGTCTGAGGTTTTCAGTGCAGTCTCATTACCCTGCTTTAGATCATTCTGCAGGTTCTCCTTTCTGCGCTGGAATTCATCCGCAAGTCTACCTTTAACAAATTCCAGCTTCAGTTCAGCCTCTGGCCTTGTCTCCAGGGCATTGATGAGGGCACTGTAAGATTCAGGCAGGCTGCAGAGGAGTAGGGCTACCACATGGCTGTCCTTTATATCTTCTCCAATGCCACACAGCTGTGCCACTACTTTGAACATGCCGTTTATCTGCTCCTGCATTTCACTTTCTTTGCCAAGCCTCATTTTGTATAGTTTCCTCAGTAGAAACAGTTTGCTATTCAGGCTAGTTCTCTCATGCAAGTTTTGCAATGCAATCCACATGCCTCTTGCTGTGGTCTCACTTTGGATTAGCTGGTCATCTTCTACCAATAAACATATTGTAGCCTTTGCTAACCTGTCCTTTTTATCCCATTCCTCGTGATTTGCTGCTGGTCTGTTTGTGGTAATCACCTCCCATAGATCCTCTTTAGATAGCAGCATTTCCACTTTCAACTTCCACAATTGGTAGTTTACATTGTTCAGCTTTCCTACTGAAAGTCTAAGCTCAGAGCTGCTTGCCATACTTGCTTCCCTCCCTTGCCCCTTCTGGGATTTAGGCCTTCTTATTCGCAGTCAGTAGGCCTCACTGTCTGGGAGTTTTCTTCCACAGTCTGCACTCCTTCTCGGCTGCTTCTAGTCTTCAAAATTACCTTGAAGATGTCCTGGGCCCATAACCTATTGTAGAGTTAGCTTTCTGTTTAATAACACACAGAAGTTTCTTCAAAACAGAACTTTACTAAGAACTCAGAAGACATGCTTCCATACTACACAGACTGCATGGGACAAGATGGAGGACAGAGAGAGGAGAAAAGAGGAGACAAGGAGAGAAAAAAACCTGTTTCATCCCCTGACCCTCCGCCTCCTGGACAAGTCCCATATTAAGCTTGCAGGGCTTGCAATGAACTTTTACTTGTGACTGTTGCACAATCCAACAATTTTCAGAGTGGTTGGGGGAGGAAGTGGGTCCAGCACTCCACCCCACCCACTCTGAAATTTGCAAAGAGCCCTGCTAAGAAAGCAGTTTTAAGACTGATTGGGGATGGAATGCTGTCCCCACCCCGACCCACTCTTAAAACTTCCTGCCACTCTGGCAGGGGCGTGGGGGGCAGTGCGTGCTGGGAGCTGGGCTGCCACCACCTTTAAGGGTAAGTTTGGCTCCAACCCTGAGACACTCCTCCCTTCTACCCTGGAGGCTCCATCCCTTAGTTCTTAGGGAGTCCATACTTGGAATTTGAGTCTGGGCCCTTCACATTCTTGCTATGCTACTGAATGCATCCAAAGGTATGTGCTGTTCATGGTCTTCCCCCCCAAAATAATTGGTTGTGGGGATGAAGTGGAGGAAACCCAATGGGGACAGTTTCTCATTTCAAGAGGAGAAGAAATCTCCACCTCACCCAGTTCTGAGGAGCCGGAGGGAGACAGTGAAGCTTTCAGACAGCCCTGTGTGTAAGGTACAATCAATTGGAATTAACAAGGCTAATTAACCACTGTCGAGAATAACCTCTAACTCTCTTGGACCTGAGGATGGTGTGGAACATGTTTGTACCACTGTGATGGGGTTGGTCACAGGAATCCCCATTGGTCATTACTGATGTGTCTGGCTTTCTGTTATTGAGATGGGTCCCAGGGGTGGGGAACCTTTTCCCTTCCAAGAGCCACTCTGAAAATTAATACAAGTTCTGAGAGCTGCACAGAAATTGGGGGCTGTGTGTGTGTGTGTGTGTGTGTGTGTGTGTATGTGTATGTGTATGTGTATGTGTGTATGTGTATGTGTATGTGTATGTGTATGTGTATGTGTGTATGTATGTATGTGTATGTAAAAGGGGTACTCTCAAGAAAAGGAGGGTCCAGATTATGGATTGGTGCCATGGATCTGTCTCCTATTCTTGCGGGCATGCCTTCATCTCTGCTCACTTAACCTGTGATAATAGTCTTTCGGTGTTTTGGTACAGGAACTGTATCCAGTGGCCAGATCCAGGAACTGGAAGGGAACACATAAAAAGGAGGAGCCTGCAAGGATTGTCACACTTACCTGCTGGGGGCTCGTGGAGCTCTGCCGCCGGCGGGGGTGTGTGTGCCCTGCGCTTCATCAGCACCGCTGCTGCCACTGCTCCGCTGCCGCTGGGACCTGCGGGGACAAAACATCATACAGTGAGCTTTGGGGGACAGGGGGGGGAACGCAGGGGCCAGCCACGTGGGCTGGCCTGTCCCCTCCCCCCTCCCCTGGAAGTAGCTGGGGGCTTGAAGCCCCGGGGACAGCGACTGAGCAGGCCGCGGCCAAAGGGCATGGCACTTTGGGGCACTTCGGGGCTGCAGGGGGTGGCAGGGGGCTATTGTTTGTTTTTGTGGGGGCTTCTTTTTTTTGTACAGGGCTAGGGTGGTAGGGTGGGGGTTGTAGGTAGGGGTGGGTAAAAGGGGGGTGAACCCAGTGACTC
>QEPC01014402.1:8835640-8855395 GCA_003113815.1 Sphenodon punctatus | reverse complement strand
GTCTGGAACGGCAGGTGGAGGCAGTCGCTAAGGCTGCCTTCCGCCAGCTATACCTGGTACGTAGGCTGCGTCCGTATGTCTCCGGCCCGGACCTGGCCTCCCTCATCCATGCCTTCGTCACCTCGAGGCTCGACTACTGCAACGCGCTCTACGTGGGGCTTCCCTTGTGCTTGGTTCAGAGGCTGCAGCTAGTGCAGAATGCGGCGGCTCGTCTTCTTACGGGGACGGGCCGCCGGGAGCACATTACACCTGTGCTCCGAGCTCTGCACTGGCTGCCGATAGCGTGCCAAGCCAAGTTCAAGGTGTTGGTGATGACCTATAAAGCCCTACACGGTCTCGGCCCCTCATACCTTAGGGACCGCCTCACCCTCCGTGCCCCAGAGCGGCTCCTGCGGTCTGCCGGGGGTGCCTTCCTGGAGGTCCCCCGTGTTAAACGGGGGGCCACAATGGAGAGGGCATTCTCAGTAGTGGGGCCACGGCTATGGAACTCCCTTCCGGAGGAAGCTCGCCTGGACCCTAGCCTGTTAATATTCCGGCGAAATTGTAAGACCTGGCTGTTCGCCCAGGCCTTTGGGAGGGAGGGTGAGTAGGGTGGGTTTTTTTTTTAGTTCCCCCACCTAATTTTGGTTTTATTATTGTATCTAGCCCTGTTTTAATATTTTATAATATTTATGCTGATTTTTAATTGTTTTTATTGTTTTAATGTATGGAAGCTGCCCCGGGCTGCATGGCAGGAGGGGCGGGGTAAAAATTTACAAAATAAATAAATAAATAAATAAATAAACTTGCTGGGGGCTGCATTTGGCCCCCAGGCCTGAGGTTTCTCATCCCCACACTATACAGTCCCAGTAAATCTTTATAAGGCCTTCTTCCTCTTCCCTGACTCCACCTGAATGTGGCTATCTGCACTAGTTCTCTCTGTGGGTCTCTCGCTCTCTCTAACATGGCCACCACCAAGTAGCTTTAAGCACTTCACTATAGAGGCTGGGCGGCCATCTGTCAGGGATGCTGTAGCTGTGGATTTCCTGCATTGAGCAGGAGGTTGGACTAGATGACCTCTGAGGTGACTTCCAATAGAAATGAAGGATCATTATCTCCATTTTACAGATGGAAGAAATGCAACTAGCTTGTCCCAAAGCACACACAACAGAGGTTCAATCCCAAAGCTGGGAATAGAACCCAGGGCTCTTGCTAGCTCATGACAATCCATCAGGTGGTCCCAATGCATTTCCAAAGCCCCAGGATTCACAAATGGCCCCACGATAACACACCAAGTATGTTGCTTATGGAATATAGCTAAAGTCAGTGAGTTACCCAGAAACAAACTCACTCCTGCTGTAGTGAATTAATAGACTGATTGAAGCACCAAGAGAATATTGTACACATCTGTAACTATTGAAAGGATGCTATGAGTTTTCTATATGCTTTATTTGCTTGCTATATGCGTTATAGTAACTTTAGTTTAGGAATACCGAAAATGCATATTAGGAGGAAAACAGGCTGGCAGGAGGAGAGAGAAATATGCTGACAGGGATATATTCTTGTAAGAACAGAACCAGAAAGAACTGTCCGTGCCCAGAACATGGCTGTACATAAACAAGAGAGAAGGTTACAAGAATAGATAAGAACCAAGCAATGCAATGAGGGGAAATGGCCTAGTCAGACAGAGAGACGCCTCAGAGAAAGGGGCATGGGCAACTCATGGCCAAAGATCAGGCCTCCCATCTGGAGGGAGGGGTAGGCAGGATCTAACTGGTCAGTACATCCCATAATTACAGTGACTAAGCAGAAAGTACCCCATATCTGAACAGCCAATGGGAGAACTTCCCAGGCTTAGCACTGACAGCCCCGCACTCTGGATAATCATAAGGCAGTCACTGGATAAAAAGGCCGGCCCTAGACAGGGAAGGTGCCTTGCATGGTACCCTCTGACCGGTTACCTAGGTAACCGCCGGTTGATGGATGCTTGGCCCTTTCCGACGCTCTCAAAGGCTGTGAAAAGCCAGACTCCAACAGCTAGGTTCCTAGATAGACTTCGATTGGGGCCCCACCCTGCTTCTCTTCTCAAGACCAGACCTGAGACCTCTGACGCGTAAGAACTCATATGTATGTACTTATGTGTGTGTGCTCGCTGTTAGAGTAGGTGAAGACTATTGCTAGATACAAGTGTATTGGTGCTATATTACTGCTATATTCTCAGTTCTTTCTGCATTGATATAGTAATAAACATCTGTCTATTTGAAGGACTTTGCTATCTGTTTCATAGTGCCTTCGCCCAGATCCCGGAATTGGGAACTGCCTGCCAGGGGTTTAAGTCCTGTCCCTGGTAGGATTGGTAGAGAACAGTTCCAATTCCTAACACCGCTACCGAAGAAGTTAAGAAGCCAGTATGTGTGCAAACTGCAGCAGGCAACCACCGTGGACCGCCCACTCTTCACTAAGAGTTTGTACACACAAACACTTAAGTCTACTTAACTGTAGAGTTAATGGAATTAACTCCACAGTAAAGTGTTTTCCCCCATGAATGGAAGTACTCTACAGTAGTTTTCAAGTCACTGCAGAATTATTAACACCTTGTTGCCACAGGAGATAGAATTCCAATATTCTCTATCTTATTCCTTATTACCACAGTGAACGCAGGTCTCCATTTATTACTCTCTTATTCCCTCCCCTTGCTCAGATTTCTTGAAACCCTCCTTTTCTTCAATGCAGTTTGTTTGCCCCAGTAATCCCCCTCTCTGGCAGGTTCTGGTGAGCTTCCACCCTCTCAGGTCCTTCCATAAAATCATTTTCATCCCTGACACCTGTTAGGACACGGACCCACTCCACGAGTGAATATTGGGGACTGGAACCCCAATATCCAAACGACCTCTTCAGTTTAGGGGGAATTAGCCAAATTTATTCAAAGGGTCTGCACGTGCCCACTGGGATCAATCAGAGGACATGAGTGATGCACTGCCAGCTGGCTGGAATTTCCCTCCCACACCGCAAAACAGAAAGGGGATACTCCAATACAAATGCGGGAGATTTATTGACAAAGAACTAAGTATAATACATAAACAGTTCATCCATGGGCCAATTAGGATGATACAAGTAATTTTCTATAGCCTTCCACCAAGCACAGTTGACATACACACACACACACAATAATTTACATAGAGAAACCCTCTGGTCTAGTTACCCTGGTGTAAGTGGACATTACGAGAGGGGGAAAAGGGGAAAATAATCGATAGTACCTATCCTGTCCTGTTGAAAAGGGACAGATGACCCTATAGATCCAGCGATGTTCAGAGAGAGGGGTGGGGGGAAGAAGCTTGGACAGACCAAGGCGGGTAGTGGTTTGGGAGAAATCCTCGAGGCAAGCACACACAGAGTAACCTGCTTGTGTCTGTGTTCAAGAATGACCCAATTTGCTCATGGGGGCAAGGGCAGTTATAGGTTTCTGAGAAGCGGGACAAGGGGTCCCAAAGGCACTTCATGCACAAAAGGGATCCCAGAGGCGCTCAGGAATGCTAGGGCTGAAAAAGAAACCCTTGCATGATGTGTTGGGGGAAATAGAGCTTTGGAGGATTTCAATGGGAGGCAGGGCAGGATAAACAAGAAGGAAAAAGGGAGTTTCCATAGAGAGGGGAAGAAGGCTATTCTTAAACAGGCGTGGAGCGATCAGCCGAACAATCCATCTATTGCTTGCTCAGAGTTTTGTGTGGCCGTGGAGAGCTCATCTCAAAAGAGGGAGGCCACCTGTTTTTGACTGCTCCATTGTTTACCCAGGAGCCTCCCTTGTTTCATTTTCTTATTCCTTCCGACCAGACCGGTTTTGCATGGGGCTTTTTCTTTCTTTTCCCTTTCCCCCCTTCTGTTCCCCTGAACCCTTTGACCTGTGGCTCGTGGGGTGCTGCCAAGGGGGGGGGGTGTCTGTGTTTTTTGGCGGGAAATGGTGTTGTTCCTAACACACCACAAACCCAAGCCCGGCCTAGCCACCCACCATGACTGTTTGTACACATTACACTACCCATAAGAAGTCCATACTGAGTCAGGCCAATGGTTCATCAAGCCCAGCATCCTGTCTCTGACAGTGGCCAATTTCGGTCGCGTGGAAGAAGTATCAGCAGTCGCAATGGGCAATCCATTCCCTGTTGGTTACTCCCTGCTCCTGACAGTCAGAGCCCCTGTGTTTTGTAACATGTAAATCATCACCACCGATTTCCCGCAATGGATCTGGAATGAATTACCCACTCACAGCGAGGGCTAAGGTGATTGTGGGCCCAGAGTGTGTAGCAGACATTTGCACGCAGATGGCGGAGGGAACACCGTGGCAACAGAGAGCTGTCACTGGTGCCGTGCTTTCCCCACTACCTGGGTCCTCCCAGGGAGTCACTGCTGCTTCTGCTGCCACCATTTGTGGCTCCCTAGGACTAGTCAGAAGGAGAAGCAGCAAGTTCCGGGGAGTAGCAATAGATGGGAAAAGCGGTGGCTCCCTGGGATTTTCCATTGCTCCTGCTTCACGCTGCTCCCCAAGGCCCGTGATCCCACCTCCACCGCCCGCCCAAACATCTTGTGTGTAGGCAGTGAGTAGCCACTGGCTACCCACAAGCTGTTATGTATACACAGGAGTATGCAGCCCCTACGTAGGAATGATTGCCCTATGCTGGCAATCCTGAACGTATGCCTTATAAGGCATCATTTGTAAGCGTGCCAAAGCCCCATGCTCTTTTGTGACACGGCCACTCTCTGCTCTCCCAGCACTTGGTCTCGGTGGGGCGGGACAATGGGTGTTTTAGGCAAGTGCCTCCTCACCCAACCCACCCATCATGCATGTTGCAAGGCTGTATAAGGCGCCAATGTGGCCCTACAACATGCGTGATGGGTGGGGAGGCACTTGTCTAAAACATCCAGCGTCTGCGTCCCAGCCCTCTCCCTGCATCCCGTCCCTGTCCCATAGCGTGCCTCCCAACATTTCCAGGGGTCAAAGAGGGACAAGCCACCGATAAGCTCCACCTCCTCTCACACACACCTAAGCGCACAGAGGCAGGGCCAGGCTTAGGTTTTGCGGGGTCCGGGACGGGGGGAAAATGAGGGGCCCTATCCTCCCGCTGGTGGGCCTAGGGGCGCTCCCTGACTTGGTCGGGGGCTGCTACCCAGGCCTGGGCTTGGGGAAGGGCGGAGGGGCACTCCCCATCACCCATCTCCGAGCACTTACCCCATCCATCGCGGTGGTGTCGGCATCGCCGTTCTGGGCTCTGCACCGGGTCCGCTCACCAGCTTCCTACGTCGGGCGCAGCAGCAGCAGATTAAATCTGCCACCGCGCCGCCTGCCGCCACAGAACGTTGCAAGGGAGTCCTCCGCTGCCTGTCTGTCTCGGCCAGGGGGAGTGAGAGAGAGGCAGAGGCCCCGCCTCTCCCACATGCCCCCTGGCTGAGACTGACAGGCAGCGGAGGGGGGGGCACCCACGGACTGAGGGAGAGGCAGAGCCTCTGCCTCTCCCTCACTCCCGCTGGCCCCCTCTGCTGGCGCTGCCTGTCAGTCAGAGTTGGATTCAGCCGGGGCCCCCGTGCTCTCCCAGCCGCTGTCAGGCCGGGAGCTGGGGACCCCCCAGGAGCGTGGCCCGGGGCGGCCCTGCATAGAGGGACAGAAGCTCTCCTGTTGATCATTCCACTTAGGTTTTTTTTTTGGGTCATTTCACTATCTCCCCATAATCCTCTGAAGTTCTTTTCCTGGGAGACAACCAGGAAAGAGGTGCCTGAGGCTTAAATTCTGTTTTGTTTATCCGTCTGTCTGTCTGTCTGTCTGTCTGTCTATCTCTCTCTCTCTCTCTCCTGAAAGAGGGACTTTGACCTCCAAAAGAGGGACAGTGGGATTCAGCACCCAAAGAGGGATTGTTCTTCCTAAATAGGGACTATTGGGAGATATGTTGTAGCATGCTCAACGCACAGCCATCACTTAGGAAACAACCTGTAAGTTGTGTTAATGGCCTTTTCTGTCTCTTTAATTTCTGTGGAGCTGTGATTGCCCAGAATTTGATTTCTAGCGATGTCTGGGATTTGATGCTTCAGGATAAAGCCCCAAGAAAAACAATCCCCTTGTAAAAGACACCCAGAGGCTGAATGCCTGCTAGCAAATTGCAGACCCATGGAACAGTTCAGAATGAATGAGAGCATAGTTTACAAGGGGCAGCAAAGATCCTGCATTCTGTCTGGGAATAGCTCACAGCACTGAGTGCTTAGAGAAGGAGTGGGAAACCTTTGGCCCATGGCCCCTCTCCAATTCCTGCATCTGGTCCCTGGATCCAGTCCCTATCTTCAGGCACTGGAGAAGGGAGCAGAGGTGAGGGCATGTATTCAAGGATAGGGGATGGATCGATGGATAGGGGAACCTTTTCCCACCCAGGGGCCACTTTGAAATGTTATTTATTTATTTCATGGCATTTTATGCTGCACCCTCCTGCACATCAGCAGCTCGGGGTGGCAGTCACAACATTTTAAAATCACAGTAAAACCAACTATTAAAATTACAACTAAATATTTTAAACATAAAATTACTAAAAAGCAGACCAAAACCCTTCTCCTACTCCCCTCCCCATCTCCCTCCCCAAAGGCCTGGTGGAACAGCCAGGTCTTACACTGTCTTTGGAAAGAGGGGAGGTCCGGGGGCCAAGCGGGACTCCATCGGGAGGGGATTCCACAGCCTAGGTGCAGCCACTGAGAATGCCCTCCTCATCGTCGCCACCTGGGAAACTCAGGGGGCCTCGAGTTGGGCGTCCCCGGCTGACCGCAAGGGCCGCTGCACAGCCCGGGGTATGAGGCAGTCCCGCAGGTAAGTGGTGCCCAGGCCATTTAGGGATTTAACACCTTGAATCAAGCTTGGAAGACAATAGGCAGCCAGTGCAGAGAACAGAGCACTGGTGTAATGTACTCATGATGACCTGTCCCCGTTAGGAGACGGGCCGTCGCATTCTGCACCAGCTGTAGCCTTCGGACCATCACCAAGGGTAGCATCACATAGAGTGCGTTACAGTAGTCCAATCTAGAAGTAATGAAAGGCATGGATGAGGGTGGCCAGGTCAGAGTCCGAGACATATGGCCGTAGCCATCGCACCAGATGTAACTGGCGAAAAGCACTCCTCGCCACAGCCCCCACCTGGGAATTCAGGCGGAGCTGTGAATCAAGGAGCACCCCCAGACTATGGACCTGGTTGGCTAAAGGGGGGGCAAACATCATCAATGACAGGAGCCACCACGCCCTCAGCCCTACCCATCAGCATCACCTTCAACTTCAGATGGCTCGCCCTCATCTAATCCCTCACAGCCGCCAAACACCGGGTAAGCACTGAGACTTCTGGGTCTGCAGAAAAGGAGCGATAAAGCTGTGTATCATCAGTGTACTGATGACATCGTACGCCGAGCCCTCTCATGACCTCACACAAAGGCTGCATATACACGTTGAACAGGAGGGGGGACAGAATAGAACCTTGTGGGACCCCACACGTGAGATCCCGGGGAGATGATGAACACTCCCCGAGAACCACCCGTTGAGTTCTCCCAGCCAGGAATGAGCGGAACCATTCAAGAGCAATTTACCCACCCCAGCCCCGTCCAACAGGCGAGCCACCAACATCTCGCGGTCAGTGGTATCAAATGCTGCCAACAGATCTAATAAAATCAAAAGAGACGATCTACCCTGATCTAATTCACGGTGCAGGTCATCGACCTAAGCTACAAGTGCAGTCTCAGTGCCAAACCCAGGGTGAAAATTGGACTGTGAGGGATCCTGAAAACTGACCCGATCCCCCAAAAATGCACACAAAAAATGAGAACAAACTCAGGGGGCCACATGGAAGTTGGGGATGGGGATGCTAAGGAAGGGCTCAGATCATGAATCTGTGCCATAGATTTGTTCTCTATCCTTGTATGCATGCCCTCATCTCTGCTAGTGTTAAGGCTCTGGCAGATTCAATCATACACTAAAAAGCCTGGAAATTGCAAGTTAAGGGTCCCACCTTAACTTCCATGCCATGTTAGCAGTAAAGACATTGTACAGTCTCACATATTGTGCTCACTTACAACTTAGACCATTTTTAGATGAGTGCGGCGGCGCCCGCGCTTGTTTTCAAAAGAGCCGGCAGCCCGTTCCACACGTGACGCTGCAGCCGAATACGCGCATGCGCGGGCGATGCGCTTCCATTTACGGCCACGTATGACCGGCCTTGATCGCTGACCCAGACAGTTCGCGGCTGGAAATAGGTGCGCATTGCCCGCGCATGCGCGTATTCGGCAGCAGCGTCACGTGTGGAACGGACTGCCGGCTCTTTTGAGAAACAAGCGCGGGCGTCACCGCACTCGTCTGAAAACGGCCTTAGGCTCTATGCACCTACACTTTGCCTTCATCTTTCAGCCCCAATCATCTTCTTCTTTGCAGGTTGGGGGCAACACTGAAGTTGGGGACAGGAGGACGTGAGTTGGCCCCTCACCCCCTCAGTTTCCTCTTTAAGAAAGAGAGAACTTAGGAGTTCTAGCTCCCACCCTTTCTCTCCCTCTGATTTACTTGGTCCCAGCCCTGCAACAGAGAACTCAGGACTCCTGGCTTCCAGCCTCTTCGCTCCACTCTAATCCAGTAGGCTGCACACCCTTCACAGGCAACTCAATAGTTCTGGTTCTGAGCCTGTTCTCCTCTTCCCTGCTCTCAACCTTGTAACAGACAACCCAGGGGTCCTGGGTCCAAGTCACCACTCTAACCCTGTGGCCCCCACTCCCCTCACAGACAACTCAAAAGTCCTGGGAAATACAGTGTTTGTTTGTCTGTATGTGACATATGGAACAGATGTGTGTGTGTGGAATGACCAAAAAAACCCCACAAAACCCCACAGGAGAGGAAATGGAATAACAGGGAGGGAGACTATTGGGAGTCAAAGGATAGGGAGTCAGCTATGATAAGTGGGTAAAATGATAGGACTGCTTCCTCAGATATCCCATCAGTCTTCCGAATCAGTTATTTCACTCAGAACCTTATTATTGTAACTATTTCTAATTCCTCCTGTCATTCCACCCACTTACTTAACCCTGAACACTCTTTGTATTTCCCCCTGTCATTCCAACCATTCCACTTATTGCATCTGATGTCTTCCTCATCATTTCACACCCTTTTGCCTTCCCTATGTACTCCCAAAGATGCAACTGTGTTGTATAATTAATTTCACAATCCCTTAATTGGATGTTGGAATGACAATAGTAATTATTTAGAAATTGGCACTGCTGTTGCCTCCATTCCTTCCCATTCCATTTTATTAATTTCAATGCATACTCAACTTAGTTTTAATTAAACATGTGTATACAACTCTACCCAGCTTCACTGTGCTCTGGGAGGGCAGTGGAGACTAGTGGGTAAGAGGGACAGTTGTGAGCCATTTGTCAGCTGTCCCATTCTCCCCAACTGAAATGATAGAGGGAAAGGAAGGGGTGAGGGGCAAGCTCATGCCCTCCTGTCCCCAGCTTCAGTGTTGCTCCCAACCTGCAAAGAGGAAGAGGATTGGAGCTGAAAGACGAAGGTAAAGTATGGGTGCATGGAGCCTAAGTTGTAAGTGACCACAATACGTGAAACCGTACAATGTCTTTAATGCTAACATGGAACAGAAGTTAAGGCAGGAGTCTTAACTTGAAATTTCCATGCTTTTTAGTGCATGGTTGAATTTGCAAGAGCCTTAACTCTTCTTGTAAACTGGAGATTTTTTGATTATGGAATATCCAAGTTTTTTGTTAAAAACATGAAATGGAGAAACTTTGTCCTGCTAGCGCAGTAGAATGTGAAGCAGCATAACCACGATGAGAGCAGGGCTTAGGGGAGGCCAAGGTGGAAGAACTGCTCCCTTGAATTTAGGTTACTTCCTTCAAATAGCAAGCAAGGCAAAGCTGGATTTTTACTGGTAGCTCCCTGCTTTACTACGAATACAAGAACTTTGCTTCGGTTTAAGCATTGCAAACTTCCAAAAACTGCTCTCTATGATCTCTCTAGTCCATGGCTTGTACGGGAGTCTTCCACTCTACTCCCCACTGTCAGAGCTCTTTTCCTTGTGCAACACTGGCCATTCTGCTTTCTATAAGGACCTCTCCTTGTACAGGACCCCCTGGCTAGTTCACTCCTTGTACAGGGCTCTCTGACTCTGCTGTGCCCATGTCCAGGACTCTCCACCTGGCATAATGCTGCCCATCCTGCAGCTCTCCCCCTGTACAAAGCTCCCTCACTCAGTTCTCCTCTGTCCAGGGCTCTCCCCCAGCACAATTATGGTCGGCCATTATTTTGCAGCTCTCTGTCTCTACAAAACTCCTCCACTTTACTCCCCCTTGGACAGGGCTCCCTTTCTTGCACAATGCTGTCCACTCTGCAGACCTCCCCCTGTACTGGGTTCCATATTCTGTATCCCCAATAAAGCTGCTCCCTGTAAAGTGCTCCCCCTGTGCATGGCTTCCACTGTGGAAACTATTTACAGAGGCTCTGACCCTACTCTCTCCCCTTAATGCCCCCCCCCCATGTATGCTCCCGCCCTGCTCCCCCATAGGATTTCCCTCACTTGGCTGAGGCACGCTGTTAGAGTCCTCCCAAGAGGACTACACTTGCCACTCTGCCCCATAGGGCTGCTCTGCACACGAACCCACCATCTCCCTGCCCTCCTCCTGCAGAATGTGCACGATATCAGTTCAGAGCACCTGCTTACCCCTCATTCCTTAGTGAGGTTGGGAAAGTCGGAGGGAGAATTGCTGAAAGAAGATCAATTCCATCCCACCTGTAGCCTCCTGTCCCTGTCTCCGGAATAAACCTCTGCCCTCTTCCTGCACCTGGGACCACCCCAGGCAAACTCCAGTGCTCCAACCCCAGCCATGCGCCTCCATGCTCCATGCTGCAGCCCAGACACCCCATGTTTTTGGAGGGGAAAGGGCTGTCACTGAAATCCATGTGCTCTGTGGTTCTGGGCAGACTTAGGAGGCAAGATCAGCCACCCCAAACATCACTGTGGGATTAGCTACCTCTGTTGTTTAGGCATCTTGGCGTCCCTAGCCCCCAACCGAGGCTCCTGCTTTGTGGGATCGGATAAGAATGACCTTCAGCTCTCTCCCTTCCACAGGCCTTGCTCTCCTCCTCTCCCCACCAGATCAGCTCTAAACATGGCTGACCAGTCACTCACACTACCCCCTGGGAGGTGCAGTTCCCGCTCTTTCCCCAGCACTGCTAGGCTCTAGCAAGCAGTGCCTTCTGGGAGTTGTAGTCCCCAGTAGTCAAGTCTGTTTGCTTTTAAACAGTCTCTGCGTTACACATAGAATGTTTGGAAGTACTCCACACTCAGGATGGTCTCCATAGGCTAACACTGAATTTTCAAGATGTCATAATTTAAAAACTACTAACTGGATTTACAAAAAGTAAACCAGAAGGTACCCCCAGGCAGTCTCCTTGAATTTTCTAAAAGGCTTACACCTCCTCCCAACTAATGCAAAACCTCTTTACCCTGCTGAGATCGAGATGGTCTAACTTTTGAAAAAACAGACTTCGAAGTGCAGTTTTCAAACTGTGATATCCCAGCTGTTATCCAACCGATTTGGTTGAAATTTGCAAAGTATGAACCGCTTACCCCAGTGATCTTCCACTGCAAATGTCACTATCTTCATTTTAAACATGCCAATTTTATAGCAAATAGAATGTTGGGGCTTTATAATGTAGAATGCAACACACCTTAACTATTAGAGTGATCCTGTGCTCTAATAATACACGATGACAGAAACTTTGCGGACACTGTCCTGCCCTGCTGTCTGAGAGGAGCCTAGAACATGAGGTGACAAATGGTGCAGCTAAAGTGAGGGAAGTTACCCAAGAAATGAACCTTATCATGCTTCATAAGAACTGCCCGTCAAATCAATGGTTCATCGAGTCCAACATCCTGTCTCCGATAGCGACCAACTTTGTCACCTTCAGAGAAGTGACTAACAGGTCCTAACAGAGTGATCAATTTCTTGCTATTCACTCCCAAGCCCCAACAGCCGGAGGCTTCCTCCTCTGACCAACCTGATTAGTAGCCATGGATCGACCTATTCTCTAAGAACGTAGCCAATTCCTTTTTGAACCCGTTTATGCTATTGGCCTTCACAACATCCTCTGGCAATGAGTTCCACAGGTTAGCTGTATATACAGTGGAAAAGTACTTCCTTTAATCTGTTTTAAATCTGCTGCCCGTTCACTTCATAGCGTGCCCCTTTGATTACCCAACAGAAGGAGTAGAGGCTGCAGTGTAATGAACTGAGTTTCCAAGCTGACTTGGCGTCTCCTGAAGAGCCTTTCCTGGCTTGCCCTTGAAGACAGCCTTATTGCACATTCAGAGGAGACCACGTGCTGTGCGCAGTCACCCTGCAGCAGGTTCATAAGAGGCCATGCCCTAGCAGCCTCTCCAGGGACATTCAAAGCCAAGTGCTAAGCCTTTGAGGTGAAGGGCAGGGCGAGCTAGCCAGGTGTAGGCTGAAGATGCCCTGTTTGTCATCCGGCTTGCTCCTTGACAGTAATTCACCCTAAAGAGTCGCAGGAAAATCCTGTGTAAATGGAACATAAATGTTTTATGAATTCAGCCCCGGAAGAGTAAATTAAAGGGTCATTAATGGGCTCACTAAAGAGCTTTGCACTTTGTACGGAATTATGAAAACTATCACGAAATGTTAAACTAAATGGTGGTGTTAGCAGAGATTTTAAAAACTCCTCTAACTAGTTCCCTTTCTCTCTTTTTCTCCCTCTCCATTTCTCCTCCTCCGTATTTACCAGTGGAGGAATGTCTTTCCCAGAGAGTCTCCTGTGGTGCTAACCAGCTTATATCTCAATTATAAATCATCTTATGCTCCACTAATTGTCCAGACTTTTACTGGAGAGCTGCCCCGGGTTAATGCCTTTTGTCTCCTTTGAAAATAGTGGCTTCTTCCTCTGAGGAGATGCCACAGCGGAGAAAGCACCCACACTGATGTGTGCTTGCCTGTCTGTGCTAGGGCTGGTGTTTCAGGAGATGTGAGGAGACAGCACCGTTGAAGATGCAATGACTTTTGTCTCACCTCTGCTTTGCTGCTACCAGGGTTTTGTGAGGTAAATGCTTTCGGGTGTTGCCAAGGTAAATGTGTTTAGGTATTCCCACCACAAACCCTAGGGGGTGTACAAGGGTAAGTTTGCCATGGCACACTGGGTTCATTACGTTGGTTGTTCAGTGAATGAGTTTGATGGCCTCTCTGCTGGACATAGCCAGGGGCATAGAAATCACATACACAGGAGTTGCAGTTGCACCAGGGCCCCCAAACCTGGGGCCCCATGTGAGTTTTGTCACCTCCTGACAAGAGGGAACATGGGCGGGGTGGGAGCATGTTAGAGAGGAATAGGGCAAAGGGGCTTTCTGGTAACGCCAACTGTTGTGGAGCATCGTGACGTCACAATGCTCTGCAAGGGGCAAGGTCGTGTCTGACAGGGTGGGGCAAAAGTTCTGTTATGCACCCTTTCTAACGTCAGCCCGCCCTCATGGGGCATCATGATATCACTCACAACACTCCATAGGACCGAGGCCACCTCAGAAAGAGGGTGGGAAAGTTCCTGTGGTCCGCTCCTTTTCTCACGTGGCCATCCCTGCAAGGTGCAATGCTCTGGGTTAGCCCCTGCTGCCTGTGGCTGACCTGGAGAAATTGGGGCTTCCACCCTGACCAGGGGTCTCTGGGTCAAAACCTGGAGTGAAACCTGGAGAAGTGGTAACCCTAGGTCCCTTCCATCTTCTGCACCAGGTCCCATTCCAACCTAGTTACGTCTCCAAGCATGATGGGTTAAATCTGCTGAGGGCTGCAACAGCAGGAGCTGCCACAGAAAGGAAACTGACAGTGATGTGGGAGGAGGCCCAGCCAGGACTGGTGTGGGGGAAGACTAGGACTGAAATTCTGGGTAATGGCAGATCAGGGTTGAAGGGCATCAGCGCACAGTGTCGTCAGAGAGGGACCCAGAACTGGGACTCCGGGAGCAGAAGTGGTGCCTGCAGATCACGATGACGGTGCACTAGTAAATATGGGGGAAGCTTTTATAGCAGTTCAGCTGTAAGCCAGTGCGATCAGCCCTCAGAATACCAAAACAGTCATTTCAGAAGGCTAGATGAGGATTGATAGGACACAATGACATATCCTAAGGTCATCAGTTAAGCGTGTTCATGGAACCGCCCTCCCCATCTTGTCTCTAACGAATCTTTCGCTTAACAGGCTCTGGCAGTAATGAGAGAAGTAAACAAATTCACGATAATTATAAATGCCGACTACCACCAGCCCCCATGGTGGAGGCCTTCTTTCCCTTCCCTCCTGGAAATTGCCTCTTGATGAGGAATACTGGGGCCGCCTGCTGTGGAACGGAGGTGACTAGTTATAAATACCCATTTAATGTCCTTATAATTGTTGCTATGAATAGATGCCAATTAATGAGTTCCTTTGGAGAGAGCTGGGCCTGGGGAGACTTTTTCATCCCAGACGGTTGTGTGGGATTTGTCTGAAAGGGCCTGGACTCCTTTCAAAGGATGGAGCGGGCCTCGTGGCTTCAGCTGGGACGGACGGGTGCAATGCTAGGAAAACCGACGGGGTGTGTGTGTGTGTGTTTTCAGACACGACAATATCACGGATTTCCATGCTTTGCCAAGTGTGGAAATCCATGCTGTAGTCACATCTGAATGCAGCCGCCAGAGGCTGGCTTGGGCCGGAACCCGAGTTTGCGCAGGCCGTGGCAGTGCTTAACCCGGGCTGTTCCTTGGGACCATCCCCAAGGAACAGCCAGGGCTAAGTGTCACCAAGGCCCATGCAAACCCAGGTTTTGGCCTGGGCCAACAACTGGCGGCTGCATTCAGACACGGTAAAGTGGGTCGTCACATTTGATGGCCCGCTTACTCTTATCCTGGTCTGGGTCTGCGGCGCTTCCGGGCAGCCATGGTGGCCTCAAAGGCTGCCGTGGCCAGCTCTGAAGAAGGGGGGCGGACTGCTTCAAGCAGGGAGGTGGTGCCGTGCGGACGCATGTCCACGCATTGCCCTGCCTGCTCCCCGCCCCTTTCCCTGCTCAGGCCACCATCACTTTGGTTTGGCGCCTCAGCTCCGGGCAGGGAGGGCCTCACTCCGGGCAGGATTAAAGCGATGTTTGAAAACACCCAGTGTGTGCGTAAAGGTTTTATCCTGCTGAAGCCACATCTGCTTTCCTGCCACTGAGAAGGTTTGAAAAGCCCATGAAGGCAGTGCTATAACTAGGGGTGGGCAGAAAAGGGGGGCAATAAGCCCAGGCACAAGGAGGGTTGCAACACCTCCTGGTTTGACTCCAAGACTCCTATTTTGGCCTATGGGAGTCCTGGGGTCAAACCGCGAGAGGAGGCAGCCCTAGACACATGCCCACTGGGGGTGCAAATGGGGCAGTGAGGGGGGTCCCAGCCCAGCAGTTCTCCCCATCGTCTGGCAGAAACCACAGTATTCCAATGGGCTCAGGCAGAGACCAATAGGGGGCCCAGCGTTCTGTCGCTCCGCCCAGACGTCAGTGGGTGTCCTTAGACATAACATCAATGGGTGTCTGAATATGTATTTTGAGCTTGATATGAACACTGGTTTGGCCCTGTGTTCACCATGTGCTGCTGCTTATTTGATTATAAAATTTATTTATTATAAAATTGATATGCTGCCCCCTCCTGCTAAAAGCATCCCGGGGCGTCTAACAACAACAACAACATCATCATAAAATAATAATAATAATAATAATAAAATAAATAAGATTTTATATAGCTCCAGGGATGTACCTGGCACTTTACAGAGAATAAGATAGACACTGTCCCTGCCCGAGAGTTTACAATCTAAAGACAGGGGGAGGGGAGACAGGGAAGGGGGAACAGAGGGAGAGACAAGGGATGCAACATTCATGAGGATGCGAGAGCTCAGGTACACATTCTTGGCTTGGTTACAGTACATTGGGAGTTTGCAGATAACAGGTGGGGGATAATCCTGGGTGGCGTGGTTAGCAGGAGTTAGGAAGGGCGGAGCGGAAGAGGTGGGTTTTGAGGAGGGACTTGAAGGTATGAAGGGAGGGGGCAAGGCGGATGTGGGCAGGAAGGGAGTTCCAGGCATGGGGGGCAGCGAGGGAGAAGGGACGAAGGCGGTTGGGGGAGCAGGGGAGGCGTGGGAGGGTGAGGGAGGGGATGGAAGAGGAGCAGAGTGCTCAAACAGGGTTTCGGCGGGAGATCAGGTCAAAGAGGTGGGGGGGAGCGAGGTTGTGAAGGGCTTTGTAGGTGAAGATGAGGAGCTTGTGCAGAATACAAAAACATTTTAAAACAACAGTAATACAATTAAAAATTCCACAATAAAATAAGCCACAATAAGACACACAGACCATCATGGGACACGTCCATGTTTTTCTCACCACCCGATCTCAGCACGCCAGCACTGCTGCCTCATTCTCCGTGTTGTATCTGCTAACACGCCACGCAGTATCATTAGACACAACGTTGGCCACGTGTTCAGCCGAAGCATGCAGATTGTCCTTGTGATGCAATGGTGTTCACATCGCGTGTTCAATCGGTGGCCAAATTGGTGTTGGGATTGTTATGGTGCTTACACACAACGGCCGAACACGTGCTTAGGGGTTTTAACGCCCAATCTTGGTTATGGCAAAAGATGCCCTGTGTCTCTCCAGCTGGGGTCATGGGTATGGACTTCCAGATCCTGTCCTTGGCCCACGAATCCCTAAATTACAGTAGTGCCTGCAGAAATCAGCCCTGGGACTGCTGGATGGCTTGAGCATGGAAGAATAAACAGGCAGGCATCAGCTCACTCTACTTCTCACCTCTCCTGACCCTTGCTGTGGATGCACCAGGAAGCCCAGCCCCTGATACTCTCTTATTGACTGATGGACAGAGAAAGATTTTGCTTATTTATATCCTGCCTTTTCCCTTGAGTTCAGGGTGGGTTAGAATATATAAAATATACAGACAGGAAACCAATTAGAAACCCCCTACCACAATCTCCCCACTCCTATCCCCGCCTGCCAATGCTTGGCCAAATAAAAAGGTCTTATGTTGCCTGGGAAAAATACACAGACTTGGGCTTTGGCAAACCTCTAGGGGAAAAGAGTTCCACAACTCCACTGAGAACGCCTCTCCATATCTACACACCCTTGACGTATGGACTTGATGCGTCGAGACAAAAGGTGCTTTCCCACGGGGCAATATGCGCAGCATTTGCCCCCAGGGAAAACTCCAGGAGGCAAATGCTGCGCAGCTTGTGTCTCGTGGGAAAACAAAGCCACGCAGCTTTGCCTCCGATCATGTGGAAGATGCAGAGCTTAATTTTCCAGCGCTGCATCCTCCGCATGATTGGAGGCAAAGCTGCGTGGCTTTGTTTTCCCACGAGACACAAGCTGCGCAGCATTGGCCTCCCGGAGTTTTTCCTGGAGGCAAATGCTGTGTATATTGCCCCATGGGAAAGCACCCAAAGATCTACTCACCAGGAGTAACATGCAAGTATTCCGGACACTGCAGGCAAGCTGTGATTCAAGGTCTGAGCTCTGTGAGGAGGTGCTGTTGAATTCTAATTTCAAACCCAGTGAAATATACAGTTCTGCCTCAGGCTTGTCTCACCTCTGCTGACTCTCTACTATTTCTCTTCAGCTCCAGATTAGTTATCCCTTTGGCAGAGGGAGCTCTCTCAAGAATATATTGATGGTGCTGCCAGCATTATGGTAAACCCCCCGGCCCCGAAGGGAGGGGGGGCAATGCAGGGAGTTGTGAAGTCTCCACTCTCCACAGCACCCCAGTCTTTTCAATAGTCCCCCCCCCCCGATTTCAAACATACCAGAGGGATGGCCTTTCCTCCACTGAAGCCAATGGACATATCTGGGAAGCAGCAGAAAAGCTGGTACCTTGGGGGAAGAGCTAGGACGTTAACAGATTTCACGCTGCCCCGGTTTGGCCCGAGTGGGCCAGCGTGATGCTTGGACGTTTGTTCCTGGCCCGCCAAATGTGAGCCTGGAGCAAACCCCTCCCGGGATGGTGGCTGGGATGGAAATGTGGGCCTGGGATGAAGCGATCCCACAGTGGTCCCGTAAGCTGCCCAGGCGGGCCTGAGCTGGGAAAACTGGGGGCTGCGTCTGTTTGCGTGGCTGCCCGGCCTAGCGTCAGGGGTCATCATGGCAACTAGCCATGGCTGCCTGTCTGTCATGGTGATGGGGGGTGTCGGCCATAGCGCAGGGGCGGAGCTGGTCTATCGCACGGTGCTCTCCCCCCCGTGTCCCCAATGGGTTAGGCCGGGGGAACCTTTGTTTCAATCCTGTCCCCCGACCTGACCCTGCCAGGGGAGCCCACTCCCACCCCAGGCGGGATGCAAGCTGCCCGTCACATCTGTGAGTACCCCTAGTTTTTGGCCTTTCTCCTAGGCCACCCCTTGTGCCTAGCGCTCCCTCCCAACCTTCAAATCCCTCCTGATAATCTACCTCTTCCATCAGGCTTTCCCTAGCTCCTCATCTCCACAAACGGCTGCTCATTGATACTTCTGTTGCTGCCTTTCATTCAGGCTCCTCTTCTCCCCTGTAACCAAGCAATTAAAGCACCCACATTGGCAGCTTCTCAACTTCTCAAATGTATCCCTGTCTCTCCCCGGATGTTCCCTTCCCTTGTCTCTCCTAGATTGTAAGGCCCTTGGGGCAGGGATCTGTATCTAATAATGATTACTTACTTAATAATAATAATTAATAAAAATACTCTATACACCAGAATGGGGGAGCCTCTGGCCTGTGACCCAAATCTGACCCACCACAGCTGGTTTTTATTTGATCCCTTTTCCAGGTTCTGGATCTGGCCCGTGGATCCAGTCCCTACTCTCAAGTACTGAAAGAGTGAGCCCAGGGGAAGGGAGTAGAGATGAGGGCATGGACTCGGGGATGGGGGATCGATCGACCCAGTTCTAGAGGCCAGATTCAGGCACTGGAAAGAGGCCAACCAAAAATTAGCTGTGAGCTGCATTTGGCCCCCAGGCCTGAGGTTCCTCAATTCTACAGGCTAACTCAGCCCAGTCACGTCACAATCCAGCACTTGTGACTCCATCCTCATGGGAACTATCTGATGTCTCTGTTGAAATAAAATAGCACAAAGGGCCAGACTGATCCTAGGTGAAACTCTAGCCACTAGGGGCGGGAAAACCGGTAAATCCGGTATCCGATAATGCCGGTACCGGGCGTACCGGCATTATCAGATTCGACCTGGTAAATCCGGTCCTGGTACCGGATTCTGGGTACCGGATTTTTTTGCATTGCAGCCATTTAAAAATGGCTGCAATGTAAAACTTAAAGCCTTAAAAAGTTAAAAAAAAAAAACCTCCCCGAGTCCAGGCTGCGCGGGTGGAAGGGGGGACACCCCCCACCCACCCTGCCCAGCCTGGATTTTTGTTTAAAAAAAGACTGAGGCGAGCCCACCCCCCAGCACCAGCGGCCGCGGCGTCCCTGCAGCCGCCGGTAAGTATGACCCGATCCCTGGGGGGGGGGTGTTTAACAACCCCCCACCCCCCAGGGATCACCCCTACTAAAGTTCAGCTTGCTCTTACCTTGTGGAGCTCCGGGTGCGGCGGCGGCGGGCGGTCCGGCAGCCTCAGCGCCGGCTGTGGCTAACGGCGTCAGAGATGCTCTAGGCCTTCCGGGGAACTTCCGGGTTTCACCGGAAGGCCTAGAGCGTCTCTGACACCGGCAGCCACAGCCGGCGCTGAGGC
>QEPC01014402.1:8818116-8835305 GCA_003113815.1 Sphenodon punctatus | reverse complement strand
CCACGGCATGCCCAGAACGATGGGAAAGGCGGGGGTACCGGCATACCGGATTTAATCCGGGAATCCGGTTTTTAGAGAACCGGTAACCGGTAAATCCGGTAGCCGGTAATGGGCCCGGTGTCCCACCTCTACTAGCCACTGTCTTGTGCTCCCCACAGCAGTGAGCTTGGCCTGTTCTCTTAGCATGTAGCTCTCCTGGTGGTTAGCTCTGACAGGCAGGGAAATATAGCAGTGGGACCTGACAGCTGCATGCGGTCTCAGTGGCGGATTCGCTTTATGAAAGTTTTTCTGCTTTCTCTGCGTCTTGGCTGGTGCTTGGCAGCCTCTATCATGTTTTTCTCGTGGGCTGAGAGCTCCCATCTGCCTGACCGTTTCCCTTACTTGGAGAACCTATGTGGGAGAATTAGAGAATGCTGCCAAGCACAGGTCAGAGAGAGATTGTCAAGGGCTCTCAGCTCAAGATACCGCAGTCACCGTGGCTTCCTCGCCTGTCTGTGGAGACTTGAGAGGTGCGGAATGGACTGACTGTAAGCAGATGTGATGGGTGAAGGGGCTGGAGAGGCCTAGGCCAGTGGGATTGTACCAAGGGGTGCTTCCTCACTCCAACCCTGCTTCCCTTGTCCTCTGCCAAGCATTCCAGTTGGGAATTACCTGGCCACTTCCTGGAGGGATGAATGAACTTGGGAGGCCCAGTCCAATTCCCAGCTCTGCCACAGATTTCCTGTATGAATGTGGGCATGTCCCCTAATGTCTCTGTGCCCAGGCATTATTTATTTATTTATTTCAGTTTTCTTTTATCCCACATTCCTCCTGCTCACGGGGCAGCTCACATACACCATCAACAATTCACAATAAAACACAATTCAAAATTCATTAAAAATACTACAAATATACGAAAAGGGCAGCACCCCCCCCCCTCCACCCCTTAACTCACCCAACCCTACCTGTCTCCCTCTCCAAAGGCCCAGCGGAACAGCCAGGTCTTACACGGTCTTTGGAAACAGTGGAGGTCAGGGGCCAGGCGGGCCTCCATCGGGAGGGAATTCCACAGCCTTGGAACGACCACCGAGAACGCCCTCCCCATTGTTGCCACCCGGGAAACCCGGGGGACTTTGAGTCGGGCATCCCCGGCCGACCGCAGGGTTCGCAATATGACCCAGGACCTGAGGCAGTCCCGCAGGTAAGCAGGGCCTCCCCTTGATAATGGGGAGGAACTGAATCCTGCTGCCATCCCCCCACTTTTGGGAAGGATCTCTCTACAATTATAGATCTTTCTAGATCTAATATTGTAGCAGTCAACAAGGATGGAGGGAGAAAGAGAGAGTGTGACCGAGAGAGCAGCCCTCCACCAACACCCAGGACATTCCTCTGTAGCATTCCCTGAGGTGGAGGCCATGAGTTTGAGTCTCACCACCCTCTGGAGTTGGTGGAAGAAAGCACTGGACTTAGGCTGCTTTCCCACAATGCTCCTTGCGCAGCCTTTGGTGCCGCGGGAGCATGCACTATTCAAATGTAGCGCAGCTCCCATCTCCTGGGAAAGAAGGAAGTGCAGCTATCCCGTCGGCAAGCTCATGTGTTGGACAGGGTAGGATTTCATTGCCCTGTCCCATGCGTGAGCCTGCCAGCAGGAGAGCTGCACTTCCTCCTTTCCCAAGAGACGGGGGCTGCGCTACGTTTGAGTAGCGCATGCTCCCGCGGCACCAAAGGCTGCTTGTGGGAAGGGAGTTTGTGGGAAAGCAGCCTTAGCCTTGGGGGACTAAAGTTCAGATCCAAACTTCTGGTACTGATTTTTCAACTTTCTGTCCCAATTCCAGTATGTTTTTCCAATTGGTAAAATTAACTCGGTCACTGTAATACCTGGTATTTTTGAGGAATTAGGTGCCTGATCAGTACTTCTTTCAGGTCTGCTCATAATGCAGGAATAGACACTTTCTCCTTTCAGTCGCTAGCCTCCTAGGAACACGAGACAGCCGTGCAGCGATTGCTAGAACGATCCCTGGGGCAAAACCGAAAGTGGGGACAGCAGGGGGAAGCAATGTGTGGAAAACCCCTAAGGCGCAATTGTTATCTCCTTCAGGAAATTTAAAAAGTGGGAGAAAATGCTCGTGTGAATACGCCTTCGCGCTCTGCAGCGGCAAGGGATCTGCTGGTGGCCCCTGGAGCTGGGTGGCTTGGGCACAAGGAGAATAGAAAACTCATTCTCTGTGACCTTGCTCCTGCTCCTCTCTCTGCTTGTTTCCCCACACGTGCTGTGAGGAGGCTAGTGCTCCCTGCCTGCTCTTTGGAGCACTGTGCTGTGTGCTGATGGAAGGAGCTCTGCCTGTAGGAAATATTAAGGGCAGTTTCCAGCTGGGGAGCCCATCTCCTACGTTTGAATAGCACATGTTGCTGGCTCAGCCTGCTAACTCACCTGGCAGGGCTGCTGCCTCGTTTCGCCCCCACCAGGGTCCCAGTGTGAGCTTTGGCTGCTGCTGCAAAGGATGCTCACAGAGCCAATCCAAACATTGGATGGAGAGCACAGCGCTGATGGACCGAGTGTGCTCAGAGGAGCCATCTCTTGGCTCCAAGAGCACCCGCGAGGCCTTGTGGAGGAGTCACAGTCCAGGAACTTACAAGGTCTTTGCCTCATTAGGGAGTAAAACCTGCTAATGGCATGGAAGCTCTGGCCTCCTTTCAAGCAGCAAGAGCAGTAGACAGAGGCAGTGCTTCATTTGTAAATAAAAAAGATGCCAAGGCTCAGGCCTGCCCTAGAAGTCCCTTCCCTTTGTCTCTAGAAATGGGTGGGATTCAGAGGGGCTAGAGAAGCTGCCCTGCTAGCCATTGGCCTCACCCAGAGCTGAATTCAATTGGATGGTGTTCACAAGAACGTAGCTATAATAGCTATACCTCCCAACAGCCCCTGTTTAGGAGGGACAGTCCCTCGCTGGGTGCTGAAACCCACTGTCCCTCTTTTAGATGAAAGAGAAAAAAGCCAGTTTTCAAGCCTCAGGCACCTCTTGCCTGGTTGCCGCGCAGGATAAGCACTCAAGAAGACAATGGGGAGCTGATGGAATGGCAAGAAACTAGGGGTGTGCTCTTCATTTCGTTTTTCTTAGTTACTAAAACGAATGGAGCCCCATTCTTTTTAGTAACTAATGTTCTGAAAATGAACGATTAAACAAACAACATACATTTGCTTTCATTCATTTTTATTTTTTGTTCAAATGAATAAAAATAAAAATTTTAAAAAATCCACGTGCACGCGCAAAATGACCACTGAGGCCATTCTGCACGTGTGGGGCCCTTTTCCAAAATGGCGCTGGCACCATTGCTGTCATTTTGGAAAAGGGAAGCCAGTCTGTACATGTGCAGACTCGCGACTGCCTTTTTCCAAAATGGCGATAATGCTGCTGGCGCCATTTAAGAAAGGAGCCGTGCATGCACAGAACGGCCCTGGTGGCCATTTCGCGCATGCACAGCGATTCTTTTAATTTAAACAAAAAAATTAAATAAATGAAAAAATAAATGAAAACCAATGGGGTTTTTATGAAACCCCCCCAAACGGATGGCTTTTTAAAGCCATAAAATGAAAGGGGTAAGTGCTGCTCACCCCTACAAGGAACTAAGTGGAAGTGGAAGAGGAAGCAGGAGAACTTCTGTCCCTCTTTACGCACTTGGAACGCCGGGAGAGTGCGTTTGCATGTAAACATGGGAGGGGGTGGAGCTTATTCACAGAGGGGTGGAGTTTATTGGCCAAGGACCGGGGGTGGGGGACTTGTCCCTCTTTGGCCGCTCAAAATGTTGAGAAGTATGCAATGGGGACAGGTGGGACAGCTGCACTGGGGCTCACGAATCATGAGCCTGGGGGCCCTGTATCCCCACACCAGTGCTGCTGGGAGAAGGTGAGGGGAGGTCATTCAATCTTCTGCACCATTCCAATCTAGAGCTATGCTCCTTGGTGCTCAGACACCCTACTGGGAAGGGGAGCTGTGAGGCTTAAGCCCAGCAGAACCCCAGAGAGGCCTTCAGATGAGGCAGCTGAGGAAAGCACTTCAGCCTTGGGTTACCACCGATGCAAATTCTTAAGGAACACTTATGAAAAATACATGTTGCAGGGCCTGCATTAGGCACCAATGCAGGCCCTGCAACATGTATTTTCCATAAGTGATCCTTTAAAATTTGCATAGGTGGCAACGCAACAAAGTTCAGCAGTATATCACCAAACATTTCAAGTGGCCTAAGAGGGATAAATGCTTTGCCCCTCACACAATAAGCCTCACTCCTATCCTGGGCAAAAAATTCAAAGAGGCTGGTAGCTGCCCCTCAGTGACTTGTTCAGGATCTCTCCCCCCACCCTGAGACACACTTCCAGGGCAGCCCAGGCCCTGCTGCCCAACAGCTACTCCTCTCTCACACCTGGGTAGGGTTGCCGCCACTTCTGACCCGGTGACTCCCATTGGGCAAAATGGGAGTCTCTGGGTCAAACCACCCAGCTGCTCCTACCTGCAGTGGAGACAGGGGGGCTGGCTTTGGCGGGGGCTGCTGGAGCCTTTGCTATCTCTCCAGGAAGCTGCTCCTTAGAAGAATTCTTGGCTGTTTCAGACACCCCCCCCATGAGCATGGTCAGTACTTCAGCTCAGCCTCTCCCATTCCAGAAAGCCCCAGTGACACAACGTGCCTCCCAAATAACACTATTGGCCTGATCCTGCAAGGCAAAGTCACTAGGAGTGGATGGTGCTCGGAGTTTACAGGAGGTTGGTTTCCTTGTAGGATTAGAGCCATATGTATCACCGGCTTCCATTGGGAACACACTGACAGCTGGTCTCCTTCAATTTGAATTTGGATGTCTCGTAGCCTATTCCTGAGGCAGCATGGCCCCTTTAAGAAAAGTATGGCTTTGGCAGTTGCTAGTGCTCTGGTCTTGTGCTCCAAACAGGCATTCTGTGGGGTCTACTAAAGGAGGCTATAAGAAGCCCCAGGTGAAACAATACAAGCCTCACCCATAGTTGTAAAATCTCAATGTTGGGGAAGGCAATTTAGCAGCATTCATCTCTCCTCGATTAGGCAGCTTTCCGACTCTTCCCCCTTCCATGCCCCCATCTTTCCAATGTGGAAGGTCTTCAAACATCAAGCCTATTCTCTGCCTCTGATGTGAGATGAGCAGTGGAGGCTCATGGGATATTTGCGAGCATTGCGGAGCAGGCTGAGTCTTGCTTACTATTCAAATTGCTATTCAATTCAATTCAATTGCACTTGCTTGCTATTGGCAGGTATTCAAACATCAAACCTATTCTCTGCCTCTGCCAGGTGTGTGAAATGAGCAGTGGAGGCTCATGGGATATTTGCAAGCATTGAAGAGCAGGCTGAGTCTTGTTTGCTATGAGGGAGCTGTATTGGTTTGCGATTAATTTAAAGGCATTTGGAGAAACCTTTTTAAGGGGCTTTAAGAACATAAGAGCTGCCACACTGAATCAGACCAATGGTCCATCTAGCCCAGCATCCTGTCTCTGACACTATCTGTCTGTTTGGGTTGCTTCAGAGAAGTGCATAATGGAGTGATCCATTTCCTGCTATTCAGAGTCCCACCCCTTGGTAGTTGGAGAGGGCATAGCTAAATAGAAATGGACCCTGCTGTTGGAGCACTCCACTCCGATGTGCATATACATTCTACAAGCGTGTCAGTCCCGATGTGGCTGCACCTGCTGCATCTCTTATACTTAAACCCCTTGTCTGATTCCCCAATCGATAGCCATTTATGGACCTATCGTCTAAGAACGTAGCCAACCTTTTTTTTTTAACCCTTGGCCTTCACAACGTCCTCCGGCAAGGAGTTCCACAGGCCAACTGCATGTTGAACAAAAAAGTACCTCCTTTTATTTGTCTTAAATCTGCTGACTGTTAATTTCATAGGGTGTCGCCTTGTTCTGTTATTTTGAGAAAAGGTAAATAAGAGCTCCCTGTTTACTTGTTCTGCACCTCTCATTATTTCATAAACTTCGATCATGTCGCCTCAATGAATAGCTTGGGAATAAATGGGAATTGCACCTACTGGAGTCAAAGGCCTTACCAAGTTCCCTGGCTGGTGAAGAGCAAGCTGATAGACCAATAATGGCCAGATAGACAGACCCCTGTATTGTGAAGCTGGAGAGATGGCTGGGCAGATAGTTAGATGGGTCCCCAAGGCGGGTGATTTAGTGGCACTTGGACATGGCCCTGACAGCAGTTACATCACTATAAAGCATGTTTATGGTGATGCAATTAGCAATGCCGTCAATACTGCTTAGCCAGAGCCTGGCAGTTAGTTTGCCGTGATGTACATCACAACAGGCCCCTTGGCAACTGAGCTCAGCTCTCAAGTCCCGCTGTAGGGAACATTTCCTTAGCTACAGTGTTCAGCACTTTGCTTATTCAAAGCAATTTGCAAAGCATTAACTCATCCATCTTAACTGCTCCCTACAAGGGAGCCAAGGGCTAGTCCTGTGTAGCTCCCAGATGGGGAAAGTGAGACAGCGATGGAAGAGGAGAAGATCACAGAGTACATCAGGGCTAGATTAGAATTCAGGGCTTCCTGACTCCAAGCCCTGTGCTTGTTCCGCTCAGTCACGCTGCCTCCCTGCATGTGCTTTTGATGAATTATGTTACTCTGACCCAAGTGGGGTCCATATTGAACAGGAGCGGGGAACCTTTGCTCTTCTTCAGGCCACTTTAAAACTTAGCACAACAAGCTTCACAGACTGGATGAGAGTTTATTTATTTTATTTATTTATTTTATTTTCTAGATTTCTATACCGCCCCATCCTGCCATGCAGCTCGGGGCGGTTAACAACAATAAAAACAGTATAAAAACATTTAAAACAAATATAAAATATATCAATAAAACAGGGCGTGGTACAATCATAAATAAATATATAAGGTGGGGGATTAAAAATCACCCCCCCCCCCCTCCCAAAGGCCTGGGCAAACAGCCAGGTCTTACAGTTCCGCCGAAATATCAAAAGGCTTGGGGCCAGGCGAGCTTCCTCCGGAAGGGAGTTCCACAGCCGCGGCCCTACCACCGAGAATGCCCGCTTCATCGTGGCCCCCCGCTTCACACGGGGGACCTCCAAGCGGGCACCCCCGGCAGACCGCAGGAGTCGTTCCGGGGCGCGAAGGGCGAGGCGGTCCCTAAGGTAAGAGGGGCCAAGGCCGTATAGGGCTTTATAGATCATTACTAGGACCTTGAACTTGGCCCGGCACACTATCGGCAGCCAGTGCAGCGCTCGGAGCACCGGTGTAATGTGCTCCCGGCGACCCGTCCCCGTAAGAAGACGGGCCGCCGCATTCTGCACCAGCTGCAGCCTCCGGGCCAAGAACAAGGGAAGCCCCACGTAGAGCGCGTTACAGTAGTCGAGCCGCGAGGTGACGAAGGCATGGATGAGGGAGGCCAGGTCCGGGCCAGAGACATACGGACGCAGCCTACGTACCAGATAAAGCTGGCGGAAGGCAGCCTTAGCGACTGCCTCCACCTGCCGCTCCAGCCGCAGGTCTGCGTCCAATATGACCCCCAGACTCCGGACCTGCTGAGCTACAGGGGGGCAAACCCCCCCAATCAGGGGGGCCACCACCCCCTTCGCCCTCCCCACCACCATCACCTCCGTCTTATCTGGGTTGAGCTTCAGTCTGCTCCGCCGCATCCAATCCGCCACGGCCTCCAAACATTGGGATAGCACCGAGACAGCAGGGTCTGGGTCGGTAGAAAACGAGAGGTACAGCTGAGTATCATCAGCATACTGGTGACATCGCACCCCGAACCCTCTCACGACCTCCCCCAAGGGCTGCATATAGATGTTAAATAATAATGGAGACAAGATCGATCCCTGCGGAACGCCACACGGTAAGGCGCGGGGGCTCGATGTTTCCTCCCCCAACACCACCCGCTGGCTCCTCCCCGAGAGGAATGAACGGAACCATTCAAGAACAGTCCCGTCCAGACCCCCCCGGTCACGCAGTCGTCTCAACAGCAGCCCATGGTCCACGGTGTCAAAAGCGGCCGAGAGATCGAGCAGGATGAGAAATGTCGAACATCCCGCATCCATCTCCCGGCGGAGGTCGTCCACCAAGGCCACCAACGCCGTCTCGGTGCCATAGCCGGGGCGGAACCCAGATTGAAAAGGGTCAAGGAGCCCGATATTATCTAGATGACCCTGGAGCTGGAGCGCCACTGCCCGCTCAATAACCTTCCCTAAAAAGGGAAGGTTAGAGACAGGTCGGTAGCTGGCGAGCGCGTCTACGTCCAACGATGGTTTTTTCAGCAGGGGGCGCACCACAGCCTCTTTTAAGCAAGGCGACAACCTCCCCTGCCGAAGGGACGCATTCACCACCCTCGCCAGCACCGTCCCCAACGTCTCCCCGGAAGCTTTTATTAACCAGGACGGGCATGGATCTAGTTGACAACACGTGGCCCTCACAGACCCCAGGACATCCACCACATCGGCTGGCGTCACTTCCTGAAACTCACCCCATAAAGATGGACCAGACGGACCCTCCGCCCCCCCGCGCTCTTCCCCTACTGCTATCAACCCAGCGTCGAAATCGGCCTGAATCCGAGCGATCTTGTCTGCGAAGTAGATGACAAACTCCTCACAGCGGGCCCGGGACAAGTCCCCATCCAGGCGGAGGGAGGCCGGACTAACCAGCCCCCGCACCACCCGAAACAGCTCCGCTGGACGCGACTTCGCAGACGCTATGAGGACGGCGAGGAATTCCTTCCTCGCCGTCCTCACAGCCTCCACATAGGACCGCAAATGGGCCCTATGGAGAAGACGATCGGAGACAGACCGAGTCCGACGCCAGCGTCGCTCTAGCCTCCTGCCCACACGCTTCATACACCGCAGCCCCTCAGTAAACCAAGGGGTCCTGCGGTGACGAGACCGAGGCAGAAGGCGCCTCGGAGCCACCCTGTCAATGGCCTCCTCCAGCAAGATGTTCCAATGCCGGACCAGCTCATCCACAGAGTGACCGTCCACATCCAGGGTAAGCTCCCTCAGGACCTCCTGGAACCGCTGGGGTTCCATCAGCCTCCGAGGGCGGACCATCCTAACTGGTCCCTTCCCCTTCTGGAGGGGGCGCGCTAAAAGACCGGCCTGAAGGAGGTAATGGTCCGTCCACGACAAGGGCACCGCTGTCACCTCCCCCACAACCGGACCCCCCGCCTCAAGGCCAGAGCCGAAGATCAGGTCGAGGATATGTCCCCCCACGTGGGTCGGGCAGATCACCTCCTGGGACAAGTTCATAGTTGCCATGGCGGCCATGAACTCCCGCTCCGCCCCAACAAGGCCGGCATCGGCGTGGACGTTGAAGTCCCCCAGAACCAAAGTCCTGGGGGAGCCCAACACCACCTCCGAGGCCAGCTCCGCTAGAGCGGTAAGGGATGCCGCCGGGCATGAAGGGGCCCGGTACACCAGCAGCACCCCTAGCTTGCCCCCAGCCAAATCGATCACCACGTGCAGAGCCTCTACACCCACAATCTCCGGCACTGGATACCTCCTAACAGGCCAGTCTTCCCTAAAAACAATAGCTACGCCTCCTCCCCGGCCGCTCATGCGGGGCTGATGCTGCACGGCATACCCAGCTGGAACCAGATCCGCCAAAGTTGGACCGGCCAGATCATCCAGCCAGGTCTCCGTGATGCATGCGAGGTCCACGGCCCCATCCACGATCAAATCGTGGATAATCGGGGCCTTGTTGACCACGGACCTCGCATTCATCAGCACCAGCCCCCCACGCGCGGACCCTGGACCCGGCACCTCCCTCCCCCTTAGTGGGGGGGTGATGACCTCCACCTCCCTCAGGCACCGTGGACCCCTAGGGGCCCGTGCCTTCCCACCCCATGGACCATACCGTCCGCGCCCCATCACGACCCCAATGGCCATGCCCTCCCCTCCGTCCACCCAATCCCGGCCCTTCAGACCCGGCTGCTTGCCCCCCGGCCCTCCCTCCCCCCCTCCCCCCCATAACCCTCCCCCCCCCAACCATACCCTCCCCATTCTCCCTCGGTCTCCCCCTCTCACGGGGAGACCGAGCCACCCCCTCCCCCCCAACCCTCCCGGTCCTCCCCCTGCTCTCACCAGGGGGAGTCCCTGGGTCCACCCCCCACATTACCCCCCGTGTCAATACCCCCACCCTACCACCCTAGCCCTGAAAGATAAAAAGCCTGCCCAATAAAAACACAAAAAAACCCCTGCCCCCCCTGCAGTCCCCCAGAAGTGCCCCCGAAGTGCCGCGCCCTTTGGCCGCGGCCCTTCGGCCGCGAGCCTGCGGCCGCAGCCTGCGGCTCCAGCCGCTGCCTGTGGGCTTTTAGCCCCTGCTACTTCCGGGTGGGGGGGGAGGGGACAGGACAGCCCACGTGGCTGCCCTCTGCGTTCCCCCCCCTGCCCCCAACTCACAGGTTTTTCGTTCTTCTTGTCCCCGCAGGTATCCTGCGGGGACGAAGCAGCAGCGGCGGCGGCCCCAGCAGCGGCAAGGAAGAAGGCGGCGGCGGCGGTGACAGCGCCGGCAACGATGGCGAGGAGACCAGCCCCCCCCGGCACCACCCGCAAGCAGGTAAGTCCAGGTGGGGGAGAGATGGGAAGGAGGATCCCCGCAGCAGTTGGGTGCTTAAGGGCTGTGCTCGGGAGTGGGGGAAGAAGTGGAGGGTCCGCATCATGGATCCATCCCCTCTCCTTGAGTGCAAGGCCTCATCTCTGCTCCCTTCTCCCTGAGCTCACTCTTTCAGTGCTTGAGGTTAGGGACTGGATTCAGGGGCCAGATCCAGGGAGTGGAAAGGGGACAAATAAGAAACAGCCAGGAGCTTGATTTAGCTGATGGGCCAGAGGTTCCCCACCCTCAAAGTAGGCACCGACAGTGATTAGCCTTGGTGGTGGCATAGGCCTGTTTCCATGAGCTGTGACTTCAGCCTGTCATAGGCAGCATGTGCCCAGGGAGCTGCAGTGTGTCACTGCTCATGTGAGACATCAGCAGAATCTAAATTCGGACCCCCACAACCTCTCCGTGGTGTGGCAAAGGGGCCAGCCGTGCTGGGGTTTTCTGTGGTACGGACACATCCACTGAGCCAGCTCCTTTCACATACATTCCAATAGCCCCTCTAGAGGAGGGAAAGCCCTTCTTGGGGGCTGAATCCCACTGTCCTCCTTTCAGGGGGTCAAAGACAGAGAGAGAGAGGTCGGTATTCGGCACCTCCTTTGTGGTGGCCTCCCAGGAAAAGTCCTGGGGAGAGGATGGGATGGGATGACAAGAAACCAAGCGGAATGAGAAGCAGAAAAGTATCTGCCCCCTCTTATGCACTTGGAAGGTTGGGAAGAGGGTGTGCCCATGTAGGTTTGTAATGAGCAGAGCTTAGTCACTGACAGGCAGAGCTTATTGGCCAAGACAGCGGAGCTGTCGCATAGGCCATTAAGTAGCCGTGACATGGCAGCAACCAGAAGGGGAAGTGATGCTCTGGGATAGTATGGGCTGAGTCACCTAATTCCTTCTGTTTACTTCCTCGGTCCTTGTCCCAAGCCACTAGTCAGGCAGGGATGTGTTAGCAGGGAACATGTTTTGCTGGAAGATGTGTTGCTGATACAGTCCCTCTTGGGGGAAGCGAGTCCAACTTCCCCGTCCCTTAGGAGCTCCTGGAACAGCTCAGCTGCGTCCTTGGAGCCCTCAATTCTCCCCGGTTGAGAAAAGTGTCTGGTTTTCTAGAAATAACTCAGCGCTTACACTAGATTTGTCACATTCTGGCAGCAGTTGGGGGTAGGCGTTGGGAGGCAGGAAGACAGACCTGTCATGGAAATCCCAAACCAGAAGAGCCGTGCAATAACTCCTCCAAGTCCTGCAAGGAAGTAGCTATGATAGGAACAGGGGCTTTCCTCCCAACATTCGAGCATAGAGGGATAAGCCCAGGCCCCTTGGCCATTTAGCTCTGCCCCCTCGTACACTTTTATGTATTCAGACATTTCCCAACATTCCCAGTGTATAAAGAGGGACAGACACTCTCTCCTGCTTCTCATTCCATTTGGTGGGATGACCAAAAAACCCCTCTCTCGCCCCTCATGCTTTTGCTGGGAGACAAGCAGGAAAAATACCAGCCCTTTTGTCTCTCTCTTCTGCAAGAGGGACAGTGGGATTCAGCACCCAAGGAGGGACACAGGGTGGGAGGTATGTAGGTGGTGCAGCTGCACTGGAGCCCACAATCCTTGGATCTCTGTGCTCCCCGATGCAGCTAGATCCCCTGCTGCTGGGAGTGGAGAGGCCTAGAGCCCTTTCAGGTGTGCATATCCTGATTTGTTTAATGTGCATATTTCATTCACGTCTGAAGCCCTCTGTGCGCTCTATTCCCAGCCAGTGCGGTTTTCAAATCATCGCACTATTCAGGAACCTGTCTCTTATACACATCTAGATGTGTATAAGAGACTGGGAGTGGAGAGGCCTAGAGCCCTTTCAGGTGTGCATATCCTGATTTGTTTAATGTGCATATTTCATTCACGTCTGAAGCCCTCTGTGCGCTCTATTCCAGTCAGTGCAGTTTTCAAATCAGTGCACTACCGGGTAAGGGAAACCAAGTGACTGTGGGTTTGACCACTCTAGTTGAACATCGTTATACACATCTAGATGTGTATAAGAGACAGGCAGTGATGGGGATCAGGGGAGGGGAGCTTTGGGGAGTTCAGGGCTGGTGAGGGGGGAGAGCCAGGGGAGGGGAGCTTTGGGGAGATTGGGGCTGGTAGGGGAAGAGGTGTGGAAGGGGAGATCGGGGCTGGTGGGGGGAAGAAGCGGGGGAGGGGAGCTTTGGGGAGATTGGGGCTGGCAGGGGAAGAGGTGTGGAAGGGGAGATCGGGGCTGGTGGGGGGAAGAAGCAGGGGAGGGGAGCTTCAGGGAGATCAGGACTGGCCGGGGGAAGAGACTGGAGGGGTCAGGGGAGCTTCAAGAATATCAGGGCTGGTGGGGAGAAGAGGTGGGGGAGGGGACATACACAGCACACAAATTGGGCAATGTGAATTTGAACTGGTGTTAGATTATGTGCTTCAAAGAGAATGCATTATTTTTTATCCGCTGAAATTGTGCACATCTGAAAGTGCTCCTAGTCTATCTTCTGCCCTTGAGCCCATATCAGTTTTGTTCCTCCTCTGCACTTTCATCTTCTCCAAGCACCTTGCCACTGTTGTGTCCCACTCCCAGTGTAATGGGTGTCTAGGAAATAAATGACACAATCCAAGATCAAAATAGACAACTTTATTTTTTGCTCCTCTCTGCTCTGCCCAGCCTAGCTAAATGCTGGCTAATTATCACCAGACTGCCCCCAACTTCTCAGTCCTGTGTAAAACCTGGCATGGATTACTCCAGATCAGCCACTAACAAAGGGCACTTTCCCATGCAGATTAGGATCATGGGATGTGTAGCAGCAAGACCCTTCCTCCTCCTGGAGGAATGCTTCCAGCTCACTACTGCGGGGAAGGTAGCTCTCTCCTGCTACCACATCACCTTGTACAAAAGACCCTTTGTTGCAGGTTAGGTTACTTTGATAAAGATTTATTTAGAGTCTGGCCTCCATCCTCCCCTGTAGCCAGCCCAGTGCTTGAGTTAGGGCTTCTCCCATCAAGTATGGGTCCCTAAGGTGCATATATTCTAAGCCTTGCTTGGTATAATACAGTTATCTCCCACCTGGGTTCCCAAACCCTGTGTAGTCTTCTAAAGACTTCTCTCTGTGTGGCTTTGAGGCTTCTCTTCCAGCCTAGCCTAGACAGGCATTACCAGTCCTGCCTTACCAAGAGCTCTGAGCAGGCCCCTTCTCTCAGCCTTCTGCTCTACTCCCTTCTCTGCTTCCCTTCTTGCATTAAGAACCTTCAGTCTCTTTATAGACAGCTGATACTTCTCCACAGCTGTAGCCCCTCAGATGACTGCCTAGTTTAAGTCTTCCTTGTTTGAGTTCCTAAAGGGCCAGTGTTTGGCCAAGGCCCAAATCTGCTTAGCCTGTTTGGCAGGATCACTCTGGCCCTGTCACAGAATGGATCCCTCAAACCCTACAGCCCCCTCCACTCCCCATTTGCAAGCATGGAGCATGTTGCTCACCCAGGCACCTGAAAACCTACAGCCTGGTACTCTGACTGAGCTTACTGTCGATGGGTGTGGCCTCTGCCAGGTAGGTGACTCCCTCCTTCGTGGCCTACAGCAGCAGCATCTTCACATGTGGCTCCAAGGAAATAGGTTCCCACTCACATAAGTTGGTGCATGGGCTTGGTTCCTCTGAGCTGGAAGTGGTGCTTCTGGGGCTCAGCAGGGTGCTTTGTTTTGGAGCCTCAGTATTTTGCAGCTGGCTTGCAGTGCTGCTTATACGCCATGCTATCTCGGTCTGAGGTTGCCGCCACTTGCGGTTTGACCCTGAGACTCCAATAGGGCACAATGGGAGTCTCACGGTCAAGCTGCAAGAAGTGGCAGCCCTATCTCTGGATCAGGAAAAAGAGGTTTTAAATGTGTCTTCCTCCCTTTGTATCTAAGGTAACCATGTGCGTCTGCTACTTCTCAGCTTCATGAATATATCCCTGCAAGAGCTGAGACAATTACCCACAAAAAGGAGCTAAATTTTCTGGACCCGACCTGACCTGCCATCTTCGGGTATTAATCGGCACCCAATTATTGCCTCATGGGTTAACCCGATGTCCCAGTTTTCTGACTTCTGGTCCCAGAATACCAACTTCCAGTCCCAATTTTTCACATTTCCATCCTGATTGTTGTTATTTTCCCATGCCGATTTACGAATCACTAATCGTAAAATTGGTACCAATAATTCCCATTCCCCCCCCTCCGGGTAATCGAATACCCAGTCAGAACTTGGGTAGCTCACTGGGTACCTGTAGTGGCGCTCACTTTTTTAAAAATTTAGATTTTCATCCCACCTTAGGCTCAGAGTGGCTTACAATTAACTTATTAACTGTAACATTAACAACTAATTAATTAACTCAACTCTTAATCTTGATTCCTCACAACAACCCTGCGAGGTAGGTTAGGCTGAGAGATCTGTGACTGGCACAAGGTCACCCAGTGAGTTCATGGCTACAGTGAGACTTGAATCCGGGCCTCTTCCTACCTGCTGATCCATGTACTATGCCACACACTGGCTCTCAAATTGCTGGCATGTCACATGGGTAAGTTTCAACTCTAACCTCTTCTTCTCCCTATGAGCCCCTTTCCTTGCCTACCCATTTTTTGCCCCTTCTAGATTGTAAGCCTCTTGGGCAGGGACCTGTGCTTTCCTCTGAATCCCCTCCAGTTTGCCAAACTCCTTCCAAAAGTCTTGCTTTAAATTTGTATGGAGCCTAGCTGAAGCTTTAAGGCCCTGATACAATGATGGTAATGAATAAAGAATGCCTTTGTTCTTTGCAAAGCAGCTGCCACCTAATAATGCATGCTTAGAGAATCCTGCCACACACCACAGCTGTAACTGGCCCAAGCAGTACCTGGGAAGCAGGGTATTTTTTTAAGATAGTATTTCAGAATGCTTAGCTCGTTTATCTGGGACGAGCTATCATACCAGTGTCATAATATAACAAATCCTAATCAGTGTAGAAAGTCGCCCCACAAAAATGTCCATGGTCCTTTCCAAGCAAATAAATATACAGGTCCTTGCCCCAAGGAGCTTACATGGGCAAATTAGACTTAACACAGCAAGCCACAAGACAAGGGTCCTTATATGACAATCCATCTTCCCACCCGTCACCGGCAGAAACAACCCCTTTCCCTACATAAAATTGCCATTCATCCTTTATTTATACGGTAAGCACAGCAGTGCTGCCAGGGACCTTGTGTCCTGAAGCTTAAAGTGTTATACCTCGGAGGGACTTGGCAGCCTGACAGGATGCCGGGAACGGGCACAAAGTGCAAATGCTACCACAAAACATTGCAGCCTGGTGAGCTGCCAGCTTACAAACAGGGCTGCTTCTCCCTTTGGGCCTGCAGCTTCCAAGAGGCGCCCCTGAGTTGTGGGTACACAGACACGTCCTCCAGCTGTTGGCGTTTAGCACCTGCGCAAGTCCCAGCGAAGTCAAGGGGATTCACAGTGGTGCTAAAGGGTGTGCATTGGAGCTAGCAGCTGGAGGATTGTGTGCTATGCTGGCAGTGTACAGGGGCACAATACAGATAGGGTTGTCATACATCCCCTTTAACCCTGGTAGTTTATGAAAAATACATGGTACAGGGCTGCATTGGTTTAATGTAGCCCTACACCATGTATTTTCCATAAGCTTCCAGGATTAAAGGGGAGGTACGGCAACCCTAAGTCCCCTTCGCTGCCGCAATGGCGGCGACGGGGTAATTGTCCAGCCCCCTCCATGAGAGGGGAGGAGATTGGATTCAATTGAGGCTCCGTCGGAGAGCGTTAGCATGCTGCGGCCGGAGAGGCTGTTGCCAGGCAACCAGGAGAGCGTGCGCGCATGAAGGCACGCCGCGCTCAGAAGTTGAACGAGCTCCACCCTCATTAGGAAGGGCGGAGCTGTTCCGGCCGCGTGAGCGGCAGATGGAGCGGGGACAGGCACCCACCTCACCTCTAGCACTGTGGTAGTTACCGATTGCCCTTAGGGAGCCGAAGGGGAATTTTAACGACTAGCCTAGTTTAAGGGTTGCTTGTTTTGCCCCTTCAACAGTGCAGAGTAGGCTAAATAGGCTTGATTGGCAATTGACAATTGTCTACAAACTAATGCTAATAAATATTGATCTGGAAAAGATATGCAGACAGACTAAATCGACAATATACGTACAGAGAGATGTACGAATTTGATGAATCGGAATGATAGAATTAATCGTACTGATGGGTAATAGTTGTCGCGCTCAGCGGGGGTCCAGTATGCTATAGTAGGTTAAATAGGATAGAAATTGATGAAACGAGTCATCTCCTTAAGAGATGGGGAGGTGACCCCCAGTGCCAGGCGCAGGCAGCACGCACTGGGGTTATGCCCCTGGGAGGGGTACTGCAGTTCAGTCAGTAAGTACCTGCACGGTCTGCTGACTCAGCGGGTACTCACCTCCTTACTCAAGCCCACAGTTGGGACGCTCCCCCTTCGGCCAGAGCCAGGGTGCTGTCGAAGGGGAGCTTGTTTGGTTTGAACTGGCACGGGAAGGCACATCCCGGCCAGTATCAAGTTTATAAGAATTGATTAGCTAACCATACTGGACCCTTATTGCTTGTGCAATCACCCACC
>QEPC01014402.1:8750122-8808001 GCA_003113815.1 Sphenodon punctatus | reverse complement strand
GGCCTTCCCCCCCCCCCCCTTCGGCCAGGATGCTGTTGAAGGAGGGGATGTTGTTTGCTAGGGGACTGTCAATGGAAGGCACATCCGGGCAGGACCTGTGTTAATAAGTTATGTTAGTGAGTTGGCGTACTGGACCCAAATTGCTTGAGGCAATTACCCACCGACCTTTAAGTTTGTTGATCGGAATAAAGGAGTGCAGCCAGGTTTTGAACCAAGCAATGTCTCTGTGTCTCATTGGGGTGCGTCAACAAATTTAGACACACAGAAAGTTCAGGATGTAACAGCAAACATCCTGGAAAAATGTGTGTGTAAAAACACCCAAATTAAGAGATTGTCCCACACCCCGAAAGGAAGACACTGACACCATTGCATGGGTTAAACTAGGCCGCACCAAACTTTTATTAAAACTTAGTTGGGTAGGGAGGGGTCTCTGCCCCTCCAACTCCTGCAAACCTTAACTATTAACTCACTTAATTATAATAAGCTTAAGCGGCCTGATGTTCCTCAGTACCGCAACAATGCTAACTATAGCTGCTGCAATGTCACACCTGCTCGGCCGCCCCCAGCCGGATCAGGAGGCCGTTGCCTACTGTGACCCAAAGAAGGAAGCGAGGGGAGGCTCCCCCGTGCCCTGGACTGCCTCTGTCCTAGGGCCCCCGGGGTTGCCCCCCTCATCCTGGGTCCGAAGTGATGCTGGCCGGACAAGCTCTAGCTGTCACTAAGACCCCACCTCTTAAGGAGATGACTTGGCAGCAGACTATCCCTATTTCTAACCTAACTACCTCGCAGGACTCCTGCCACAGACTGTCAGCTTCTGCTTGGCTAGTCTCGCCCCCACCCCCCCGACTTCATCAGTAACTGGCTCAACTGTTCCTGCAGGGCTTTAAGGTAAACCTCAAGCCCTTCATCAGACAGGTGTACGCCGTCCACCCTATACAACTCCGGCCTATTGAATCTGATCTCTGGGTGACTAATCACTTGACCGTCCAGTTCTAATACCAGTTTCCCAATCTCTTTGTTGACCTTCCTCCTAGCTCTGTCAACCTTACTAGGGTGCACGGCATCTCTCCATTTTATTCTCTCGAGCATCTCAGACCATACAAATACCGTATCTGGGAGAATTCTTCTTGCTGTCAGCAAGTCCCTCTTGATGCTGGTGACCAGGTGCAGACCTGTATTGACCGGCAGGTTGTTTTCTCCCAAGTGGATTACCAGTAGGTCTGGATGCGGTTGCTTTGCCAACGAGTGGATTAATGGCAGGAACTGGGCCCATTTCATCCCGCTCCGGCCTTTCCACGACACCTTCGCCAAATGGCCCAGCCCCAGCTAGGTCCCCCAATATGAGCGTCCTGCTCATCTCCCAGCCCAGTACACAATACTGTGGCCCGCTATAACGACTTGCTGCTGCTGGACAGGCAGCTCGCTTCCTAAGGAGAACACAAACAATTAATTAAAACCCGAAATTTGTCCACCGGTCCTTATCCCTTATCTAAGGGGCATCCCTTTATAACTGAACCTTTCTGATATACGAACGATAGGCTCCCGACTTCCAACGACCTATTGTCTTTACCTGCTGCTTGGACAACCCGGCAGCCGCAGCACAACTAGCCGCACCAATCCGAAAGGAGTGGGAGCCAAAGTCTTGTGTTGATAAATCAAGACTTTTTAACGCCTTGTTCATTACTGCTGAAAATTGGTACCTCGTAAGCCTCGTGCCATTTTTGTGTATGAACAACTGCCCATCCCCTTTTGGGCGTATTGCCATATAGTCTTCCAACGCCTTTACCGGGCAAAGGTCTTCCTCCTCTATCCTTGCCAGCTTTATTAACTGGCCCCGCTTGCGCTGATCTGTTTTGGACCCTCGCACCACTACAGTCAGCCCTTCCTCCCCCACCTGGACATCCTTTACACACAACACCGGCCCCCCTCGGTTGCGAGCCGAAGCAGTTGCTAATTCACCTACCCGAAAGGCCCCAAAGAAGGTCAATTTAAATAAACTCTGAAATAACTGAACCTCGAAAACCGAAAAACACCCCCCCTGAAGTTGCTGGCACAGGCCTCGCAAAATTGCTGGTGTGATGGGCTGTCTGCTGTCACCACCCCTTGGTGACTCCCTTTGCCATCCTTCCAACATTTTTCTCACAAAAAACCCCGCCATTTGGCGACTGGAAGCTGGCCAGCTTATTATAAAATGCTAAGGCCGCCAGCTTCCCAGAAATTGTGCCTGACACCAGTCCCTTACATCTCAAACCTATAGCAAACTGCAAGGTCTGGGCTTCCATGATTGGGAACTGGGTACCCCAGCCCTTCTGTTTTCTAAATTCCTGAAATTCTGCCAATGACTGAAGGTAAGCCGTTCTTGTGCGTGGAGCGAGTGATCCCTGCACTGCCTGGAACATTGTCACAGTCCAATGTTCCATATCCCCTTGGGCAGCTCCTCCGGCTCCTTCCTGGCTCCCGGTGCCAATCGCCTGAACCGCTCCATCTGTTGGCGAGAGAGTGCGTTGGCTATGCCATTGTTAATACCTGGCACATGCCTCGCTGTGAACAATATGTTATTCCCCAGGCATTGCCACACGAACGCTCTCAGCAAGTCCATCACCCTTTTGGAGTGGGAAGACAATGAGTTCACTACATGCACAACAGTGAGGTTATCACACCAGAACAAAATAGCTTTGTTCGCAAACTCACTCTCCCATATGTGTACTGCTACCGCTATGGGGAACAATTCTAGAAAAGTAAGGTCTCGTGTCCATCCCTCTCGCACCCACTTTTCTGGCCACAGGGCTGAACACCACCTCCCCACCCAGTAAACCCTGAATCCCAGGGACCCTGCGGAGTCGGATTGGACCTGTAGCTCGGCCTCCATCAGCCACCTCTGCTGCCAGATGCTGACTCCATTAAAATTCTGCAGAAAGTGGAGCCACGTCCTTAAGTCGTCCCTCATGTCAGCAGAGATCCTAATATGGCAGTGCCCAGGTAGGTTCGACCCCACCTTCTCGTAAAGCCTAGATAGGAAAGCCCGTCCCGGTGCCACTACCCGGCACGCAAAATTAAGGCTCCCAGTCAGGGCCTGAAGTTGCCTGACTGTTGCCTTAGGGCGCTCCAGTATAGCCTTGATGTCCCTAGCCAGCGCGACCAGCTTGTTGACCGGCAAGCGAGACACTTGCTGTTCGGTATCTAGCTCAACCCCCAAGAATGTTAAAACCATCTTTGGGCCCACTGTCTTCTCAGGCGCCAGGGGAACCCCCAGTTCCCCTGCCATCACCTGAAAATGCTCGAAGGCCCTCCTACACTCTCCTGTCCCTCTTTTCCCTAAGAACAAAAAATCATCGATATAATGCAGAATGTATCGAGCTCCCGTTCTTTTGCACGCCAGCCATTCCAGCAGGGAGCTGAACTGCTCAAAGGCCGAGCAAGATATGGAACACCCCATGGGTATTGCCTTATCGAAATAGTAGTGGCCTCCAAACTGGAACCCGAATAGCCTGAAGCTGTCGTGGTGGACTGATAGTAAGCGAAATGCAGACTTAATGTCGCATTTTGCCAGCAGCGCTCCTTCGCAACACTCCTTAGCCAATCTCTATCGCTGCGTCGAAAGATGCGTATCGAACCGAGCATAGCTCCGGAGGGATGGCGTCGTTCACCGATCTTCTCCTGGGGTGGGAGAGGTGATGAATGAGATGGAACTCCCCTTCCTGTTTCTTGGGCACAATGCCCAATGGCGACACATGCAAATCAGGGAAAGGTAAGGACCCGAAGGGGCCCGCAATACGGCCCTCTCTGAGCTCTTTTCAAAGCATGGCGGCCACCAAGTCCTCTCTCCCATCCACTGACTGCAAATTCTTTACCCAACTCCTTGTCGCTTTGAATTTAGCAGGGATGACGAAGACATCCCTGAAGCCCGAAACCACGTACTCCACCTTGTCAACCATTGAGCAGCCCACCAGCGCTTGCTGGAGCGTCCTATGATTAACCGGCATTGGGGCCTTTTCCTCCCCCCGGGGCTGATTGCCCCTGCTCCCCTGCTTCCCCTGCTGTTTCCCGCGTGAGGGCCCCTGCACTCTATTACATTGGACGCCTGGGTGGCCTCCTCCGCAGTGGGAGCAAGCATGCCTAAAATGGCACACGGAGCGGGCACAACCCCCAGACCCATTGAAGTCCCAACAGGTCCCTCCCTTCTGACTATTACAGCGCCCTCCCTTGCGAAAGGGGTAACTCATCGGGGCTACCCCCCCTCTTGCCAGGGTGTGACCGCTATCAGTCCTGTGTGTCCCTGCCGCATTGGACATACACTCCAGCCATAAGTCTGGTGCGTATAGGTCCCATCTAATCCCCAGGGTAATTGCTGCCCTTTTTCTAAAACCCTCATCATAACAGAGCCATGCACCCGGGTTCCCAGTGTCATATGCTCTGCGTACAATGTCAAGGTATTTAACCAATTTAGTGGCTCAGCCGGGGGCAGCCTGAATCATAACACCTATCAGCACTGAGAAGGCGGCTGACCAATTGGCCCAGTTCTTTTCCACCTTTGGGTGCTTGCACCTTTCCTTCTTCTTCTCCTTCGAGTTAGGATCCGATACTGGTTCAGTATATAAAAGTGAGAATACGTCTACGTACTCCCCCCTCCATATTTTATCCCTAGTATGCTGGGCCAAATGCGCCCAGACTGGCGCACCTACTGCCACCCAGGTGCCTGGCTCCCGGGGGATTGGCGTGGTCCGGTTGGCCTTCCCTTGGCATGAGGTGCATGCCCCTTCTCCCAGGGTGGTCGTTGTCCCACTCAGGTTCCCCTGTGCTGCTGCCCCAGGGTCCTTCTGGCTGGCCTCTGCTACCCTTGCTGTATCTTGGTCGGGCCACGGCACCCATGACCCGACCCACCCCAGCTGCCCTGCTGCCTGGGGCTCTGCCTGTGTAGGCTGCTCCCTGTTCCCTGTACTTCCTTTATTCCCACACTGGCACGGTTGGCACTGCCAGCACCTACCTTGTCCCTCACGGCTCGGGCCTGCACCTTCATTCACCGGCGGGTCCTCCTGTGCCCCAACTGGCTGGTCCCTCCGTCCTGACGCCCTTGGCTCCGGAGCTGCCACCCTGTGTGCTTGATTCCCCGCCTGCGGATCTTGCTGCCCCGCCGCAGGCTGTCGACCTTCCGCTAACTCCACCACTCTTCCTTCAAGCGCTGTGAAGCATCCCATGAATGCATTCAGGGTCTCAAGGACTGCCGCCAGTTGGTCCCCTCGCACCCGCTGGGATGGTGGTTCCTCCCCTTCATCCCTGGAGGGAGACAAATGGCGCCTTCCCCCTCTCCTGGGAGGGGGGGAAAGCCTTGCCAGGGACTTCCCGGTTTGGCCTGAGGGGGCCTGGCCCCCAGTGCCCCCGTGGTACCATGCAATCGTGGGGGGTTGACCTCCAGGGGCTTCCGCCTCTGTGCCCGTTTCCTCCCTAAACCGGGTGGGGGGTTGCACTGTCCTCGTGCTAGCCCTTGTTCCCACTCTGTGCTCAACCCTCTGGGTGGGACTAGTTGCCCCTTGGGCAAGTTTTCCGGGGTATTGCTCGACCCACTCTCGGGCGTCACCTGCCCTTGTTCCCCCAGGGACCCTGGGACCTCCTGGCCCTGTGCTACTTCCGTAGCCTCTTCTTCCGTTTCCGGAACCCCCCTTTCGCCCTGCGCTTCCCTCGGCGCTTGGTCTGGCTCCCCACCTGCTAGGCTGGTCAGGACATCCTCACAACCGCTCATCCAGGCCTGGAGGGCCTCCAGGACCTCCTCAACCCTTTTTGTCAGGGCTTTTTTAGCAGGGCCCTTGACATTCTTTTCCCTGCTTCCTTTGGCCATGCCAACTTTCCACGTCTATCGCCTTCTAACCCTTGCCTAGGGGGCTACTCCCCGTCGATGTGGCTTTCCTCCCCCTGCTTGCCTTGGTGCAGGCTAGCTGCGGTGAGCAGAGGCAGGCAGGCAGGCAGGCTCCCTTGCCACCCTCCCCCCCCCATGCCCTCATTTCTTTGGACGGGCCCTTGTGCTTCCACCACGCCCACACTTACAGTGTCCCTCCTGTCCATGGGGGGGCCCCCTTTGCTCTTTCAAACCCCTGAGGTCAGCACTGCAGGGCTTCAGCCCCATGCAGGTAGCCTCAACTACCGCCGATCTGTGCTCACTCCCTCACTCTCTTCGCTCTTCGAGTGCAGCGAGCTCTCCACACTGCACTCTCGATGCTATCCAGGTGCGGAATGGCGGGATCCACGCCTGGGCCAAGATGGCGGCCGCGAAGTCCCACCTCTCGCAAGACTTCGCGTTGGGCCGCTTTGCCATTGCTGTGTGCCCCCGCCCTAATCCCTTTCTTGCAGAAGATGGGGGGGGAGGGACAAAAACTGCCATCCCGCAAGCCGCTACCCGTGCCGGGGAGGGCCATGCAGCGACGGGAACTTTGCATCGCTGCCCAGTTCCTAGATCAGTGGCCTGGATGAGGTTTACTGGCCAGCTGCAGGGTGATTTGGGTCAACAAGAATTGTTGCCAGATACATACTTTACCCCATTTTCCACCTTCCATAACCCCTTCCCTCCATCCTATCTTTCCCATGTTGTAAATAAAGTTTATATGGTTTGTTTCTAAAAATTCAGTTGTGAAGCACAAGGTGTACCTGGTGGGGGCAGGTTAAGGGAAGAGACATAAGGGACAGATGGCAATTTGCTAAAGGGTTCCTGACCGATTACCAGGAAAGTCAGGTGGAGGCACCATCCAGTGGCTAGCAAGGACCCAGGCCACTGATCTTACACTCTTGTTGGAAAGAGGGGAGGTCTGGGGCTAGGCGGACCTCCATTGGGAGGGAGTTCCACAGCCTTGGTGCGGCCACCGAGAATGCCCTCCCCATCGTCGCCACCTGAGAAACCCAGGGAACTTTGAGGAGGGCACTCCCAGATGATTGCAGGGGCTGATCCAGGGCCCGGGGGGGGGGGGGGGGGGGGGGGGGGGGGGGGGGGGGGGGGGGGGGGGGGGAAGGGTACGGCAATCCCAAAGGTAAGTGGGGCCCAGGATGTTTAGGGGGTTATAGGTCAAAACCAACAAGTTGAATCGGGCTCAGAAGGCTATAGGCAGCCAGTGCTGAGCACGGAGCACTGGTGCAATGTGCTCACGGCGTCCCGTCCCCGTGAGGAGATGGGCCACCGCATTCTGCACCAGTTGCAGTCACCAAGGGTAGCCCCACGTAAAGCGCGTTGCAGTAGTCCAGTCTTGAGGTGATGAAAGCATGAATGATGGTGGCTAGATTGGAGTCTGAGACATACAGCTGAAGCCGTCACACCAGATGTAATTGGCAAAATGCGCCCTTCACCACAGCCACCACCTGAACAACCAGGTGGAGTCGTGGGTCAAGGAGCACCCCCAGACTCTGAACCTGAGGGACCAACAGAGGGCAGGTCCCATCAATGACAGGTGCCACCACTACCTCAGCCCCTCCCACCAGCATCACCTCCATCTTGTCAGGATTCAGCTTCAGACAGCTCGCCCTCATCCAGTTCCCCACAGCTGTCAGACATCGGGTAAGTACTGAGACTGGTGGGGTTGGGTCGGCTGAAAAGAGAGGTAAAGCTGAGTGTCATCAGCATATTGAGGACACTGTACGCCAAACCCTCTGACGAGCTCACCCAATGGCTGCATGTACACGTTGAACAGGAGAGGGGACAGAATGGAACCTTGTGGGACTCCACATGTGAGGCCCCGGGGAGATTTATTGATTTATTATACAATTTTATACCCCGCCCCTTCTGCAAAGCAGCTTGGGGTGGCTTACAATTTAAAACAAAAATATAAAACATATAAAATACAAATATAAAACCACTTTAGGGGGAAGTCATAAAAATATAAACATAAATCATCCCCCTCCACTAGCCCTCAACCCCCCCCCATCCCATCCCTCCCTCACCCATCCCCTCCACCAAATGCCTGGTGGAACAGCCAGGTTTTACAAGCCCGACAAAAAGTCAGTAGGTCCAGGGCCAGGCGAGCCTCCTCCGGGAGGGAGTTCCACAGCTGAGGTGCAGACACCAAGAACGCCCTCTCCGTAGTGGTCCCCTGATTTACTCAGAGGACCTCCAAGAAGGTGCCCCCAGTGGACTGGAGGGGCCGATCAAGGACCTGGGGAGATGGTGAAATGTCACCCAGCACCACACGTTGAGTTCTCCAGGCCAGGAAGGAACGGAACCATTAAACAACAGTTCCGCCCACCCCGACTCGGTCCTGCAAGCAAGTCACCAACAACTTATGGTCAGCGGTATCAAATGCAGCTGAGAGATCAAGCAGGATCAGCAAGGTCAAATGACCCTGGTCCAACTCACGGCGGAGGTCGTTGACCAAGGCCACAAGTGCAGTCTCAGTGCTGAAACCCAGATGAAAGCTGGACTGTGAGGGATCAAGAAAACTGACATGGTCCAGATGCCCTTGATGCTGCCGAGCCACCATCTATTCAATAACCTTCCCTAAAAAGGGAAGGTTAGAGACTGGTCGATAGCTGGCCATGACATCAATGTCCAATGATGTTTTTTTGAGCAGAGGCTACACCACCACCTCCTTGAGGCAGCCCGGCACTCTGCCCTCTGTAAGGGAGGCATTGACCACCCCAGCCAGCAATAGCCTCAGTGTCTCCTGGCTGACCTTGGCCAGCCAGGATGGGCACGGGCCTAGTTCAGAACAGGTGGCTCTAGCCACCTCAAGGACATCTGCCACATCAGTGGACAACACCCACTGAAACTGATCGCACAAAACAGAACAAGACAGGGCTTTCATTGCCTCTGGTTCTCCTACTCTCACAAGCGCAGCATCAGAGTCATGGTGAATCTGAGCGATTTTATCCACAAAAAAGTCGACAGACATATCACAGTGAGCACTGGAAGATTCCAGTTCCAGGTGGAGGGAGGCCGGACTGACCAGGTCCCTCACCACCCAGAAAAGCTCAGCTGGAAGTGACTTTGGAGACGCTATGAGGACAGCAAAGAACCTTTTTTTTGCTGCCTGCATAGCCACGGCATAGGTTTGTAAACTAACTCTATGGCACAATTGGTCGGCTTCAGTGTAAGAACGATGCCACTGTCTCTCCAACCACCACCCTTCCCACTTCATCCACCGCAGGTCCTTCGTAAACCAGGGGGACCTGTGTTGTTGGCGATCCAGGAGTGGATGCCTAGGAGCCGTTCGGTCAATGGCCTCAGTCAGCAGAATATTCCAAAGAGCTATGAGGTCATTGAGCAGACAGTTATCGAGATTGGAGGGCAACTCCCCAAGCATTCCAGAACCTCTCAGGTTCCAGAAGTCTCCAGGGATGAACCAACCAAACTGACTTTGCACGTTTCTGGGGGCAGACATGTTCCAGGAGACTGGCCTGGAGGAGATAATGATCGTCCATAACAAGGGCACTGCTGACACCTCCCCTGCTAATGGATCCCCCGCCTCAAGGCCTGTGCAAAATATCATGTCTAGGGTATACCCTCCATCATGGGCTGGGCCAACAACCACCTGAGACAGTCCCATGGTGGTAATGAACTCATGCTGTGCCCCCCAAGGCTGGCATCGGTGTGAATGTTGGAGTCCCCCAGGACCAATGTCCTTGGGGACCGCAAAACCACCTCCGACACCAGCTCAGCTAAAGCATGCAGGGACATTACCATACAGGAGAGTGAACAGTATATGAGCAGCAATCCCAGTCTGTCTCTGGCTAAATCAATCACAAGATGGAGGCCCTCAATTCCCAGGATAGATTGCACAGGATATCTCCTCACAGTCCATGTATCCTTAAAAATAATGGCTACACTGCCTGCCACCCCCACCCACCCCCATCTCTCTGGTCGTGGCTGATGCTGTACAGAGTACCCAGCTGGGACAAAGTCAGCCAAAATAGGCCCAGACTCATACCGCATTCACACCTGATGCCTGGCATTACTAAAATGATGAACAGGCAAAGACGCAGCAGCAGGGAAGAGCCCGATGCCGGTAGTAGCGCTGGTGTGAACGGAGTTCTGCCGCGTCAAATGGGATTCTGCTGCAGCTTTGCTCGCGCATTACAGGGCTGAATTTTATGCCCTGTCATGCGCAGAGCTAGCCATGGCAGATCCCCGTTCGCACCGGCTCTGCTGCCGGCATCAGGCTCCTCCCCGCTGCTGTGTCTTTGCCTGCACGTCATTTTAGTAGCACCAGGTGTCAGGTGTGAATGCGGTATTATTGTCAGGCCAGGTCTCCGTAATACACACGAGGTCGGTTGCCTGGTCCATGATTAATTCCTGGATCATTGTTGACTTGTTTACAACCGGCTTCGCATTAAGCAGCATCAAACCCAGGGCAGGGGCTCTCTGGTCATCAACCACCTCACCACCTGCTTGGGGGCCCATGACAGGAATAGGCAGAAGATATCTGTCCTGTTTCACAGATCTAATTGGCTTCCCGGACGGACCATCATTTACCGGGCCCAACACGACCCCATTGGCTGCAGGCTCCCCACCCCCCCAGCCTGCCCCCCCAAGCCTACCTGGTGGCTGTCCTGCCCAGAAGGCAAGGGAAACCTCCACCGCCCTAAAGCCCCCATAACTCCCCTCTTACAGGGGGTCAAGCAGCACCCCTCCCATATGGGTCAAACCCCCCACAGCCCACCCATCCTCAAAATAAAATAACCCAAAACTCCACCACCAAATCACCACAGATTGACGACTACTCAAAAAACACCCACCAATCTATCCCTAATATCACCACAAAATACCCCCTCCCCCAGGTCTCTGCTGAAGGGAGCTGTTTTTCAGCAGCTCCCATATGCTGCCTATCGCCTCAGCAGTTTCACAGATTGGTCCCACATTCTCCAAAAGGCCTGTTTGTGTCCTTTTTTGGACTGGCCTTACTTTCCTCCCTACCCTTCCCCAGCCCAAGTTACTCTTTCTATAGTTCAACTGTCTCAAGCTTAATTCTTTCCTCCCCTTTGGTTTTACAGCACGTTACTGCCCATGACCTCATTTTATGGCAGTTGCCTTCATTAGCTAGCTGCTGTAAATTGCCATAAAGTGAGGTAATATGTGGAGAGTGATGCCATTAAAACACTCCACAAAAAAACAAAGTTGGAAGTCATCAGCTCAAGATGTTGTTTTTTTGAAGTGATTGTTTCATCCGGTCTTGGAGCGGCTGCGAGCACGACCAAAACTAGGGTCAAAGACAGAGGAAACTGCCGGGAACAGCAAGCCCGGCACTTGCTAGCCAGCACAGAATATGGGAATGGTTTCTATCACATGCTTTACTGGAGCTCTGAGGAACTTGGCCAGGGATTTTTTACACCAGCAGAAAGGTCCCAGGGCTCTTGGCCAAGGTCTAGGGGTGACAGGGGTTATTGGGGAGCATAGGAGGTCCTGGCAAATCAAACTGCTGTGGCAATAGGATACTGGGGGATTTCCACAGAGCATGAGAACCATGATCCTAAAGAGATGGAGCCACCTTCTTTTATTGGACCTACTTGCATGGGCGAGAATATGCAAGCTTTCAGGCCACACAAAGCCCTTTCTCATGCTTGTAACTATGTCATCTGAACTTCTCTCTCTCTCTCTCTCTCTCTCTCTCTCTCTGCACGGCGCTGTCATTGGTCTGACAAAACCCATGGAGAATGCACTGAATTCTTGACCATCATCTACTGGCATATGAACCTGTAGCTTCTCAATTTCATGAATGTATCCCTGTATCTCTTTCTCTATGTTCCCCTCTTCCTTGTCTCTCCTAGATTGTAAGCCCCTTGGAGCAGGCACCTGTCTCTAATGAATGATTGTTCAGTGCCAGGTACATTGTTGGTGTGTTATAAATTCATCATCATCATCATCATCATCATCATCATCATCATCATCATCATCATCATCATCATAATGCTTCTGTACATAATAGATAGGTGAGACACTTGGCTGTTGAGGCAAAGGAGGTGGGAGGATAAGGAGAGTTTGCTAGTTGAGTTAGCTAGCAGAGGCTTGGTAGCTTGGCCTTTGGTTTTTGGTTCCTATTCACTTTGCAGGCAAAAAGACTACGAGTCCATAAGCAACAAGAACAATGGCTATTGCAGTGGACGTTGAGGGAACCTGTGGAAGAACAGAGACAAAGAAGATGGTTTGCTGTGAAAGTTGTGGAATGTACATAATCTTTGACTATGGACCGGAAGAGTCTTATGTGTGCATGAAATGTCGGCTCATCAACCTCATGGAAGAGAAGACCCAGGGTTTGGAGATGCGGCTGGAGACACTCATGGAGTCTCAAAAGGAACTGGGAGAGCTAAGCCAAGAAGGGAGGAGATTACACAATGAATGCAAGATTTCCAAATACTGCCCGAGCAACAAGACCAGGAGAGAATACATCTACAGGAGTGTGACCCATGGAGGAACGTGACCATGAAGAGAAGACAAAGAAAAAGATGAGTTAGTGAAGGAATAATTGAGTTGAGGAACAGGTTTTCTGTTTTAGGGAATGAAGAAGACAGAACAAAGACAAGTGGGAGCTGTGAAGAAGAGAAGGAAGGAAGGAAGGAAGGAAGGAAGCTAGTCCCAGCAAAAGAACTAAAGCAATGACAGAGCAAGTTCAAGGAAGAATGAAAGTTCTACAACTACAAGGCTAAAGAGGAGGCAAGAGGATTTGAAGATGAGAAGGAACCTCAGATCAAATAAGTCACCATTTCCAGGCAGAGAAGAATGGTGGTGATTGGGGATTCCCTCCTGAGAGGAACAGATGAATCTATTTGCCAGCCTGACCCAACATCCTGAGAGGTGTGTTATCTGCCTGGAGCCCAAATCAGAGACATTATGGAGAGACTACCAACGCTCCTTGGATCTTCTGACCACTCCCTGCTGCTGCTCATCATGTGGGAACAAATGATATTACAGAGAATAACACTGAGAAGGTAAAAGATGACTTTGAGGCTCTGGTAATGAGGCTGAAGGAGATGAAGAGCATGTGGTGTTCTCCTCTGTCCTCCCAGTGGAAGGTCAAGGTCAAGGAAGCCTTCACGGTCTGGGCCCCTCGTACCTCAAGGACCGCCTCGCCCTCCACGTCCCAGAGCAGCTCCTTCGGTCGGGGGTGCCTTCTTGGAGGTCCCCCGGGTTAAGGGGGTGCCACAATGGAGAGGGCATTCTCAGTGGCCGGACTGCGTCTTTGGAATTCCCTCCCGGAGGAAGCTCACCTAGCCCCAAGCCTTTTGACATTCTGGCGGGTTTGTAAAACCTGGCTGTTCGCCCAGGCCTTTGGGGAAGAGGGTGGGAGGGCGGGATTAGTGTTTTAACGCTTCCCTACCTTTTATTTTTATTTTATTTTTCCCAACCCTGTTTATATTGTGTTTTTAAGGTTTTTTTTAAAAAGAAACTTATTGTTTTTATGAATTGTTTTATTGAGTTGTACGTTGCCCCGGGAGGCCGTAGGCATCGGGGGGCAACTATCAAATGTTTAAAATAAATATAAATAAAAATAAATAAAGGAAGGATCAATCATATCATGGAGGTCAATGGATGGTTGCATGGGTGGTGTTGCTGGCAGGGCTTTAGTTTCATCAATCATGGGATGGGATTTCGAGAAGGTAGACTTCTGGGAGAAGGCAGACTTCACCTAACCAAGAATGGAAAAAGGATTCTAGGTGATTGGCTTTCTATGTGAGGAAGACTTTAAACTAGTTTGAAGAGGGCTGGGGAAAACAGTGAACATAACTGCAAACACAATGGTATAATGAATGTTGATTTAAATGATCCTTTGAAAAGCAGGACGGTTCTCGGTCAAAATAAAAATTGCAATCTATTTGGGACATTGCAGGAGAGTAGTAGGAAACATCTGAGATGCCTGTACAAATGCAGGAGTCTGGGTAACAAAATGGAAGAACTTGAATTGTTGGTAGAGAAGGTAAAAGCTGATATTATAGGCATAACTGAAACTAGGTGGAATAGTAGTTGTGACTGAAATACAGGAATTGAAGATTATGTATTATTTAGGAAGGATAAGAACAGTGGTAAAGGGGTAGGAATATACATCAATAACATGATTGACAGTGAAGAAATAAGGAATGATGATATGGAGAAAACATTATCGATTTGGGCAAAGATCACCTTAGTTAAGGATGGTAAAAGGGAATCTTTTCAAGCAGTGTTAGGGGTTTGCTATAGACAGGGACCCAAGGTGACTGCACCAAAAAATCTTAAATTCTGCAGCCAGTGAAGCCAAATTCTGCATATTCACCGCGAGCATTAATATTTGAATGATTAACTTGATTTGCATAACTGTGCATGCTGGGAAGCAAATTTGCAATAGGTTTGACATAGAATCACAACTTTGCTAATCAAACACAACTCAAAAGCTCTGGAATTTCAGCATCTCCCTCACGCAAACATAGGGCCTTCAGACCCTACCCACCCACAATTCATCTCCCAGGGGCCTATTTACCCTCGGGTCATGGTCAGGATTGGCTGATTCTGCAAGGATTCTGAGAGGATTGGCTGATTCTGCGAAAATCACTGCAAATTGCAGCAATGCAGTCAACTCGGGTCCCTGGCTATAGACTTCCAGGCTCAGATTTGAACATGGACATAGATTTATTTAATATTATTAAAGAAAGACTACTGGGAATTGTGTGATTATGGGACACTTAAATTTTCCAGATATCGACTGGAGAATTAATGCTACTAATAATAAATACTAGGGCTAAATCACTCCTTACTCATCAAATTCTCAGTCAACCAACCAGAATACTGAAATACTGTCTTCAGATCTGGTCCCCAATGTTCAAGAAGGATGAACTTAAACTGGAAGAAGTGCAATGAAGAGCTACGAGGATGATCAGAGGAATGGAGGACTTACCTTACGAGATAAGGCTAACAGAGCGTAGCTTATTCAGCATGTCAAAATGACGGCTGAGGGGACTTATGATTACATTGTACAAATATATCAGGGGAGTTAACATAATAGAAGGGAAAGATTTGTTCAAACTAAAGGTGAGCATACGTACAAGAACTATTGGCTACAAGGTGGTTATAAATAAATTAAGGCTGGAAATTAGAAGAAGGTTTTTTAACAGTCACAGCAGTGAACTACTGGAATAAGCTTCCGGGGGCAGTTGTGGAGCAAAGACTCTGGATAGCTTTAAGGCGGAGTTGGATAAATTTATGACATGTAACTTGTGAGGTGTTCTTATTTTATGCTATAGGAGGAAGTTCCTCCCTCACCCCCAAGAACACATGGTTGTTTTTCTTTCTTTCTGAAGCATCTAAGTTGTCTTCAGCTGCGGAAGGTGAGACAGTTGGGGCATTCTGAAGCCTGGGTACTAGGGGTGGGACTATCGGTATTGCCGAGAACTAAGAGTGGCTGATGATGGCTCTCTCGGTTCTAATCCGATAATACAATAATTCTCGGTATCGGCAATATCGGATCTTTTACATTATCAGTATTACCGTTATTGGTATCGGTATCAATACTGGCATTGGATTAATATTAAAGATCAGATACTGTTAGATTCAATAGATCCGATAAAGGAGATCTGGTACCGATATACAACAGATACTGAGAATTTGCCCACAGTCCCATCCCTACTGGGTACTATCATTGTATACCAGGTGCTTTGCTGGTGAGTCCTGCACCCATGCTTAGGGACTAACTGATCACCATATTGGTTGTTGGACAGGAATTTTCCCTCTGGGCAGACTAGCAGTTAACTCTGAAGGTTGTTTCACCCTCCCCTGCAGCATGGGTGTGGCTCACTTGTTTGAGACACCTGGGTCTTTTTCTAAAATTGTTCTCTGCTATTTCGGACATCACTGGGTGTTTTCAGACGAGACGGGGCGGCTTCGCCCTGTCCCGAAAACAACCCAGAGATTCCCCGCCGGGATCACCCAGGCACAGCAAACAGACGTGCCGGGGATCCCGGCGGGGAATCAGGGAGGGGGCGGGGCCGCGCGGCACAACGTGTGGCTGTACGGCCCCGCCCCCTTCATGCTCCTTCGCCGCCCGCCCTCTGGGGAGACGGGCGGGCGGCGAGGCCAATGCCACCGCAGCGTCTGGCCGAGTTCACCATGGCCCGGAATCCTGCCGGGGATTCTGGGCCGTGATAGCCGACCAGACGTTACTTTTTTTTAATGCCCGCCTGGAATCACTTTCACCACGCTTCAGCCGATTTTCGCACCGGGAGCCCGGGAAGGGTGGTTGAAATTGACCCCATGTGGGTATTCAGTGTGGTGAACGTCTGGCGGCCACCGAACAGACGTGCAGGGCACAGTGACCACAGGTGGGTATTCAGTGTGTTTCACTGTGATCTCGTTACGTCTGAAAACACCCACTGTGCTCTGGTTGGTCCCAGTCTCTACTGTAGCTATGGGTGGGGGTTTTCTGTGCAGATAGCTGGGGTATGGCAGGCCCTGCCCCGGTGCAGGGGGCTGGACTAGATGACCCTTGAATTCCCTTCCAGCTCTGTGATGACTCTGTGTGAAGTGGGAGGTGTGTCTGTGTGTGTGTCTGTGTGTTGCAGCGTGTGCTTGTATGTGCAGGGAATGAGCTGCTGCGTCAATGAGCTGCTGCTATATTTAACCTTGCCTCGCTCTGCTGGCCACTTCTGCCCTGACACGGGCTGGGGAGCTGTGCACGCGAGGAGCTGTCTCGCATTGTTATGACAAGTAATTAGAGTGATCTGAGACGCTCAAAAATTACTTTATTAGGCAAAGGCGGCCTATAAGCCACACGAAACAAACAGGCTTTATTAAACGTCTCCAGATCGGGCATGAAACCGGCCCCCTCCCCCGTGCACCTTGGCCGGAGAAGAAAGAGGCTCCGCTCCTGGCTCCGCTTGCTGCCAGTGCCGTTTAAATGGCAACCAAGACGGAGTGTTGGAGCAAATGATAAACAAACAGCCTCTGGCTTCCAAGCAGCTGTCAGTAATTTGCGAGCCAAGGCAGCCTCTCCCCGCCCGCTCTCCTGTGCCTCCCTGGGATATGCCCAGGTGCCATAGGGCATCTGCCAAAGCAGGAGAGGGAATGGGCATTGGCGTAACAACCCCGTGGTGGTCCTGGGATCATGTCCTAATTATGGGCTCCCTTAAGGACCAAGGGGGAAGGGCCACCAGGGTGGAGGTCAGAGCTTACTCATGAAGGCAGCACCGCCCCCGTTTCCAGCACCCCTCGCCAAGAGCAGTAGCAAGCCAGCTAGAATGGAAGCTGTAAGAGAGGGTGGAGTCAGTACTCCACCCCCGCCCACTCTGAAAGCTCCCTTCTAGGCAGGGCCCTTTACAAGCAGCCTGAGCGCTACTAGAAAATTTTCAGAGTGGGTGGGGGCAGAGTGCTGACCCTGCTTCTTCCCTGTCTGAAAATTCCCTAGCGGTGTTGAGGTTGCTTGCAAAGAGCCTCCTCCGAGTTCAGGGCCTGAGCTCAACTGAGAATCCTTGCTCTGTGGTAGCTCCATCCCTATTCATGGGCCCTGGGGGAGGTGCTGGGGTGCAATTGCATCCCCCTGGCTTCCACTGGGTGGGAGAAATGAAAGAGTGGGGTGAAGGGACCATTCCATCCCTTGCTAATGTGACCATGCCTCTTTCCAAGCACCATGACATCACTGCGTATGAAAAGGGGACGTGGTTGTATTAGAAAGGGGTGGGGCCACACCTTTGCCACACCTCTTTCTGCTGTGGCCACACCCATTTTCAAGTATCAGGATGTTTGAAAAGCGGTGTAGTCGTGTTGGAAGGGGGCGAGGTGAACAGCCTCCCCTGCCCTAGGCCATACCCTAAAATAAATTCTGCTGGTGCCCACTGGGGAGCGCCGTCACAGTGAAAAAGAGACCAATGGGTGGAGAGTGAGGGTGGGAGGGACTAGGAGATCATGCCAAGTTTGAGAGGCCAACCAGGTTCCGACAATGGGGGTCAGTAGGGTCACTACCCCTGTGGGCTTGACCTAGTGTCTGTGGGGTTTAGTCCATAATTTCTGCACTTCAGGTAATGGAGACATGTCAGAAAGGGGCAGGATGAAGAGGGTCTTCTGCCCCTTTTCTGATGCCTCCTCCCCTTGGGAGCACAGTGACATCACAACAATTCTAAGGGGGAGGGGTGCTTCTGGTGTAGCCCTGCCCATTGGCTAAATGCCGCAGGGAAGGTGGCAACCCTACGTGGCAGTGTGGCTTAGAGTGGACAGAAGAGAAAGAGGATGAAGATGTTCCATTAGGGCCTGGGCTTTGATTGTGGCCAGTACACTCTGAGCTGGTGCAGTCCAGTGGAGTGAGCCCAGAGTTCAAGACTTGTCTTAGCCATTGAATCACGGCATGGCTGCGGGCCAGTCAGCCCCCCCTCCACTTCCCCTTTGTAAAAGCAGAATAGTACTGTCTTACCAACCATACAGGGAGGCCACGAGGCTCAGGGAGATAATGACCGTCAAGCACTTTGCACACTTAAAAGCCCTGTGTAGATGCTAAGCCCAGGTCTGAGGAGGAGGAAAAGGGGATACAATTGTACTAGGCCCTCAAACTCAGGGAGCGTGTCCCCCTCTAAACTACTGTGAATAAAATATCAGTCTCTCCAAACATTGACTTGGCCAGTGAAAATGACAATGAGGGAATTGGAATTAGGGCCCTCCCAAGCAGGATGTGCTGTAGCCCCAGTTTTCTCTCAGTGAGCATGGCTAAGTGTCAACTAAAGTTGGCCATCAAGTGACTGTCAGCTGGGGACACCCCGAGCCTGTTTTCCAAGCCAGGACCTGTAGTAGGCTCCATATTCTTTTACCATAAACAGCACTCCCTTCTCCCTCGTCCAGCATAGGTCCTGAAACAGGTCTCAATTTATTACCTGTGGGTAACACCTGCAACTCCGAGTACTGATTAGGTACCTAATTACCTGGAAAAATCAGGTGTTTTTTTTTAGCATTCCCAATGTACCAATTTCCCATTAACTGATCGGTAAATTAGTATAGGGGAAATAGCAAAAACTGGCACGGTAACAAAAAATCGGCACCAGAAGTCGGTATTTTGGGACCAGAAGTTGGGAAATTGGAACTTCAAGTAACCCATACTAATTGAGTAGCGATTAGTATACGATGGTGGCGGGTCAGGGTCAAGTCCTGCAAATCTGATGGGTATATACTTGTTTTTGAGGGTTCTTGGTTCAGCCCTAGTCCCATGGAATGAGGCTGCTGGGGTTCACGTCCAGACTGCAGGCCCCCAGGTCCTTCAGAGAAAGTGGGCCAGGCTTTCACAGAATTTGGAGCACTGCTTTTTAAATCCCCATTTCCCCCAGCTTCTGAGAGAGGTCCACTCCCGTGCAGGCGGCGTGTGGCAAATATAACTGAGGAAGGTGCTGAGACAGCTGGTCTCTGTGCTTTGCAGGTGGCATTTTAAAAGAGAAATCTGTCTCCTTTCTGGAATGTCGCTTTCACCAAACACACACATGGCTTGCTATGGGTAGCTATTCTTGGCTTGACTTCATGTGCAGACTGGTTAGTTGCTGTAGCATCAATTGGGTTATATATGCCAGAGTGTTGCTGTAGAGTTTTATGTGAATACTGAGCTGCTGCTACTGATTCCATGAGGTTCTGGGGACATGAGCTGCTTCTCTTTGGATATGGAAGGTAGGGTTCTTAAACAATGGCTGGTGGGATTGCCTCCTCCCTCCAGGAAGAAACCTGTAGGAGGGGACTACATTAGAGGGGATGGAGCAAAGGTGCAGTCGCATCCTTCCTGATGTAGCGTCGCCCTTTATGAAGTGTCACGACATCCCAAAGCTCTGCAGGGGGGCAGAGCCATGTTGGGAAGGGGGAGGGTCAAAGGAGCTGCCACACCCCCTTTCAGATGGAATACCACTCTTGAAAAAGGTTGCGGGCCGTGGCCTCCTGGCATTTCATAGAAGTGGAGCTCCATAGGAAAGTGGGGAAGGAAGGCCCCCTATAGGCCCCTTGGGACTGTCCATAAAGTATGTCACCCTCCCCTCTGTTTCCATTTTAACCCCTGTACACATCCTCTGGCCCCTTGTCACAGTTGTCACTCTGTACAGACCTCCCTGCCAAATTGTATGACACAAAAATCACACTCCTCCTCTGTCCCCCACATTCTTAATCCCAGTAATGTAGAACCCCACTCACTATATGTAAGGAATAGCTTTCCAGCTTTCAGACAGAGAAATGTAATTAAAAATGAATAGCAGATGATTGTGAGGTCATTACAACAAATACCCCCTCCCACCTCTTGTCACAAATTGTCTCATCCTTGCTACCTGGCCCCCAACCCCTTCTGGTGTGACTTTAGAGACAATCCACTTGTTGATATGACTGCCCATGGAAATCCTGATTTTCCAGATTAGCCATAGGCATCCCTGGCTGAGGTGGAGAAATTAGGCTTCCCCTGGAGCCTCTGGGTGAAAGCTAGAGAGGTAGCAACTAGGGCTGAAATCAGGAGCGATTTTGTTACTCGCACAAATGCTCGCAATTGTGAGCACGGGGACCGAGATCTAACGGGGATATCAGAGGCGCACGCAAGACCCATGTGCACCTTTTATATTGGTCCCCTTGGGAACGGGGACCCATTAGGGGGTTGCATGCAGGAGGGAAGAGGCCTCCCTCCTCCCCTTCCTGCTCAGAAAAAGCTGAGCGGGGAAGTCCCCAGGCTCAGCTGGCCAGGGAAGAAGGGAGCAGTCAGCAGTGACCAGGACACTAGGAGTCCCGGTCCGGCGGTGAGGTGAATCAGTCTGGAGAGCGCAGGTGCCAGGATCGGCAGCTGCGCATTCCCCCCTCTCCCCCCCAACCACCAAACAATTGTTTGGCGGGGAGTGAGCTTTGAAACTGACAAGAGCCGTCTGGGAGCGCTTGGGAGGGCTCCTCTGCCCAGGGCTCCCAGCTGGTGCTTGTCAGTTTGTTTGTGTTTACTCATTTTTTCCTCGCCAAGAACTTGGTGAGCACATTCCCATGCTCGGTTCGTCCCAGAACAGAACGAGCACTGGGATTTTTGATGACATTACTCCATTTATTGAGATCTCATTTCAGCTTTAGTAACAACCGTAGCTATTTGTGTCAAACTGGATGAATGGATGGTAGGTAAGAACATAAGACATGCCATAGGGGGGGAACTACCTACCAACCTTGATGACTACTCTGTCGATGACCTGGCCGCTTTATGGAATGACATCTTGACCATGGCCATTGACACGGCTGCACACACACGGGCATCCGCTCCCACCGCTGCAACAGCACAGGTCCCCATGGTATACGTAGGACAGGAGGTGGTTGAAGCGCGAGGGTAGGCGGTTAGAGCACGGGTGGTGCTCGACGTGCTCTGAAGCCGACTGATTGCGGCATAAGAAGGACTATGCCATGGGTGTGATGGTGACGAAGGTTTTCTTCCCACTATCATAACACCTGTTACGTCTTGTCCAGCGGAAGTGTTCCAGGTGCTGAGGGGCCTGGCCAATCCAGCCTGTTTCCGCCAGGAATTAGAATAATCTGTTGCCCGCTGTGACATTTTTATTGGTCACTTTGCATTTTATTGGGATGGGGCTAGGCAGGGGGTTGTTCTCGGTAATTGTCCCAGTTCTATGGAACTCCCTTCCTCCGGAGGTTCACTTAGCCTGAGTCTAACCATCTTCCAGAGATGGTGTAAAACATTTTTGTTTGGTATGGCATTTGGCAGGTGGGGATAGGGATTGGGGCTGGTTGTGGGATTGTATGTGGCTGAGGGAAGGGGATAGGGAAGTTTTTGGAAGGGGGGGTTTAGGGGTAGGGTTTCTGGGGAGGGAACTGGGGGGCAGAGGGTTTATGTGTTTTAAGGATTTTTTATTAATGGTAAGAAACCCCAAGCCGATTTGGGAGGGGTGGCATATAAAAGTATAAGTAAATAAATACTGGGTCATACCAATGGTCCTTCGAGCCTAGCATCCTGTCTCTGGCAGTGGCTGTCCTTGTTTACAATGAAGAATCCCCAACAGACAATAATGGGGTGATCCTTTCTCTGCTGTTCATTCCCAGTGTCAGGGGTCACGGCTGGTGTACAGAGAGTCAGTGCAGGATGAGGTTCAGGGAAATATGGCAGGAGAGTTTGTGCAGGCTTAGGGTCCCAGGATTCTTGGGGTCCTGGTGAAAATCGGCACACGGACCAAGGAGGAAGGCATAGACAAGGCAGAACTGCAGTGGACGAGGCAGGACTAGGCAAGATGAGGCAGAGCTAGTACGGGGTAGGATGGGCTCTCTGGGCAGTCGCATAGCGGGGCTCACTGGGCAGTCACATCGGGGGTGCATCCTGCAGATGCCGAGCCCTCATCAAAGCAGATGCCAAGCTCCAGTATCCAAGCAGCCAGACTCGTCAGCAGGATCAGAAGGACCGGGTTCTAGGAGGGACGGCCACACTAGGCTTAGGGAGTGCAGAGCCGGTCCAAGGGGCATGGAGACATGAGGCAGAGGAGGAGGAGGAGACACAGAAGGTAACAACAGGAAGGCACAAGAGGAATCAGGAAGTGACTGATGATCCAGCTAACTTCTTGTGGCTACTGACGGGCTTTGTACACAGGCCAGCAGCCAACCAGGAAACTCGGGGGGTGGCGTGAGGCTGTGGAGGGGTGTGGCTTGACCAGCATGGAGGAAAGCCATCAGCACCAGCCCTGGGCCCTAGCCAGAGCCACTCAATGGTGTGGAGGGATGCGCCAACCATCGTGCAACGATTAGGGTGGCCATACCTCCCCTTTAAGGAGGACACTTACCAAAAATACATGTTGCAGGGCTGAATTGGTTCCGGTGCAGCCCTGCACCATGTATTTTTCATAAGCGTCCTCTTTTAAAGGGGAGGTATGGCCACCCTGCCAACGATGCTGGTTTGAGCCTGGGGCCTTACACTGGTTGCATCTAACGTTACCGCCTCTGTAAAATTTTAAGGAACACTTATGAAAAATACATGTTGCAGGCCCTGCACCTTAGGCGCCAATGCAGGCCCTGCAACCTGTATTTTTCATAAGTGTTCCTTAAAGATTTGCATCGGTGGCCACCCTAGTTGCATCCCCTGACCTATTTGGCTAATAGCCATTTGTAGAGCTATCTTCTGAGAAGTTTCCCAAACCTTGTTGAAACCCAGCCTTCCCAACATCCGATAGTTAATTGCACACTGAGTGAACAAATACTTGCTTTTGTTTTAAATCTACTGCCAGTTAGTTTCATGGAGAGTCCCGTAGTTCTAGTACTTATTTGAAAGAATAAATAACAGCTTCTTATTTCCTTGTTCCATGCCACTCGTGATTGTAAAACTTCTGTCGTATCCCCTTTCAGTTGTCTCTTCTCCAAGCTGAAGAGCCCCAACTTATCCAGCCTCTCCTTGTCCAGAAGCCGTTTCATACCCTCGATCATATTTGTATGTAGGGTAGAGGAGAAAGCGGGGGTGGAACTCTGTGGTGATATACTGTACACCTAGAGGCAATGGGTTATTTAGAAGGGATAACCTTATAGACCTAGCACTCCAGCATGCACAAACATACACCTGACTCTAGGGTAAGGATTCTGGGCACCACTGGTTCCATTCCATGTGGGTTTAAGAAGAGCTATAACTAGCATAGCCACTAGAGGGCACCCTAGATCTTCTGTGCATCTCGCATGGCAGCCCCCACCATTACGTCCCCCCAGTGCTAAGAAACAGGATCCGCCCGGTTTAAAATAGCTCGTTATTGTGTGCTGCGTCTCATGCAATAATAAAAAAATAATGACAGTCGTAATGCTGACACGCTCCTTCAAGGTTATTCCCTCAGCTGGGTTATTACCGAGAGCCTCCTGCATTCTCAAGCCGGTCAAGGCAGCGAGGGGATTTTAGGAGCAGGAAGCAATTGCTTTTCCTGTCCTGTGCAGGGTTCCCACCTCGCCCAGGAATGGGAGGACACAGGACAAAGACTATCCTTATCTGACCTGCGCAGGGTTCCCCCCAGCAAATTTATTATCTGCGGTTAATATCCAGTATTTTGAATAGTTTGGGGGTTAGCTGGTAACTATTCAGTTATTGTGGTGGTCAACTACTGCCAAACCAAAACACTGGATATTACTGTTTGCCAGTTACTGTTTGTGTTAACATTGACCACATAACCGAGCCAGAGGGAGGTATATATATGGTAATGTGGTATAATCAGTAATGCGGTTAACCGGATATCCACCAGATGCTATCCAGATATCATTCGGTATCTGGGCAGATACTGGATATCAGCAGATACCACGATATCTGGCCAGACACCAGATACTCCTTTCAAATCTACTTGCTGTGTATCTGGGTTTTAACTGGTCTTCAGGCTCCAGGGGAAGCGGTATTTCAGTGCTGTCATTCAGTTTCTTGCATCCGATCCACAGCACACAGAGATGCACTGGCAGGAAGCAAAACACCGTTTTATTGGGGTCTCACACTCCGCGGTGTTGGAAATCCCTCTCGGTTCACATAAAACCCCCAGTCAAACATGCAGCTCTTGTACCCCCTCTCTAGCATCTTCTACATCCAGTGTGAGTTGGAATTAGCATCTAGGGCTACCCTACCTTCCCTTCAACAGGGGACACTTATGAAAATACGTGTTGAAGCGCTGCATTGGCTCCAGTGCAGCCCTGCAACATGGATTTTTCATAAGCATCCCCTGTTAAAAGGGAGGTAGCCCTAAATGTATCCCCACTCGCAAGGGCTTTCTGCACTTCTTTGAGTGTCCAGACCCCGTATAGGGCAACAAGTTTCCCTTTGGTCACTTCACACTCCCTGTAACTCGAGGCACTAGTTTCCCGAAGATACTCATCTTTTTGGCCTGATCGAGGCATGCCCGGTAGCCCCTGGGTATCCTCTCAGTGTCATCAGTGCAGTGATGAGAAACAGTGGCAAAGAAGCCCTTGTTATTGACAGCCTTACTTACGTTCTGGCATTGCACAAACCTTGAGGAAACACTCAGTCGTTTGGATCCCACTCTCACTTCCTCTGGGGCTCCCACTGTTGCATTCTGCAGAACTTGCAACTGCAGCATAGTTGTGCGTTGTCCGCAGTCCATTATGCATACATAGAAGAAGCCCATTATCGTGTGCACGTGCCTCCCTATGAACGCATAAGCGGACTCGGAGGATGGGTCTGCCAGTTCTCTCTACACATCTGGCCATGTCCAAATGTCAGCAAGGGCCAGCGTATCCATGACCCCCTCAATTTCTCAGCCCAGGGGACCCTGGCCGGTCACAGCACCCATATTTGAAATCCATTTGTCTTTGCATGGCAATCAACCTGCTGCAATGAGTTTCTGTGGCATTATGACTAGGGCTACAAATTTGTCATGGAAATTTTCTTAAAAAGACATGAGTTGGTCATGGCAGGAATGAGAAAAAGTCATGGAAAACTCATGGGTAATTTTAAAAAAACTTGTATTCAGTATTGTATTTTGTAACCCTCCCCCCCTTAGATTGTAAACCCAGGGATTAGACTGTAACCCCCCCCGCACAGATTGTAACCCACCCGGCACAGAATAGAAGGAGGAAAACACCCCCCACCCCTTAGATTGTAAACCCAGGGATTGTAAAGCCCTTTGAAAGCCCCAGGCTTAGATTGTCAGCCCAAGCAGGGGATAAGGGCAGAGGAAATGCTGCCATCTCCTCCTGGGCACCTCTTGAAGCTCTGACAACGGTAACATTCTCTGCCTCTGATCCCGCCATCACACCATGCCACGCTGCCACTTGACCATGACCAAAGCTCCGCCCTCCACAAGAAACAACACTGAGGAGGGGTTTGGAGCTCCAGGGAGAGGCCGTGGCTTTACCCGGTGGCACCCAGCGTGCTATTCTCTCCGGCTTCTTGCCATGCCTCCATGTCTCCACAGCCAGGAAGGGGTTTGGAGCTCCAGGGAGACACCGTGGAGCTTAGCACCATTGAGCGTGCTCTTCTCACCAGCTTCTTGCTGGCTCTGCTCTTCAGTTTGGGGGAAATCACAAAAAACTTGGGAAAATCATGGAAGTCATGGGAAGATCCCAAAAGTCACGGAGAGAGGCAAAAGTCACAAAAAACATGACTTTTGTCATGACCGTGACAAATTCTTAGCCCTAATTATGACCCTTTGGGCTCATTTCAAGCAAAAACTTACTTTTCAAAGATAAGAAATTATAAGTAACTTTCAATCAATGGTGAATGGGCATTAGCGTCCTGGCCTTGCTCTCACAAACATTCCGAGCACAGTGACCTTCAGGTCCTTGCAGATTCCCCCACCTGCCCTCCATCACTTAACATGAAGCAGTTACCCCCACCCCAGTCAAGAAATGGCATGCTTCCGTATTTTGTAGATGAGTTTGCTTGTGCGCTGATGTGGTTGTGACAGGAATGTCTATGCATTTTAATTGCCACCTGGATTGACAGTGCAGGTGAAAAGTTTTTTGTCCAATAGCCAGACTGTAATGCCATGTGACCAACAGCAGCCAATAAGAGGTCACACACAGCACACCAACATTCCCCTAGTGCCACATGACCAAAAGCGAAGCAGCCAATTGCAGCTTGTGTGCAGCACGCAGCCAATCCCAGCTATGCATCAGCCTAGCTCTTGATGCTGTTCAAAACATCTGGTACGTGGTCAGCAGAGTTCACAGACGCTGGACATGTAACTGTGGAGACGCATGCTGAGAACTTCCTTGTGTTCTTTATCATGCCCAGGCCTTCATTTCTGCTGCTGAGTAGAACCTGTGAGACATTCAACAGATCCAAGCCTACTGCTGTCCTTGTCATGATGTGATGTCAAAGCACAGAAAGGCTCTTGCTCAATCTCTAGCCAAGATAGTGGGGCACACCACACTGCAGAGGCAGCTCCTGCGTTGGTGCCATGCACTTGCCTACCTCCAGTGACAACAGACCACACTGGGAAGGATCGAAGCTGTTTAAGAGCAACTGATGCACGCAGAGAGGTACCTGTTGGGAGATGGAGAAAATCACAGATTGGTGGGAGCATGTGCTATTCTTGTGGGGACACACTGAATGGGTCGCAAACTTCAGCATGCCCCGGGGTGTTGCCTCATCCTGCAGATAGCTGAGATCCTCAGGCCATGACTGGAGAAACAGAGCACAGTGATGTGGTCACCCATCCCCATGGAGAAGCGGGTTGCCAACGCCATCACAAAGCTCACCACTCCTGCCGCTCTGTTGCCCAGCAATTAGGCATTAGCACCTCCGCAGTGGGCACCACACCAGTGGAGGTTTTCACAGTGATTGAGGAAGTGCTGCTGGACTGGGAGGTGCAGTTGGCTGACCCTGCAGAGGTAAGGGGTGGGGGGAGAGGGGGGATTTCAGTGGAAGTGGTTCCAGAACTGCATGGAAAGAGTGATGGGAACCATATCGCCATCATCTCCCCATCCCTTAGCAAGGATGACTAGCTGAACAGGAAGGGATTTTTCTCCGTGGTTCGTAGTAGACCATTGTGCCCGGTTAATGGATGTGCTGGCTGGGTGGTCCAGGAAGAACCATGACACCTGTGTCTTCTCTCAGTTCCCTTTCTTTGACCGCATGTATGCAGGAGACTTTGGACCCTCTACTGAAACATGCATTAAGGAGGTGCTCATGAGACCTTTTATTCTCAGGGATCCAGTCTACCTCCTGAAGTTCTGGCTCATGAAGACGTACAGCATTTATTTGTTATTATTATTATTTTTATTTATTTTATTTTATTGCACTAATATGCCACCCCCGCATGCCTACGGCATCTCGAGGCGGCTTCCAACACAAAATAAAACAATTTAAAACAATATAAAAACCACATTACAAATCTAGAAAATGCCAATATTATTATTAAAACAAATTTAAAACACCCCCACAGAAAAATTTAACCCACCCTACCCTCCCCGCCTCCAAAGGCCTGGGAGAACAGCCAAGTCTTACAGGCCCGATGGAAGGCCAACAGACTCCGGGCCAGCTGTGCTTCCTCTAGGAGGGAGTTGCACAACCGCGGCCCAGCCACCAAGAACGCCCTCTCCATTGTAGCCCCCCACTTTACACGGGGGACCTCCAGGAAGGTGCCCCCGGTGGACCAGAGGGGCCGTCCTGAGTCACGGAGGGCGAGGCGGTCCCTGAGGTATCCAGGTCCAAGACCATACAGGGCCTTATAGATCAAAGTCAATATCCTGAATCTGGCTCAGCATGTTACAGGCAGCCAGTGAAGTGCACGGAGCACTGGTGTTATGTGCTCTCGTCAGCCCGTCCCTGTTAGGAGACGGGCCGCTGCATTCTGCACTAGCTGCAACCTCCGGGCCAACGTCAAGGGAAGCCCCACGTAGAGCATGTTGCAGTAGTCCAGCCTCGAGGTGATGAAGGTATGGATCGAAGTGGCCAGGTCGGGTCTGGAGATGTACGGGCGCAGCCTCCACACCAGATACAGCTGGCGGAAAGCCGCCTTCACCACCGCATCCACCTGCTAATCTATACAGAGGCCCACATACAATAACACCCACAGACTCCGAATCTGCTGGGCCACGGAGGGCGCACCCCATCCACAAGAGGGGGCAACACCTCCCCCGCTCGGCCTACCACCATCACCTCCGTCTTATTGGGATTGAGCTTCAGTCTGCTCTGCCATAACCAACTCGTCATGGCCTCAAAACACTGTGATAGCACGGAGACAGCAGGGCCTGGGTCAGCTGAAAAAGAGAGGTAAAGCTGGGTATCAGCAGCATATTGGTGGCAACGCACACCAAACCCTCTCACGATCTCCCCCAAGGCCTGCATATATACATTAAATAGTAAAGGAGACAGGATTGAACCTTGTGGAATGCCACAGTCCAGGGCCTGTGGGCTAGATGTTTCTGCTCCCAGGACAACCTGCTGAGTCCTCCCCGAGAGGAATGACTGGAATCAACCAAGGGTAGTCCCATACAGACCCCGCAGGTCACGCAACCATCTCAACAGTGGCCCATGGTCCACTGTATCAAATGCGGCAGAGAGATCTAGCAGAATTAATAATAATAATAATAATAATAACCAGTAGTGTTGAACGTCCTGCGTTCATCTCCTGGTGGAGATCGTCCACCAAGGCAACCAACGCCATCTCCGTACCGTAGCCAGGCCGAAACCTTGATTGAAATGGGTCAAGAAAACCGATGCTGTCTAGGTGAACCTGGAGCTGCAAGGCCACTGCCCATTCAATAACCTTCCCTAAAAAGGGAAGGTTAGAGACGGGTCGGTAACTGACGAGTGCGTCCACATCCAAGGATAGCTTCTTCAACAGGGGACGCGCCATGGCCTCCTTAAGACCGGGGGGCAGACTCCCCTGCCGAAGGGACGCATTGATTACCCCCGCCAGCACCTGCCCCAATATCTCCCTGGAGGCATTCACCAACCAGGACGGGCAAGGATCTAATTCACAACTAGTGACCCTAACCGACCCCAGGAGCTCCACAGCATTGGCTGGCATCACTTCCTGAAACTCATCCCAGAAAGATGGACCAGACAGAGCCTCCATAACTTCATGCTCCATTCCTACTGTCTCTAATCCAGTGTCAAAGTTGCTCTGGATTCAAGCGATCTTGTCTGCAAAGTAGATGGCAAACTCTTCACAGCGGGCCTGGGACAAGTCCCCGTCCAGGCGGAGGGAGGCCGGACTGACCAGCCCCCGCACCACCCGGAACAGCTCCGCTGTTCTTTCTTTGCCACCCTCACAGCCTCAACGTAGGACCACAAATGGGCCCTACGGAGAAGTCGTTCGGATTCAGCGTGAGTCTGACACCAGCATCGCTCTAGTCGCCTGCCTTCCTGCTTCATACCTCGCAGCCCCTTAGAAAACCAAGGGGCCCTGCGGTGTCAAGACAGGGACAGGGGACGTCTTGGAGCCACCCTGTCAATGGCCTCCCCAAGCAAGATGTTCCAAGCCTGGACGAGTTCATACACAGAGCAACTGGCAGAGTCCAGGGTTAAATCCTCCAGGGTCTCCTGGAACTGTTGTGGTTCCATCAGCCTCCGAGGGTGGACCATCCTAACTGCCCAGGGGATCAAAAACAGACAAGACCCAGCTGTTTTCCATCTGGCTGCGACCTCCTGTGCTACTGGGTTATTGCCACCACTGCTGCTGCTCCTGCTTGGCTGCCTCGCTCCCCCGTTGATCTGCCTGCGGGGAAAAAAAGAACATCATCAAGTCAGTTCGGGGGGGTGGGGCATTGCCCGCACCTTGGAGCAAAGGTAGTTTAACCGGCACCTCAGCACTACCTGCTCTGTTGTGGAGAGGGCTTTTGGACTTTTAAAACAGTGCTGGAGATCAATAGCTGCTAGGATTGATTTCCAACTAGAGACCATGACTCTATGGTGGTGCTGGTGGAGCTGTATGCGTGGAAACTGCATGCAACCTAATTGATGGGATGTGGACATGTGGGTGCATATTAGCTTGCATTTGCCTGAATGGTGAGTACGCATGTTCCAGGACCCCACCATGAGTGGCGACTGGGGGTCTGGTGGGTGGTGGCCACATGGCCGGTGGGAGTGAACACCTAATAAATGGGCAGGTGGACACCCACCTGATGTGGGTTACCATCAAGTTTGTTAACGCCCCCTGTTTCCAATGTGACCCCCCACCATGAAGCGTTATGATCAGGGCCCCGAGGGAAACGCGGGTCTGCGATTCGCAGATTTCCCGCGGAATTCCCCTCCCCCCGCAGAATCTCCTGCCCCGCTTACCCCAGCGCAGAATTTGTAGCCTGCGCTGGGGAGATGCGGGACAGGAGATTCCACAGGGGGAGGGGAATAAACCAACTCTCAGGGCTTCTCCTCCCCAGCCTGCAGGGCTTGCCTCCCCCCGGTTTAAAAAATTAATTTACTTAGCCGGCAGCAGCTACTTCCATGCGCTCGTCCCCATTCAGCTCCTGGCCTCTTCCTGGCCCCTCCCAACAGGGCCTCCCAGAGCAGCGCAGCCAGATGACATCATCCAGCTGCGTCGCCCTGAAAGACCCTGTTGGGAGGAACCAGGAAGAGGCCAGGAGCTGAATGGGGAAGAGCGCATGGAAGTAGCTGCCGCCGCCACCGCCACCATGGTTCCTGGGTCACTGCCGCTGCCTGCTCAAGCCATAAGGTAAGTGGGGGGGTTCCTGGGTTCGGGTTTCCTGCTGCGCGCTGGTGGGGGGCTGGAGTTCAGGCAGGAGTTCAGGCAGGAGTCCTGGAGGCAGCCTGGGCTGAGGGATGGGGGAGTCTGGGCTGTGTCGGGTGTGGGAGGGCAGAGGCGCTGTAAAGGGGAGTGTAGGCTTTTATAGGGTTGAGAGGAGAGGTGGGGGAGCTGTGAATAGGAAGGTTGGGGGGCTGTGGAGAAGGGAGGGGGGAGGAATGCCAGAGGCAGAGTAGGGCAGGGAGCCTGGTGCCATATGGAAGGGGGGCAGCACAGACCTGGGCTGAGCTCCCCCCGGAGCTGGGGAGAGGGAAAGGAGAACAGAGCTAGCCTCCTGTGGGGTTGCCTGCTGTGCTCTCTGCCACGTGTTTGTGTTGTGGGGGGGGAGTTGCCTGCTGTGCTCTCTGCCACGTGTTTGTGTTGGGGGGGGGGCTTGCCTGCTGTGCTCTCTGCCACGCGTTTGTGTTGGAGGGGGTTGCCTGCTGTGCCCTCTGCAGTGCCATGTGTTTTTTTTTGGGGGGGGGGTTAGGAGCTGTGCCCTCTGCTTTGCCATGTGTTTGGGGGGGTTGCCTGATATTTGAAATACCCATACACAGAAAAAATTATAAGCAGATTTTTTTATTCATTGGTACAAGGAAATGGATCACCAATTTTGCTAGACTTGTTTTGTAACTTTATTGGGTCGCAGAATTTTCAATTTGGGGTCGCAGAATTTTCAATTTGGGGTTGCAGAATTTTGGGGAAAAAATTGCAGAAGAATCAGGGCCCTGATTATGATGTCAGAAAGCTCTGTGTAAGGGGTGGGGCTACATCAGAAAGGGGCATTACTGACAGCTCCTTTGCCCCAATCTACTGATGTGGACTTGACCCGTCCAGGTGGAAACCCAGAGTGAAATAGTAACCCTCATGCTGGGGAGGTGGAGAGTACAGGGGGCGGGGGCTTTGGGATGTTAGGGGGCACCTCTCCAAATTCTGGTTGCATCCCTAAATTGTTCATGTGCAGCATGGGCATGATCTGTCTTTGAGAACCAGGCTCTTTCCTTTGTAGATCGGGCTCCTGAGACCCACTCCAGGCAGAAGGGCTTCTCCTCGGCCTCTCTGCAAACGCCCCTGTTTGTTAAGGGTTTGTCAGTCATGGGTTCATCAGAGAGTGGTGCGTGGATGCCCCTAGACAGAGGCAGAATGGATTGTCGGCCCACAGAGCAGAGTAAATCAATAAAATCCCAAATCGATGGGTCCAACTAATTGGGTTTTTCTTTGTAAATGAATTAAATTAAATTCTAACAAATGGGAAAAATCAAAGTGCTGGGTTTTTTCATCCTGTAGAACTTGAATGGGAGGGGCTGTTCCTGAACCAGGGACCAAGACTGGATCCAGGTACATGCAGACTGCACAAGGCCCATGTGTAAGGGGGTGCCACAGCAGCCCCCCCCCCCCCGAATGCCTGGGTTCCCATAATAAACTTGAAATGGCAACATGAGTGGGAAAAGCACTGGCATTAAATAGGGTCCGGCCAAGACTCTACTCCTACTCCTACTTATCATTTCTATACCGCTACTAGTGGTATGCAGCGCTGTACTGATACACACAACATAAAGACAGTCCCTGCTCCATGGAGCTTACAATCTAATCAAGACACAAAGACACAGACAACTACAAATAAGAGTCTTCCTATGAATAATGAACTACAGGATCCAGGTATCCAGTAAATTTATTTCAGTTAAAATGGTTGAAATCCACCAGGCTAAGAATAGTGCCTGGGTTCATGATTTAAAAGCAGTCTTAAAGAAGTTGGCCTTTAGGTGGGAGGCGGCCTGATGCATCCCCTCGGGAAGTTTGTTCCAAACATACGGTGCAGCAAGGTGGAAAGTGTGGAGTCGGAGTTGGCGACGGAAGAGAAAAGCACGGAGAAGAGCAATTTTCCCGCTGAACAAAGGTCAAAAGTCGGGGTGTAGGGAGAGATAAGAGAGGAGAGGTATTGAGGAGCTGCAGAGTGAAGACACTTGTAGGTGAGTAGGAGAAACCTGAACTGGATGCGTAAGCAGGTGGCGAGCCATTGTAGTGACTTGAGGAAGAGGGGTTACATGGTCGTAATGGCGTGAAGGAAGGCGAGTCTCACAGCTGAATTTTGAATAGACTGTAGTGGAGATAAGTGGCTCAGTGGGAGACCTGTGCAAAGCAGGTTGCAGTAGTCTAAGCGGGATGTGACGAGAGAATTAGATTATTAGAGTTTTAGCAGTGTGTTCAGACAGAAAGGGACGAATCTTTGCAATATTATAGAGGAAGGAACGACAGGTTCTGGCAGTGTTCTGGATGTGAGCAGAGAAGGAGAGAGAGGAGTCAAAGATGACCCCAAGGTTGCAGGCTGAGGGGACTGGGAGGATGACAGTGTTCTCTACAGAGATGGAGAGAGGTGCGAGGGGAGAAGTGGGTTTAGAAGGAAAGAATGTAGGGAGCCCTGGCTCATGGAGGGCCCCTGGTGATTTGGGAAGGAGACCCCAACATCGGGGGCACACAAATAAGCATCCCTACCATAGGAGCCTACACTACCATTTGCACAAGGACCCAATTTCCCTGGATTCCTCGCCATCAACAACTGGACCAAAATGTCACCAATTTGCTGGTGATGGGATTCCAGGTTCCACTTCAGACATATCCCTACTTAGGAGGTAGTTAATGCCTCATGACACAGAGGTCAAAGGCCAGATGGGGAACAACATTTAAAATTAGGATGGAGGACATTTCCTGTGGCCTCATGGGAAAGGAAACCTCTGAAGAGCCTATGAGATGTTTGATGGCTCAGTCTCCTTGAAGGCTGGCTGGAGGGGGGCCCTATCTGCTTAGGAGTGACTTGCCCAGGTCAGGGAGCTTGGAGCTTGGGGCAGAGTTGCATGCCGCCCAACAGTCCCCATTTAGGAGGGACGGTCCCTCTTTGGGTGTGGAATTCCATTGTCTCTTTTCAGAAGTCAAAGTCCCTCTTTCAGGAGAAAGACAAAAAGACGGGTATTTTTTAAGCCTCAGGCACCTCTTTTCTGGTTGCTTTGCAGGAAAAGCACTTGAGAGGACAGTGGGAAGATGGTGAAACAATAAGAAACAAATTGACTGAAGATGGTTGCTGTATTGGTCCCAAACAAAGTAGTTTGGGTGATATTTTTAGTTTGCACAACCTCACCAACTACAGTCGGTCCAGTAAAAGATACTACTTGGACTCCATTGTCTCCAAGAAATGAAAGCTGAATGCTAAGCAGGAGAGTGTTTGTCCCTCAGATGTTGGAATGTTGGGAGGTGTGCGTGTGTAAGTACAAGAGGGGGGTGGAGCTTATTGGCTGATGGGGCAGGGCTTGTCCCTCTTTGGACACTCACACTCAAAATGTTTGTTCCTAGGCCATATGCTAAATGAGCCAAGAACATAAGATGTGCCATACTGGGTCAGACCAATGGTCCACTGAGCCGAGCATCCTGTCTCCGACAGTGGCCAAACTCGGTCACTTGGAGAAGTTCCCAAGAGGTCACTATGGGGCAATCCATTCCCTTCTGTTCACTCCCAGCTCCCGATTTTAAGAGGTTACATTCCCCAAACCTTCCTGGCTAATACCTGCTAATGGACTGATCCTCCAGAAAGTCTATTAGTGGGCAGGCACCTCCAATAGCAGCATCCCAGTGGCTGCAAGGCTGGCTAATGTGTCTATCCCTTAAAAGCATCTGAGCCTACGGAGCCCCAAATAGAGGACTGACTCAGGGGAAGAGCTTGTGTTGGATTCTTTGTATATCTATGATCTTGGGAAACTCGGCTCAGGCAATAATGAAAAGCTCTTTGTAGGGATGGGTGAACAGAACGCGGTTCAGATGTTCGGTTCGAAACCCGAGTTCGGGTTCGATGGTTCGGTTCAGCCAAGTTCGGTTTGGCCGAACTTGACCAAACATTCAAAAATAGTGAAACCGAAACCGAAACTAAATCAAAACCGAAACCTATTTTTCGGCCCTGAAAAGACATTTTTTTCTGCCCCCAAATTCATCTGAACACGACCAAACTGTTCGGTCATTCGAGAGTTTGGTTCGGACGTCCGAACAGACCAAGTTCAGTCCGAACTCCAAACATCCGAACCGCGTTCACCCATCCCTAGCTCTTTGGGGTTGATAAGTGTTGCGTAGATTTGATTGAGCTATGGACAGGGACCCATGTTTGCTTCATTTTCCCTATTGGTAGCAGTGGGGGGAAACACGGTGAACACAGTTCCTTGGGTATGGATCCTGTGTGGACTCGCGTAAGCAGGTCCAACTCCATTACACACCTCTTATGATTCCCACCCCGCTTCCTGGGTCTCTTTGGCTCTTTTCTGCATCCCCCAGCATTGGACCATTTCACTCAATGCAACTGAACAAAGCAAGCTGTTGGGAATGATACATTGCCTGCTAGTTTGGCTCAGCAGAGCTGGGTCCATGCCTGATGCTGACCCAGAAGGCCCAGAGAAAGCCTTGCTCTGTTGCTTTCTTAGAGCAGTGGTTACTGAGTGGACAGGCATTAATAAATCTGCAAGGCTGCTGTTCTTCTTGTGCATGTCTAATTGGTGCCATAAAGTTAAACCTGGCCACTTAGAGTTCTGTTGGGAGCCGGGGATTCCATTTACCAGTTCCCCCCACATGGCTAAAGGGCACCAGGCTCACTAATAGGTGTTAAATTGGAGCATCAAATTTTCATAAGCCTCTTAATGGAACGGCGTAACTTCTTGCTCGCTTTTGGAGGCCTCCGCCATGGCTCCTGGGTGCCTCCCCAAGCCAAGGGTACTGGGAGCAAAGGAAACTGGAGGCTGAGTGGCAGGGAGTAAAAGAGACTGGGGAGAAGGATGAGGCTGATGTGATGAAGTGCTGCTGGCCTGTCTGTCCGTCCGTCTCTGAAATGGGGCTACGGTGATGAAATGTGTCTCATTTCCACTTCCATCTCTGGACTAGAGATTAGCCACAGTTGCCCCTCTCCACAGTTCACGAAGAGCCTAGAGATTAGGGCAACACCTCTCACCCTCTCCTTCCAAGGGCTCACCTCCCTCCACCTTTTCATCTACAGCTCTCATTAGCTCAGTCCTCCACAGGGCCCAAGCAGCAATGAGACTCCTTGGATATCTGAGTCACTACCACTGCCTCTTTGGCTGGCCACTTCCATGGACCCCCTCCACATACAAGAAGAAATAGCCAGGAGATACCAGGCCAATAGTTGGAGAGAAGAGCATTAAGTAGTGCTAAGTGCTATCTGGCTTGGCCTAGAGTTGCCATCTTCCCCAAAGTTATAACCTGAAGTGGGTGGGGCAAAGAGATTCTCCCATCCCTTTCCAACGTGACCACACCCACGCCCACTTCAGAGCATTATGATGTCATGGTGCACCAAAGAGAAAGGAGCTGGGGGAGCCTCTTGCTCCGTCGCTTTCCGAAGTGGCTCTGAAAAAAACTGTTGAGTTATCCAAGCCTGAGAGTAACCTGGGGAAATTGATGCTTCATCTGGAATGCAGAGATGACATGTGAAAACCTTGAAATTTGGGGTCAAACTCAGAGGGGTGGTTAACCTCGCTATTGCCCATGCGTTGCAACAGATACCTCATTCCAGCCAGCAAAAGACCTGTTCTCCATCAGCCTTAACAATTCCCAGCCTGGCTGCATCCCAGAAGCTTGACTGACTGGCATTTTGGCTCCCTTTGCCCCATCCCCACCCCTGGAGTTCTCTGCTCAACATAGCCTTGATCACATTTACTTTGTTGCTGTGAGACAAGACTAATCAGGACACCTTGCTGTTTTCCAAACCTCCAAACTTCACAGCCTTCCCAGAGGAGATGTTATGACCCTGCCTGATGTGTTGATGAAGTCCCCTTATCTTTCTAGACTTTCCCATCCATGTGGACAGTGTGCCTGAAGCTCTTTCCCAAAGCCTGAGAAGCCTCCACCTTAGGTTTTCTCACAAGCAATCAGACTCTCTGACAACAGTGGCTACCCCTGGAATGGATTCTCATAGTGGATGTGGGGCTGAAATACAAGAATCAGTTCCCTACTTTGTTCAGACCAAATGGAAATGAAACCTCTCCTTTCTCCATGGACAAAAGAAACCATCCCTTGGGGTCAGCCTCCCACAAATCCCAGGCCTGATCCAAAAGCTGGAAGAGACTAGGACAAAACCACGCAGGAGGGCACAGAAGAGAAGAATTAATGAGGTTCTGACTGCAGCTATAGGTACAGCGGTACCAAAGAGTCAGGGTCGGCCTTACTGAAAGCGGGGCCCTGGGCGGGGAAAGAATGTGGGGCCCTAATTTCAGGCGCCGCTGGTGGTGGAGTTGCCAGTGGCCGCCAGGCCTAGTGGCGCTCCCCAGCTCAGGGGGGTGCTCTCCGCCGGACTCGGGAGGCGGGGTGTTACCCAGGCCTGGGCTCAGGGATGGGCGGAGGGGCACTCCCCTCCCCCCATCCCCAAGCCCGAGCAGCCGTTCGGATCACCTACCTGATTCGTTGTTGCCGCTCCCGTCCATCACTCCTCTTCCCGGGCTGCCGCCGCCGCACTGCCGCCAACTCCAGCCTGAGGTCGGAGGCAGCCTGGGCCCCGGCCAGGCCATGGAGGGGGCCAGTGGCGTGAGGAAGAAGTGGGGCCTCTGCTTCTCCCTCACGTGAGGGAGTGAGGGAGAAGAAGGCAGAGGCCCCGTCGCTCCCTCACGTTGCGACGCCGGCTGGTGGGGCCCCCTCCGCTGCTTGGCTCAGTCTGTTACAGACTGAGCCAGGCAGCCGAGGGGGCAGTTTCGGCCGCCTCTCTCTTCTTCACTTTCTCTGGTCAACTGTGACAGGCAGCGGGGGGGAGGGGGGCATGGAGTGTGGGAGAAGCGGGGCCTCTGCTTCTCCCTCACTCCTGCTGGCTCCCTCCGCTGCCTGTCAGATGTGGCAAGCTGGCTCCCGAGGGCCCCGCACTCAGCGCCGGCCTTATCGCGGGGTTCGGGCTGGGAGCTGGATGCAGGGCCCCCTCAGGAGCGGGGCCCTTGGTGGCCACACCTAACCGCCCCACGGTAAGGCCAGCCCTGCAAAGATTCCTCGAGCTTCACATCCCTTGAAGATGTCCATACTTCCCACAGAGTCTTTACTAGGGAAGGTAAGAAGGAAGAACACTTGCATCCCTGTGGCAGCCAATATGGTTTGCTGAAGTGCTGACAGAGATTTTACCCAGATCTGAGCTTTTTGTATGGAACGCCTCACCTTGTCTCTACTTTCCCAGTGTTTGATTGCACATAGAGTTGCGACAAATCGTAAAAAAAATGAGCCATGGTTAATATCCAATGTTATGGCTAGTTTGGTGGTTATTTGGTAACGAATCGGTTACTACAGGAGTTAACTACTGACCTGGATTCCCAGATAATGGCCGCTGTCCAATGATCTGTGGATCCCGGTGTGCTAGCCGCGCGCGTGTTGTTTGCTCATGGCACAATGTGCTGGGAATGGGGCTCTGCATCAGTACTGCTTGTCTGCGTGCGTGTGGCTCCACAGACCAATGGATCAGGGCCACCACCATGAAGATTAACCATATTACCTTGTACCGTATAACCATATTACCTCATAATCAAATGTTACCATTACTACTCTAAAACCAAGTCCAGAAGGAGGGAGGGAGTAAATAGGAAAGGAATTATGGGCAAACAGTAATGTAGTAAATGGCCATATGTGATATTGTGGTAAATCAGTAATCGGTTGTACCAGATAAGCCGTTGCACGCTAACCAGGTGCCATTCAGTATCCGGGCCTTTCCGGATACTGCAGATCTGGAGTGGATATCGAATAGCAGTGGTTATTTGTTTTCAGCTCTAACTGCACCCAGTTGAAGAGCAGCTGGTGAAAGCCAAACTCTCAGGAACAGTCTTGTTTCTAACAGCCTGCACCATCGAGAGAACTGACCCCTCAGCTTGGCCCATAACGCTATGAACTAGGCTGACCTCAGTGGGATTATGATCTGGTAGCTGGTTGAATGAGGGCTACGTTACATGGGTTTTGACTCCCACCCCACAGGAGCAGAGGTATGGTGGCTGGGTGGAGGGACTTGGTTGCATTCCTGAAAATCATGTGCTTAAGTCCTACATGTTGGACTTACCTATAAAGCCCTATATGGCCTAGGTCCTGCCTACCTGTGGAACCGCTTCACCCCCCGGGCTCTGGATCAGCCCCTGTGGTCATCCGGGAGTGCCCTTCTAGAGGTCCTCCAGGTTCTTCAGGGGGCGACTATGGAGAGGGCATTCTTGGTGGCCGCACCTAGGCTGTGGAACTCCCTCCCAGCAGAGGCCTGGATGGCCCCGGACCTCTCCTCTTTTCAATGACTATGCAAGACCTGGCTGTTCCACCAGGCTTTGGTGAGGGAGATGGGTGAAAGGGGGGGGGGATGAGGGATAGGGTGGTAGGGGTTTTAAATGTATTTTCTTTGACTCCCCCCATTTTACTGTTAATATTTGATTTTTATTATTGTATTTTACTTTTTGTATTGAATATTTTAAATATTTTAATTGTTAGCTGTTTCGAGCCACCTTGAGCGAGAGAGGCGGGATATAAAATTTTAAATAAATAAATGTTCTCTCATCAAATGATCTCCTCCAAACTACCCAGGTATGAATGTGTGCCTCACCCATCAGCCTGAGGAAAGCCAAAGGAGCTGAGCACACTGTTTCCTTGTGACTGTGGACCATGGAGAAGGGTGACCTGATGCACTAAAGTGGCCAAATCGTTGGGCTCATGAGTAGGCTTTGATTGTAACCCCAGAGGAGCAATCTTTTAGACTGGCAAGTAAACTCTCATTTGTGTTGGCCTCTTCTCCTCCTCATGGTGTGGTTGCAAAGAGACTCTGTGACTCTCCTGATGTATTTTTAAGATAACGCCTGTTCAGTTGCCTAGGGTTAAAATCTCCTTTCCCTTAATGCGAGTTAACACCATTTGAAATTCTGCCCACTGCATGACAGCTCTGATGTATCTGCTACTTAGCTGGGAGAGGGTCATGAGACGCTGTGTCACCATCGGTTCAGCTGCAGGGAGATAAAATGGTGAACTGACCCAACGACAGAGACCTCCTCGCTTGTCTATGTGAGGCTCATGTGTTTGTGTAAAGACGGGCACTTGTCTGATGGGTGATGAGCCCCACAAAGGAGAGGTAGCCGGGGGAAAGTGTTGGGGACTTAAATGATTAATTAGCCACTAATGACTTTCACTCGTATACCTGAAATGAACAGCCACAGTGAATACTGTATTTGTCAAATTCATCTACTTGATTTGGATCCAACGTAGGGGGCACGAAATGCTATTTGTGTCGGTTTAGTTTGGTTTAGTTTTAGTTTTGCATTTAGTATTTTCCATCTTTTCTTTTTGGATATTCAATCAGATAACCAAATAGCCAAACAAAAATGACCAGAACCCACCCCTCCAAAAAACCCAGGCCTTATCCAAGGCGCACACATGCATCATGTGCAGCTTCCGCGTGCACATCAAGCACAGAACATGCTGCATGCACAACGTGCACACCAAATGCAATGGCACTGCGACAATGCATGTAGACTATGCCCACGGTGCAGACGTGGGGTGCAGACGTGGTGCACTTGGGATCAGCCCCAATATTAGCAAATGCAAAATCCACTATTTGTTTCAGCTCTATTTCCTTCATCAACTCCAAACTGTAGTTAGTGGGACCTTCAAATTAGAAGGCACATTTCTCATTGCTGGTTTAGGGGCTCTTGGCTGGCAGGGCAAGGGGTATCATCATGTCATCTGCACTAGTCTGGGCAGAACAAGGATTTGACAAGGGTTTAACCCCTTGAGCCATGGCTGCTGCCTGCAGGGATCATTTAGATCCATGCTGGGAGCAGAGATGTGTGTGAGCATCCCAGTCAGAATGCCAGAGAGGCCTGAGATTGCCAACCTCAGGCTGTCAAAAATAAAAAGTCAGGCTCCTCAAAATCACAAGATTTGGTTTAAAAATCATGAGATTGTCAGAATTAATGAAATATGGGATTTCCCCCCTCAGCCTTCTGGTTTCTGTCCCTTTAGATCCCATCCCTGTTAAGCTTCAAATATTTTTTTTTGATTGTTATTATTATTATTATTATTAATAACAAACATTTATATAGCACCAGCAGTGTACCTGGCACTTTACAAAGTAATAAAATAGACATGGTCCCTGCCCCTAGGGCTTACAATCTGAGAGATTGTTCATACAACCATGAGAGCTAGAAACTTACTATTTTTCACTGAAAGCTGAAATTCTCATAATTTTTGTCAAGAGTTCCAGGACCAAGCAAAAACACCTCCCCGGCCTGGATATTGTGTTCCCTGCCCTACTGTTGCCACCTACCAGAAGTAAGAAGACCCGTGACCCCACTTCAGGCAGCACAACATTTTGCCACCATCAGAAGTTCTAGATGCGAACACAACTATGGTTGTCACCTCTTTGGTTTCGCCCAGAGACTCCAAAGTCTTCAGGTTCCAGGGGAAGTCACAGTTTCTTCAGGTTGGCCAAGATTCCCCCAGTAGCCCAGAGTAATTTGGGTGTTTGGAAGGTGGTCTTGTCAGAAAGGGAGTGGGTCGGCCATAGGGACTTTCCTGCCCCCGGCCCCTTTCCAACATGGTCTCGCCCCTACGGAGCATCATGACATAATGACACTCCGGAAAGGGTGGGATTATTCCAGAAAGGGTCATGATAGCCCCTTTGCTCTGCCCTCACCCTCTAGGGATGTGCAAGGGAAGCAAATTTTGTATTTCTGATTTCTATTCTGATTTCAGTGTGATTTTTGTGTTTTTTGTCTAAAAATGTTGGGACCTTTCAATGGGGAAAAATATGGTAGCTGCTACAGTTTGGTTGGGAAGCAATCAAGTAGGGGGGGTTAGCCTGTGTACATAGCTTGTGTCTGTGTAAGGGGTGCAGCCCTGTGTGTGCACACATACACAGGTGGTGACCCTACCAGGAAGGGAACCTGGTATTAGCTAGCTCCAGAGCTCTAGGTTGGGGGATCCCGTGGTCTTGCTCCAACGTGGGCAAGGGTATCTTGATCAGTGATGTTATTAATTCAACACAAAGATCCAGTTTCCTGGGCGCAGTTTTGCCTCCAGCTGGCTGTTGAAGCAACCCAAGCCCCCGAACCACAAAGCACTCAAAGATCAAAAGTAAATCAAGAAGACACAGACCACGCCTCTAGATCATTGGTCTTGGAGTTAAACTCTCCCCTGCCCAGCGCAATGTGCTATGAAACCTGAAAGATGTTCAGTCTTTCAGATATGAAAGATCTTTTGATATGTTTAATTTCACAATTAAACATGTAAAGTTAGAAGTGAAAATTGAGAGGCACAGAAAAGGGCTATTTGTGTTTGAGACAACCCCAGATGCATAATCCTAGTGGTAATTCTAACCACATGCAACACAGCATTAAAACAAGGTCATTGATAAGAACATTCCCGCTCCTAAGCTAAATCTCTTCTTTATACTATCGGAATCTTAAAAAACCTCAGTGTTAGGATGTGACCCCAGGAAGTGAAAAGTCCTACAAACAGGAAGCCAACCCATCCAGGAAAGGATTACTGGCACTGAATCACAAACAGTAAATAAAAAGTCTCAAATGGCAAAAAGCAAAGGATTTTGTACAAACCAAGCCTGTCAGATTGAATAAAACCGATGCTCTGTTAGTAGCTGAGAGGCAGAGTTGCCAGACGTGCGTTCTTTTAAGGGAATGACCCTTATTTCAGGACACTACAGATCCACTCTGAGGCTATCGGATAAGGACAGGATATGTCAACAATAATGAATAATAATTAAAAGTAATAATAGTTAAAAATAGAACTCCACATAACAGCTCCATAGCACAGACACCCCACAGCCGCCCGTAGTGTTCCTTAAAACAGGCGTCCCATGGCATTCAGTTTATGGGGGGCAGCGGCTGAGTAGGGTTGCCAGCTCTCTACGTTTCATGACATGGGGCTCCATGGGGGCGGGGCCATGTTAGGAAAATGGCTGGGGAATAGCTTAACCCCGCCCTTTTCCTGACGTGCTGCTGCTCCCATGGAGCTCCATGATATCACAGTGTTCCATGAAGCAGGGGGCTACATCCGAATAGGGGCAAGATGAAGGAGTTCCACTGACCCTTTCTCAATGGGTGTTTTCACTTGGATAGGGAGCCTGCCGCAGCCGGAGCTGCTCTGAGGACCCACCCCGTGGCCGTCAATTACCAGCTCTGCCTGGGGGTCCACATCAGATGAGCCAGTGGTGTCCCCAGGACATGGTCTGCCCATGCAGTTCCCCCGCCACACTGCAGAGTTGCAGGCGCTCACACGACGCTCTAGGCTGGAGCCTGCGACTCTATGGTGCTGAATGTGGCAACAGACAGATAAGCACAGAGATGCGCCATGGATCCCTCCCCCCCCCCCCCAACAGAGATGGGCAGCAGCTCCGCATTTGGCCTCTGCTCTGAGTTTGCCCAGCCTGCTCCGTACGGCATGTTCTGGCTGGGATCTTGCTGTTTATTTCACTGCTCTCCCTCCCTGGTCCCTGTCTCTCATTGGTACTCTGGGCACTGGCAGGGAGGACAATGCCAGGCAGCCTTCCCTGCAGGCAGATGAAGCAGGGGACCCGGCCTCTCCAGACCAAGTGGGTTGGAGGCCAGCCCGGGGGGAGGGGGGGAGGAGGAGGAGGGAATGCAATTTTGTTGGTGCCGTCCGCGCCTATGAATGCATATCATGAATTACCCACCGCCCAGATGACAAGCTGACATTTCAGCTCCAAAACATCCTCCTATAATTAGTAGAATCTAATGCAATACAGGGAATGGCTCCATTTTACACACACATTATCGTAATGTCTTTAAATAAGATAATTGATTATGCTTCTGCATAAGAAAGTAAAATATTCAGTGTAATTAAAACTGGCATTCGGGTTCTGGCGTGCTGACAGGTGAGGTCATGTGTCATTTTTATAAATCCTTAAAGCGATACTCGCAGCTCTGGAGCCCAAGCCCACAAAGTTCAATGCTTTATTTCTCTGTGCCGTAGCCTTTCAGCTCTCGTTCGGAAATGTTTTGATGAGAGATGCTTTCGCCCATTTATCTTCATTCTAAGCTTCGTATCATCCGCTGACAGGAAAACCCTGCAGTCATTCACCACCTTGAGCAGGGATATCGGGAACTCTCGTAAGCGAAGCAGCATTGGGCCTGCTCTGTTTATCCCGTCCAGGTCTCTGAGGAATTCTCTTCTGGAGTTGATGATTCAGCAAGGGGCATTCTCTCTTCCAAGCCAGCTTTGAAATAGCCATTGATACAGTGCTGGTCTTCACTTCCTGACAGGGGCATTTGTAGGCATGAGGGGGAGGTCCCTCTGGGGTCTCTGAGTGAACATAACGTTCACTCAAACTTTGTGGAGAATGATGGGAGTGACTGGGAGGGGGATGCTGAGGGAGTAGCGGGTGTGGGCAAACTTCCCCTTACTCACCAAGTCCTGTTGTGGAGAGAGGGGTGGCTGAAGGCTCTCCTCCCGGCGATGGGGGGGTCGTTTGAAGACTCTTTTCCTGGGGTGTGTGGCAGCTGAGACCAGGGAGTGTGGCTCTGAGGTGACGCTCCCACACTCACCTGCACCCCGCTGCACAGGAGAGAGAAACCCCACCCCTTCCTCCCTTCCCAGTGCAAATTTAGTGAGGGAATGAAACTATTACCATCTTCCACACCCCTAGCTTTGTGGGGGACATGTACCCCACGATAATTACACCTATAGGACCATCCCACAATGGACCCGGTGCCCACAACAGTAGGGTCACCAGATGAACATTTTAAAAATGAGGGACACTACAGAGCTGAGGGCTACTGAAATAAGGGACATCCATTTTGTTCCATAAAGCCGTGGTGTTCAGGATAAAGAGACGTCTGTTATGCATGTAAGGAATATCCATTATGTTCCATAGAGCCATAGGGCTCTGCAATAAGGGATGCTTCATAAGAGAGGGAATGGGATTAGGTGGCAGCAATGTAGATTTTGGATGGAATAAGCTGTCCATGGAAGTTGTGGGATCTCCTTCCCTGGAGGTTTTCTAACCCCAGCAGGACAAGCGTCTTTTAGTTATGATGCTGGCGTAGATAACATGGTGCAGCTGTAGCGGAGTCCGCAGGCCTGGCGGGATCCAAGTTCCCTGCTGCACCTTCATCCCTTGCCACTGAGAAGAGGGTTGGGGATCCCATTCCATCTTCTTCACCACGGCCTATTCCAACCTAGCTACAGCCCTGTGTTGTAGGCAGAGGATATCCTACCTTTGGGCAGGGCGTGCTGGTCCTGATGACCCTTGAGATACCCTCCCAGCCCTTCAGTTCTATGGGGTCAATCCCAAGCCCCATGGGCCGGCACGCAGAGCATGAGCCGGCACAGGCCCTACAGTGCATGCGCAAACTGTGCAGCAGCGCGCTTGGGTTCGGCCCCATTGAAAATAAGGGACATCCCTTAAAATAAGGGACACCTGGCAATGCTACCCAACAGGGTCTTGGTGCAAGACTCTGCAAATCTCAAGAAAATGCCAATCTGTTTCAGTGTCTGGGAACTGGTGGGCAGTGGATGTTTCAGAGATAGGTAAGCTGCTTAGCAAAGCTCTCTGTACTAGAAGCTGCCTGTAGGCAGCCATATTGGCAGCTTCTAGTACAGTGCCTGTCCAGAGACGAGTCTTTCCTCATCTCTGTGTTTGGGAAGCACTAAGCAGGGCATTTTGGGCTCCGATGCAGCTGTGTGATTTCCTCATGTCATTGCTGTGTAAAAGGTTCGTACAGCTGCATGTTAGCAGGTTCAGTGACTCCTCCACACCGTGGGTGCAATCCTGACCCCAGTGAAATCAATGGTTCATCTCCCATTACCTTCATTGGAGCCAGGATTGCAATGAGAGTTTGTAAAGTGTTTTGGGATCCATTAGGAGGAGAGATGCTATCAAAATAGGTCACCATCACTATGACACAGAGTGAACAAAGGAGGACACAGTTATAAAATCATAGAAAATATAGAACTGGAGAGTTGGAAGGACCTTATGGGCCAACTAGTCCAACCCCCTGCCTTGAGGCAGGATACCCTGTTCCTAAAGCATCCCTGATGAAAGCCTGTTCAGTAGGGGTGGGCATCCGGAGAGAAAATTATGGATTCAGATCTGTTACGGATCCAGATCTTTAATTTCTGGATTTAATTACAGATCTGTCTTCCGGATCCATAATGAAAAAATGAAAAATAAATTATTATTATTTTTTAAAATTACATGCGCACAAAATGGACACTGCAGAGCCCTTTCCAAAATGCACATGCAGAGCCCTTTCCAAAATGGTAGCGGCAGCGTTGCCACCGTTTAGGAAAAGTGCAGCTGGTCTGGGCATGCACAAAATGTGCCAGGTGCCGACTAGCTGCCCTTTCCCAAAATGGGAACCACCACCACTTTGAACAGGTCTGGGCATGAATAGAACGGTCCAATGGCCATTTTGTTCATGCACAGTTATTAATTATTATTATTATTTAAATAGATTTTAAACTGAGCTGCAACCGGTGTGTTGCGGTTCGGTATGGTTTAATCGGACATTGCCCGTTATGGACAGTTCTGAATGAATCCTAATCCACAACGCCCATCCCTACTGTTCAGTCTTTCCGTAAAAACCTCCAGGGAAGGAGATTCCACAACATCCCTGAGCAACTTATTCCATTTAGGAAGTTTCCCCTGATATTTAACCTCAGTCTCCCTTCCTGTACTTTAAACCCATTGTCTCTTGTCCTTTCCTCAAAGGAATGGAGAACACATGTACTTCATCTTCTTTGTTGCATCTTTCATTGCTGATATGGATATGTGAGAGGTCAGGGAGCCTGTAGAAACAGCAACTGACACTACCATTATTATAATTATTAATAAAATAATAATAATAATAATTAATAATGATTAATTAGTATTATTATTATCCCACCTAATTCTGCCTCGGGCAGCTCTAGGCAGCTCACAGTCAATACTAAATAACATCCAAATACGCTACAATATAAAAACAGATAAAAAACAATAAAAAGCCATTCTGGTGTGGGGAAAAAATACAAACAAAAACAACTCCCCCAAAACCTCCCCATCACTGACAGCATGGCAGAAGAGCCATGCCTTGCACTAGGGGGCACATCGCGGTGACACACAGCAAGGGTGGGTTGCTAAGGGCAGCGCATCACCAACAGGCGCAGGGAACAACAGTGTACTGGCCGATGACATCACAACAGCCGGGGGTATATGGGCTCCAGCTCAAACTAAGGGTTTTTTCACCCCCCCCCCCCCACTGTACACATGCGAATGTCGCTCACGGTGCGGGGGGGGGGGGGTGTTGCCCATTGGAACAATGTCCATGGTGTATGGAGGTGCGTGCTCCTGCGCTCCACCCATCTCCACTCATGGAGCAATGGGCTTCAATGCCAGTTGCTCCATGCGTGGAGATGGGTGGAGGTGGATGTAGATCCACCCGTTCCCACAGGTGCACACCCACCTTCACCCACCCGCTGCGGCCCGTTTGAAAAGGGCCCAACAAGCGAAGGGAGAGAAACAGACCAAGAGCTGGCAAAACTCCCAAGGGGACTGTGTTGCAATACGCAAACCCCACAGTCCCCCTGCCCTTGACAGGAGGAGCAAATGGGACTCAGCCCCTGGCTCTAGGTATGTGAAAATGGGGACATCTGTGCGAGGTTAACTGGAGAAGCGTTTGGGCCCTCTTAAGTAGGACTAGAGATTAGGGAGGGATCTTATGATCCTGCTTCAAGAGAGAGCTGCCACTGAGGATTTCACCCAGGAGGGGCAGGGGGTCAGTCCTGGTTACTTCAGAGCAGAGTCCTGAGCAAACACCACTTCTAGCTGGGACAACCCCTCACAGAGGGCAACATATGTATTTTGCTATATGGTAGATAATGAGAAGCTCCAGCCCCATGGCATCCCTGTTGTGCAGGCTGATACAGCAGCAGGTGTGAAGCCAGCAGTGAAAGTAATTTAGACTTTGGCTTTGTCTAGCAGCTGTGTTTATTGCCCCAGAGCCGATTCATTATGTGCTCCTCTTGGCAGGCGACACAGAAGGGAATCGGCCAAGGTCCCAGGTTGGAAAGGTCCGAGTCTGCTGGGCTGGTTTTCAGTTCTCTGCTCTTGCAGGGACATAGCTGGTGGCGACAGGGGTGCGGGATGTAGGGAGAAGGTTCACAGACAGTCACCATGGGGGGAAAAATCCCCCAAACGTCAGGCTGATCTCTCTTGAGAATGGGGATGGCATGCAGCTGTAACAGCCTTTACAAAGCAGCTGAGGGCAGAACAAGGAACGCTGAGAGAGGGCAAACCAGGGGCAGCTATTCCCTATCGTCCTGGGAGCCGCGGTGCAGTGGGAGAGGGAGCCAATGCCACATCCAGCCTTCTGGATGAAACATTTCTCTCTTGACTTGGCCAGCTATGGCCCTGTCTCTTTGACCCAATCTTGGAATCCACTAGAGCTAAACACATCCCCTCCCGCCCAAAATGGCCAGTCAAATCTACACTACCTGAACAGAAAGTGGCAGTTCAAGTAACAACTAGGGATGGGAATTTTGGTTTCAGATAGAACCAAAATGATGGAGAAATGGCCATTCTGATCAATTCAAAATTTTGGTTCTTGTTTTGGTTTTTTGCACTGATTTCTTTTTGCTGTTTTTTTTTTCAATGCAAAAAACAAAACAAAAACCCAAAGGAAAAACAATTAAATGCAAAAGAAACTAAATTGAAATGAGAACCAAAATTCTCAAAGAATCAAAATGGAAAAAAAACAAAACAGAAATTGGTTCCAGAGTTCCATCTCTACTAATAACGAATATCCATTTGTGCACTGCTGGGTATCCATTTTGGTTAATCCATTTTAGTTTTCCAGTTTGGTTGTTTTGGTCATTTTAGTATTTCAGTTATGTCATTTCAACAATATTATTAATCCTGTTTATTATTTTATATAATGCCAACAGTGTGCCTGGTTCAGAACAGAACAGTCATTATCTTGGGGACAGGTCTTTGCCCTGAGGGGCTTCCAATCTAGGATAGGCAAGGGCGGGGAGACAGGGGGGACAGACAGGGATACATTCATTCCCGTACAGATGGGGAACTGAGGCTGAGAGAGAGAGGCTCACCCAAGGTCACCCAGTGAGTTACTTACATGCATAATTGGCAAAAATGACACAGCCAAAATACCGACATGACCCCCAAACCCCAAACAAAATAACCAACTGAAAAACAGAAATAAGGAAAAAACAAAACAGAAATAACTGAAAAATCAGATATGCGAGTACTTGTTTTCGGTCATGGATATCATTTGGGAACTCAAAGGGCTACCCCCAAAATGTGAATATGAATAATACCCATGAATAACTAGCCCACTGCCAATTTCAGCATGAGGATCCACTAGCCCCTCATTCTTTCTGCACAGGCTGACCAGAAGCTCAGAGACTGTTAGATTATGGAAACAAAGCAACAGAACAGAGTCTCAGGCTTATTTTTATTTATTTATTTTTCAAATTTATACCCCGCCCCCTCCTGCAACGCAGCTCGGGGCGGCTGCATAGCATTATTGGATGCATTATTGGATGCATAGCCTGTAATGAGCCAGTCCTGGCTGAGAAAAGCTAGTTTTTACCAGCCTAGGTGGGGAAATGCCATGTAATCTGCAGGAAGGGTTATTGGTCCTCCTTCCATATATAATCGACAGTGTCTTTCGTAGTTCAGTTATGGGGTGTGGCTGTTTAGCTCAAGGTATATGAACATGCTTCTAGCACTGGAAGATCCCAATTCAATCCCTATAGTGGTAGCTAAGATTGTCAGGACACAAGATGAGAACCAGTATCCCTGGGGACCTTGCAGGAAGCAGACAATTGCATAGCATCATCATGGTGTTCTGCTTCAGGTTCTACTCTGGCTCATTAGGCCCTGCTCACCCTGCCAGTCAAATGGGGCTCCCCACCCACCAGGCCCTGATTGTCTCCTTGTTGGATAAAAGTCATCTGACAGGAAGCGGAAGCCAGGTAGAGCAACTTTTAGGCTTGTGTCTTGCTGGTGCCTCAGCCTGCTTCCTGGCCTAATCCCTTACCTGCCAGGTTCACTCTGCCCTAGTCTTGTTTCCTTCTTCAGTCATTCCTGCTTGTATCTGACTGACTTTCCTGATTTCTGTCTTGTCTTTGACTCTTGCTCTCCTCTCGTTCCTAGCTTGTCCACAATCCTTGCCTTGGTCTTAGCTCTTGCCCTGGTTCCTCAACGAGTTCTCTGTTCTGGTTCCTTTCCAGCCTTGATCTCCCTGTTCTGTCCTGAGTCTGTACCCTAACCCCACATCCTGGACATCCAGTGCCCTTTACAAAGATAGTGTGTAGCAGGGGCTATTCCCAGGGCCACACGGGGGCACTGGGGTGTCTCTAGGGAATTAGCTTTACCCCGCTGCCATGCCTAGTCAGACCAAGCCTTGGCTGAATCCGCCCCCCTGAGGAAGGGGGTATCCTCCTATAGGACCCAACACAGTCTTGCTCAGAGGGTATCAGTCCACAGTCCATTATTAGACTCAGTGTCCAGTGTACACCACCCCTGGGCTGCTGACTCAGTCGCCTCCACCCTGCAGGTCTGGGTCAGTCTTTTACAGAGCAACCTATTACATCACCAACCCCCAAAGTCCATCTAGCCAGGCCTCAAAGCCCCAGGCTCTGGCCAAGCTTTCCTCAGGCACGAGGCTCCCTCCTGGGCACAGCCTCTCCCAGTACCTGGGTCCAACCTGGTTCTCTAGCCTTCAGCACCTTGGAGAGCATTGAGTGGGAAGGATCTCCTTCAGGCTTCTTCAGGGAGATGCTGCTCCTTCAGCTCCAAGGCAGAGACTGCTCTCCTCTCTGCCTTGCCTCTCCTTATATCCTAGCAGAATGGGCATAGCCAGGCTTCTACTCCTCAGCCTTAATGGGCCAGTATCCTGCCCACTCTGTCCCTGGAGTTATCAGCCTGTTCTCCCCACAGGCTGATCGTAGCTAAGGGCTGGTTCTCCCAGGCCCATGTGCATGTGCTCAGTCGTCTGACTGGCCCACTCGGTCCCCTCTTAAAGGGGCAGCAGCCCCACAGGACTGCTCCCTGCTACATGGTGGCTGTCACATAATGCTTTTAGACATGTGCGGCGAACACACTGCATAAAATCATGCCGCGTGTAACTATCCGCATGTGGGATTGAGATGCAACATTTCACACGTTAAAGATGGTTGCGTGTTCTTTTACAGATGCAGATTAAATACCTCGATGTTGAGGTATTTAATTTGTGGCTTTAAAAGAATGTGCGACTGGCTTTAACGCACAAAATGTTGCATCTAAATCCCACACGTGGGGATATTTACATGCGGTGTGATTTTATGCAGCGTGTTCGCTGCGCATGTCGAAAAACGGTAGGCTGAAAATGCTGAGGAACTCTCAGGCTATGGATGAGTTTCTTCTGCCTAAGGAAAATAGGTAACCTACGGGAGGTGTGAGTTATGTGTTCTGTTCCACTGAGTATGTATGAGTTTATCTCAGCCCTGCTACAGCTAGACTGCTAGAGGGTCATGTCATCTGGAGGGGATCCCATTGGTCGCTATAGCAACCATCACTGTCTCACCTGGCAAAGCTGCTTCCTTTAAAGGCCTGTCTGTGCTAATGAACAGGACAGACACAGGTAGAGGACTCCATTAATTCTTCCTTCTGCCTTGCTTGGCTGCTTAAGAAACCCTAGGGATGGGACTATCGGCAAATTATTGGTTACCGGTATTATTGGTATTGGATTAATCCAATATTGGATTTATCAGTATTGGCATATCTGTTTTTTAACATTGCTGATTTTTCGGATCTTTAACATTGCGGCCATTTTTAAAATGACCGCAATGTTAAAGATTCGAAAAATCGGCAATGGTAAAAAACAGATATGCCGATACCGATATTATCGGTATTATTGGATAAATCTGATCTCGCCAATTATCAGCATTATCGGATTAATCCAATACCGATAGTCCCATCCCTAGTATCTATTAGGGCTGAAACTCGCTCTCATGATTCTCGTGTTTCTTGGCGAGAATCACAGTTCTTGGCTTGTACTGACAAACGAGAAGAAGTTGAGAACCAGCAGTGTCTCGACTGCATTTTCGTTGAGAAACACAAGAAGAAGAAAAAAGCTGTGGATGCGTAAAAGGGCCGTCCGGGCTGTTCTGTGCATGCGCAGCCCTTTCCCAAAATGGCACTGGCAGCGTTGCTGCCTTTTTAGAAAAGGGCAGCTGTTCTGCACGTGCATGGCAGCCATTTTGTGCATGTGCAGACCAGCTGCCCTTTCCCAAAATGGCGATGACACTGCTGGTGCTATTTTGGAAAAGGGCTGCACATGCACAGAATGGCCCCAGCAGCCGTTTCGCGCATGCACAGGTTTTTTTTTTTTGGGGGGGGGCGGTTGGCTATATGATATCTTGCGATATTTCATATGGGAGCTGAGATTGCAGTAAGAACTCAGTCCCCAGCACAAAATCTCATGTGATATTGCGTGACAACGAAAAGGGATTCTTGTTTCAGCCCTAGTGTCTGTACAGCTATGTCCTCCATCTATAGCTGTCTGCCCCATATGTGATGGGGAATCCCTGGGATAAACTGTAGAGATATTTGAAGGCTTCTGTCATGTCTCCCTTAATCTTCTCTTCTCTAGGCTAAACACAGGACCTGTTTTCCTAGATCCTTTATTATCTTTGTTGCCCTACTTTGAATCGGCTCCAGTTTGTCAATGGCTTCTTGACATGAAGTGCTCAGAGCCGGATACAGTACAGGTAAGGTCTCACCAATTCAGAATAGAAAGGAATTATTAATATTTCCCATGTCTTGGAGACAATGCTTCTGTTAATGCAGCCCAAGATGGCATTAGCCTTTTTTGCAGCCACATCACATTGCGGCCTCATGGCCAGTTTGTGATCAACCATAATCCCTAGATCCTTTTTATATGTGCTGCTGCCAAGCCAGCTCTCCCTCACTTTATACTTCTGCATCTGATTTCTCTTTTCTAAATAGAGAACTTAACTGTTGGATTCTATTTTGTTAATTTCAGCCCAATCTTCCAACCTATCAAGAATATGGGTATTTTCAGACGTTACGTGATCACGGTCAACCACAGTGAATCCCCACAAGGTGATTGCGATCATGGAATGTCTGTTGGGGGGAACGGAAGTTCCCCCCCAGATGTTCACCCCCGTGAATCATGGGGGGGAATCACATTCACCACATGAATGGTGGTCCCAGAGGGACCGGCGTGTTTGCATAGTGAATGTGATTCCCCCCGTGATGAAGGGGGCCATAACGTCTGTCCCCAGACCACGGCCCGGAATCCGTGGTGGGATTCCGGGCCGTGGTTAATGCAGGCGGGCGCTGCGGCCGCATTGGCCGTGGTGTCCGCCCATCTCCTGGAGGGCGGCTGGCCGGCCAGGGCAGCGTGGGGGGGGGGGGGCGGGACTGTGCGGCCACACGTTGTGCCGTGCAGCCCCGCCCCCCTGGATTCCCTGCCAGGATCGGCCACCGCGTCTGTTGGCCCGTTACGTGGTGGCCCTGGCGGGGAATCAAAGGGGTGATTCTGTGCCGGGGCCAATTGGCCCTGTCACGTCTGAAAATACCCCAAGTTAAATTCTAATTCTATCTTCTAAGGTGTTAGCTACCCCTCCCAATTTGGCATCATCCATTAAGTTGATAAATATTTCCTCCATTGCTTCATCCGCGTTGTTATTAAAGATGCTGAGCAGCACCGGACCTGGGACAGAGCCCTGGGGGACTCCGCTCGATCCCTCTCCCCAGTTTGGTGATGATCCATTAATAATCACTTTTGGAGTATGGTTCTCCAACAAGCTGCGAATCCACCTTATTGTAGCACGCACTTCCTGCCCACATTTTGCCAGTTTATCACTGAGGATCACATGTGGAACCTTGTCAAGCACTTTGCTGAAACCAAGATATAATATGTCCACGCTGCATTCCCCTCATCCACTGAACTAGTTACTCTGTCAAAGAAGGATACAAGATGAATCTGGATTGTTCCCATCCCCCTGTAGCTTCACTTTCCACGTCTCACACGCCACATCACAATGAGGGGAAATTACAGAAAGTAAAGCCAGTCTTATCTGCTGGGAAGAATGGAACCGCTGGCAAAGGCAACCTTGGCAAGGGAAGCGGGAGCAGGGGGAGCTGTAAGGAGACCGCTGAGAGCTGTATGTCTGCTGCCTATCTCACTACTTAGCAGGTTGCTGCTGGTTTATTGGTTGCTCTTTAGGCCATTACTTGCTGTTCCTGGGGCTGTGGTTTGCTGTGTGTTCAGCCAGAGTCCACAGGGAGAGACAGCATCAAACATATTCTGGGCTACTTGCCTCTTTAGAGGTTTTGTTAAAAAATACAGACCTAACAGAGTGAAAGGGGAACAAAGTGATGTTTAACCTGAGTGTGTCGAGCCAACATAAGAACATAAGTAGTGCCATGCTGTGTCAGAGCAGTGGTTCATCGAGCCCAGCATCCTGTCCTCCGACAGTGGCCAAGCTCAGTCACTGGGGTACCCAACAGGTCACAATGGGGCAATCTGTTCCCTCTTCACTCCCAGCTCTGGGTTGCAAGAGGTAACTTATGATCCCCCAAACCTACCCATCTATTTAGCTGCTAATGGACCTATCCTCCAGAAACTTGTCCAATCCAATCCTTTTAAAACCCCAGCTATACTACCTGCCTTGACCACATCTGGCAACAAATTCCATAACTTAATTGTGCATTGAGTAAAAAAAATACTTTATTTTGTTTTAAATCTGCTACTTGTTAGTTTCATGGGGTGTCCCCTAGTTCTAGTACTATTTAAGAGAATAAATAACTGTTTCCTATGTACGTGTTCCACACCATTCATGATTTTATAAACTTCTATCATATCCCCTAATAGTTGTCTCTTCTCCAAGCTGAAGAGCCCTAACCTATAATAGTCTCTCTTCATAGGGGAGCTGTTCCGTAACCTTTAGCATTTGTTGCCCTTCTCTGTACCTTTTCTAGTTCCGCTATGTCTTTTTTGAGATGGGGCGACCAGAACTGCACACAGTATTCAAGGTGTGGGTGCACCATAGATTTATATAGAGGCATTATGATATTTTCAGTTTTATTCTCTAGCCCTTTCCAAATAATTCCTAACATTCCATTTGCTTTTTTGATGGCCGACGCAAACTGAGCTGAGGATTTCAATGTATTGTGCACAATGACTCCCAAGATCCTTTTCCTGAGTAGTAACTCCTAATTTAGAACCCAGCATTGTGTACATATAGTTTGGATTTACATCACCTCTCCTGATTCCATCCACCCTGCTGACTCTGTCCCATCCCACTGGGGTGGGGTCTCTCAAATACCCACCTTCTAGCTTCCCTTATGCAATATGCCCCCCAGTTTTCTTTTATCGCAGTTGTGTGACATTGGCTTGGCATTGGTATACAGTGCAGGGCACTTTTCAAAGGGGATAAAAAGACTGCCCCTGGTCTGACCAGCTTACATTGTCCCCCCGCATGCCCCCCCACACTGGGTAAACATAGCTCAGTGACACCATTGGCCAGCGGGGTCATGGGGCTGAGTGGGGAGCTCTGGTGCCTGAGGGGGATGATGGAGGGGACACAGTGATGATGGGGTATCTGTTACCTTTCATGCACAAATCACCCACCCCAGAGAAGAGAGAACCTGGAAAATGAAGTTTGAGGGACTGAGCTCACCAGACTATTATGTAAATATACAGTGATAGATAGTCACGGATGTAGTGGGTAATTAGCAAAAATGGCAGTCCTATTGTAGATAAACATTTGGGTCCAATGGCTGCCTCTTATGGGTGAATCTCAGATACAGCAGGTGTCCCATTGGAGGTGACACGTAAATTTATTTATTTATTTGTTTGTTAATTTATTTCATTTTTACCCTGCCCCACTGGCAAAAGCAACTCGGGGTGGCTTACAATTAGAAAAACAAATCACAGTATAAAAATAAATACAAAACATATAAATAAATAACATTTATAAATAACAATAATACTATACAACTATACTAAAACCCCGACTTGTGCATAAAAATGCCCTCCCCCCCCAAATCCAGCTAACCCATCCCCCTCCTCCCCCCTCCCTCACCAAACGCTTGGCGGAAGAGCCAGGTCTTCCAATTACATTGGAAGGCGAGGAGATTCGGGCTGAGGCGAATCTCCACTGGGAGGGAATTCCACAGTGATGGCGCAGCCGCCGAGAACGCCCTCCTGTTCCTTCCAAACTTGTCGATAACACGGGACTTCCAGGAGGGCGCCCCAGGATGACTGCTGGGGTCGCCCAGGGGGTGAGGCGATCACTCAGATAGGCAGGGCCCAGCCGGTAGAGGCTTTAAAGGTCAACACCAGCCCTTTGAATTGGGCCCAGAAGACAATAGGCAGCCAGCGCGGTGCTCGGAGCACAGGTGTTATGTGCTCCCTGTGGCCTGCTGTGTTCTGCACTGGGCTGCCGCATTCATGGGCTGCTTCCGAACTGTCACCAAGGGCAGCCCCATGTAGAGCGCATTGCAATAGTCCAGCCTTGAGGTGACGAACACATGGATAATAGTCACAAGATTGGAGTCCGAGACATATGGGCAAAGCCTCTTCACCTGATGTAATTGGTGAAAGGCGCTCCTGAACACAGCCAACACCTGGGAATCCTGGCGTAGCTGTGAGTCCAAGAGCAACCCCAGGCTCCGCACAGTCCCGCCAGCTAACATCACCTCTGTCTTATCAGGATTGAGCTTCAGTTGGCTCGAACTCATCCAGTCCCCCACAGCGGCCAAGCACCGGGACAGCAACAAGACAGCAGGGCCTGGGTTGGATGAAAATGACAGATACAGCTGGGTGTCATCAGTGTACTGATGACAGTGACCCCCCCCCCCAGCTACGCACGACCTCCCTGAGAGGCTTCATATACACCAGGGGTGGCTGGTGGGTTTGGAGGCTGGAGGGGCAGTGGGGGGGGGTTAAATCTGCTGCTGGCGGCAAAGCTGCCGGCGGGTTGACAAAAATAGGGGCGGAGCCTAGCCTAGGGGTGGAGCCAGGGCATCAGACTCAGGATGGCAGTGACAATTATTTCTGACTCTGCTACCTGCTTCTGAATTCCTTTCTATTCTGAATTCCTTTCTATTCTGAATTCCTTTCTATTCTGAATTCACCAATTCAGAATAGAAAGGAATTATTAATATTTCCCATGTCTTGGAGACAATGCTTCTGTTAATGCAGCCCAAGATGGCATTAGCCTTTTTTGCAGCCACATCACATTGCGGCCTCATGGCCAGTTTGTGATCAACCATAATCCCTAGATCCTTTTTATATGTGCTGCTGCCAAGCCAGCTCTCCCTCACTTTATACTTCTGCATCTGATTTCTCTTTTCTAAATAGAGAACTTAACTGTTGGATTCTATTTTGTTAATTTCAGCCCAATCTTCCAACCTATCAAGAATATGGGTATTTTCAGACGTTACGTGATCACGGTCAACCACAGTGAATCCCCACAAGGTGATTGCGATCATGGAATGTCTGTTGGGGGGAACGGAAGTTCCCCCCCAGATGTTCACCCCCGTGAATCATGGGGGGGAATCACATTCACCACATGAATGGTGGTCCCAGAGGGACCGGCGTGTTTGCATAGTGAATGTGATTCCCCCCGTGATGAAGGGGGCCATAACGTCTGTCCCCAGACCACGGCCCGGAATCCGTGGTGGGATTCCGGGCCGTGGTTAATGCAGGCGGGCGCTGCGGCCGCATTGGCCGTGGTGTCCGCCCATCTCCTGGAGGGCGGCTGGCCGGCCAGGGCAGCGTGGGGGGGGGGGGG
>QEPC01014402.1:8702065-8745591 GCA_003113815.1 Sphenodon punctatus | reverse complement strand
GTACCTGGCTTAGAGGGAGGACTCCTATCCGTTAAATGCCTAACAGAGAAAGGGCTAACCATCAAGTTCCGGGGTAATGAATGCACAATCCAAAAGGGGACAAGGGTCCTAGCCAGAGCCTATGCAGATGAGCATCTGCATCGCTTGAGTGCAACCAAGGAACAAGCAATACTCACTGCAGACGTGCAACACAAGGACTGCATTCATGTGTGGCATCGATGCCTGGGTCACAGGCACCCAGAAAGTATAAAGGAACTGCAAAGACAGCAGCTGACAAAAGACCTGATAGTAACAGCATGTCCCTTGACCATGAGATGTGAATGCTGTATCAAAGCTAAAGCCACCAGAGCAACGCTCCCCAAGGTAAGCCAGACTAGAACCTCCAAGCCTCATACACAACGATTTGTGCGGCCCCATGAAAGTACCCACACCTGGAGGGAACAGATACATAATGACATTCATAGACGACTACTCAAGATACACAGTCACATATCTCATGAAGCATAAGGATGAAGTACTGGACAAATTAAAGGACTACATACCCATGACAAGCAACAGATTCCAACGCAAGCCACTCGTACTTCAAACTGACAACGGAGGCGAATACACAGGAAAGAAAGTTGAAGACTTCCTGAGAGCCCACGTGATAGAGCACCAGAAGACGGTACCATACACGCCCGAGCAAAATGGGGTAGCTGAAAGAAAGAACAGAACCTTAACAGAAATGATCAGGTGCATGTTGACGGACTCTGGACTGCCAGAAAAATATTGGGGCTAGGCAGTAGTTATGGCAACATATCTACAAAACCGACTCTACTAAAGAACAGTGAGTAAAACCCCATACGAACTCTGGTATGGAGAGAAGCCTAGTATGGGATACATCAAAGTGTTTGTATGCAAGGCATACGTATACATTCCAGAAGAGAAATGCACCAAACTATAAAACCGAGCTGTGGAAGGGATTCTTGTTGGGTACAGTCAACACTTCAAAGGATACAGAATCCTCAACCCACACACAGACAAAGTAACTATCAGCAACAGCGTGACTTTCAAAGAAAACCCAAACAACAGTGTAATGTCCTTACAAGAATCAGGAGAAGAAGCATGTCCTGAATCAGGAGGAGAAGAGCGTCCTGAACAAACAGTCGAGAGCAGTACAAGCTCAACTGAGATGCAGGAACAAACCCAATCACCTGTAGATATTGAAATCAGAAAATCTACCAGGGAAAACAAAGACAAACCGCCCACCCGCCTGTCCTACAAAGCAAGCACTGACAGACTGTCTGAGCCATCAACACGGGAAGACGTCTTACAAACGTCAGAAGGGGAACACAGCAAATGGACAAAGGCAGCTACAGAAGACATGGTAGCAGATGCCCTGACAAAACCTTTAGCAGGAGAGCGCCACCGAAAGCTATTAAGTAAAATGGGTTTAGTAGGTTAACTTCTGTCTGTTGAGAAGGGATGTTGGTAGACGCAACATCCATAAGTTAAAGTTACTGAATTAAGAACAGTAATTGAATATAGAGTCACCAGATGGCACTGCTAAGTTTTATGTGTACATGGAAGGGAGATGGGGTTTTGCAGTTGAATTCCTTTGTGTAACTACTCCTTCTTCCCTTCTCTCTCTTTGTCTCAGTCTCCATTTTGTCTTCTTACTAGTCAGATGTAACTAAGGATCTGTGCCTGAGAAAGCTTAAGTAAAGTTCTGTTTTTAAACCTTCAGCTGCATTTGTCCTTACTGACTGCGAATCAGTTATTACTCTGCAACACATCCAACCCAGGGTTCTGTCTCCAACAGTGTCACAGGGACAGCAATGCTCCAACCAACCCAGTGTTCTGTATCCGACAGTGTCACAAGCAGAGCAATGCTCCATCCAACCCAGTGTTCTGTCTCTGACAGTGTCATAGGCAGACACTGTGGGGACTGGCTGTGCTCTCGCCACTCTCAGGGCAGCAGGGCAGGCTTGGTTTGAGGAGGAGCCTCTTGTGTGAATGAGAGGAGCCTGTCAAAGAAGAACAGTTCTTCTTTGACAGGCTCATCTCATTCACACAACTGGGTAAGGGTTTGGTTACGGCAATTTATTTATTTTTTTAAACAGAGTTACCGGGCTGCTGCAGCTGGGCAACCCACGCACAACGTCAGCGCAGCATGAGATTGGAGCCGGGCGGACTGGAGGGGCATTGCCCCAGACTCCCTAGGAGGCACACCACGAGACCCCACATGGAAGGCCACCAGGGGATAAAGTACAGTCCCCTAGCACCACCTGCTGAAATCTATCTGCAAGGTAAGAATGGAAGCACAGCAAAACAGTCCCATCCACCCCTGCCAGGCCCTGCAGGTGTGTCACCAACAACTCATGGTTAACAGTACCAAAGGCCGCCAATAGATCTAATAGGACCAACAGATTCATATGACCCTTGTCCAATTCTACGAGGAGGTTGTTGACCAAGACCACAAGAGTTGTCTCTGTGCTGTAACCCGGGTGAAAGCCAGACTGTGTGGGATCAAGAAAACTGATGCTGTCCAAATGTGCCTGGAACTGACAAGTCACTACCCATTCAATAACCTTCCCTAAAAAGGGAAGGCTAGTGTCAGGTTGGTAGTTAGCCAGGGCATCAACATCAAGCAATGGTTTTTTGAGGAGGGGCCAGACCATAGCCTCCTTGAGGCGATCCGCCATCCTCTCATCCTGCAGGGAGGCATTGATAACCCCTGCCAGCACCGGCCCCACTGTCTCCCTGGTAGCTCTTATCAACCAGGACAGGCGGGGATCTAATTCACAAGTCGTGGCTTGAACAGACCCCAGCACATCGGCAGGCGTCGTCAATTGAAATTCATCCTACAAAATGTGGTCAGACAGGGCATTCCTAACCTCTCCCTCTGCCACTGCCTCCAAAGTGGCGGAGTTGAAGTCATGCTCAATGTAAGCGATCTTGTCCGCCAAGTACTTCAATAACATGTCACAGTGGGCTGTGGACAAATCCAGTTCTAGGTGGAGACAGGCTGGACCAACCAGACCTCTCACCACCCGAAACAGCTCCGCTGGACGTGACTGAGCAGATGCAATGAGTGCAGCAAAGGACCGTTTCTTTGCTGCCCTCACCACCGTGACAAAGGACTCCAAAAATGCTCTATGCCGCAACCGATCGTGTTGGGTGTGAGTATGGCACCACCATTGCTCCAACCTCCTCTTCTCACACTTCAGACATCCCAGGTCCTCTGGGTAGGTTTGCTGCCACCTAACTGGTGTGTCCCTCCCTGCAGAATCTAAGTTATAATTAGCTGTCCTGGAGCCCACCCAGAACCATCACAGCATCCATCACAAATGCCAATCCCATTCCCAAGGAGTCTGTGACCTTTCCCATCATTATTCATCATTTATATAGCACCAGCAGTGTACCTCGTGGTTTACAAATGTTATTACTGTCACGTCAAGTCAAGTCAAGTCAAGTCAAGTCAGCTTTATTCAAGGGGTGGCATTCGCCAATACCCGAGTGTACAAAAATATCAACAGTCATATAAGAAATAACGACATGTAAGTAAGTTAAAACAAATAAGTATAAGATTAGTATAAAAATTAATATAGGTTTAAAATTCAATACATAACGGGTAGTTACTGATAAACAAAGTCCTCCTACTAACCCTGGACAAGATTCTCATCCTCAGACCCAGTTATCTATAGGAGTGTCCTTCCTAATATAATTATAAAGAGCCTCAACCAACTTCTAGGGCTGAGAAAAACTGAAAGCAAAGGGAACCTATCATCATCCCCTCTTGACTAGGGGGGTTGGTACTCTACCTTCTCTCAGGGGTTAGTCCTGCCTTTGTCTAGTTTGGCAGAACATTTACATCCTAATTTTACCAAACTATCAAGGCGAGCCCCCTACCCTTGATCATTCCTCCTTTGCAGTTTGTCCTGGATAAGTTGCCTTTTCTTGCTCGCCAAGTGGGTGTAGGATGCCAAGGACGTAATCGCCTCTTTTTGCGTCAGTCCGAGAAGAAACCTATGTACAAATGTACAGGCCCCTGCCCAGTGGACTTACAATCTAAGACAGACATGGGTGAGGGGAACACAAGAAGAGACAGACACACACACACACTTATTACAGATGGGGAACCGAGACTGAGAACTTGCGACTTGCCCAAGGCCACCCAAGGAATTCATGGTTAGGGTAGGATTTGAACCCTGGCCTCCCAAGTCCCACACCTTATCCACCACACCGTCTCTCTTTGTCTCTGAATTTATGTTGGGCAGGCACACTGATGCCTGGCTTGGTGCATGCTGGGGGTGTGAGATGTAGCTAACCAGCATCACTGTGACCAGGGAAGAACAATGGTAACCAGCCACTAGCTTCTCTCCTCGACTCTTCTCCCCGAGCTCAGTCAGAGGCCAGACAGTGGCCCATCTATTGACCACAGCAGCAGTACCATTTCTGCATATGATTACTGCAGGCTGGGTGAAAGCTACAGACATAGCTCGGTGTCCCAGATTTTCCAGGACCTTCCCTGAGTTAACCCCTCTTTTGTTATCTGCCTGGCAGTCATAGGAAACTGCTGCGGAGTCTCTAGGAAGGGACTGGGAGATGTGAAAGACAGCAGTGTGCAAGCCATCAATGGGACAAATCAAAAATTTTAAAGCAGGGATGTCCTGGAAATCCAGAACACTTGAGAAGTCTGGCTAGAGAGAGCCTTGGTGGGAGGTGGGGTGGCGGAGGAGGGGTACGTCCTCTTCTCCTGCCCCCACATCTGTGTCCACGAATGGCTTTTGTGCTGCATTGTTCCTCCCTCACACCCAAGGTGCTCATTGTAGATTCTGTGACTGAGTAGTTAGAATCTCTATAACAAGGTTCCTGGTTTTCCGTTTAGCGTGGAAAAACAGACAGAAATGTGGAATTCCTGTTTTCTCAGAAAAAAAACCCACGGAACTCCTGTTTTCCCAGAGAAAAACACGTAATTCTGGGTTTTTCTGGGAAATTTCTACTTGCAAAAGCTCACCGGTGGCAGCAGGGGTAGTGGAAATTTAACAAAGGCGGAAGCTCTCTGCAGGTCCTTGTGTGCACCTGTGTCTGAGAGAAGAGATTTGGTGTGAGAAGAACACAGCTGTGTCTGGCTTTTGACAAGGCAGAAGTATGTTGGGGTCCATGCCGGGGCTGGCGGGGAGGAGGGAGTTGGAGTGGCACCACCACCTGCAGAAGGGGCTGACTGGTGTAGTGGCAGTGGCAACCAGTGCATCAAATTGTCACCCAAAAATGAATAATTTGCGATAAACGCTTCCTAATTTTAATGGCCAAAAATTACAGATTTTAGTGTTTTTAATCAGAGAATTTAGGGGGGGAGGTTCCAGAGAATTTCTAAATTTTTGGCAGCGAAAACTAGGAACCCTGCTAATAACCCAAGTGTCCAATGGGTGGTTTCCCCCATTTGTGCATGCAGTCATCCAGGTGGCATGTTTGCATGCACAGAACTGGTTGCTGTACACCCAGGTGAATGACTACATAGAAATGGAGGCTCCTGGTAATGGACAGTGTGGCAGCCCTCTCATTCCTCATCCTGCAAGGAGGGTGTGGCAACTTAGTCTCTATAGGGAATTAGCTTTTCTAGAACCACCACATAAAACTCTGAGCTCTCAATGTCTCTTGATTCACCCCACCCTTGGCTACAACAACCCCAGAGTGGTTTTAGTCTGGCCACCACCTCCCCTACAGCCAGCCCGAATCTTCCTAAGCATGACTTCTCCCAGCTATAGTGGGTTCCTGAAAACAATCAGAAGGCGAACATAAAGCCAATCCTTTCTTGGAGCAAATAATACAGAGGGTCCCACCTGGGAACTGCAGTTCCTTCTCCATTGGCGCAGGTCCTGGCTCCAGAACATTCCTCCCAGTGCAGGCAGGCTTACCCAGAGCCCTGACTCCCTGCTTTGTCCACCAACCTTCCCCTGGCTCAGTCTTGCTAGCAGGTCTGTGAGGAAGAGCTCTGTCCTCTGACTGCTTCCTTCCCACTCTGTTTCCACAGCCCCCCTCTCTCAACTTCCTCTCTCTGTTCATACGGCTGTTGACCGTACTCAGCTGCAGACACGTCTCCCTAGGTCCACAGTTAAAGGGCCCACAACCCTTATCAGTGTGTTCCAGCGACTACGTGTCCAACTCAGGGCCAGTGAGGTCCGAGGGGTCGGTAGCAGGGTTCCCCTGTGGTCCAGTCATGCACAGGAAGTGCCCCACATTTCTCTGGTGCACTGGTCCATTGCATGAGCCTCATCAGACCCTACTTGATTTGTGGGGCCCTGCTAAGGAAAACTGAGTTTCTATGGAAGGCCGTGATAGACTTTCTCCTCGTCCACATTTATCTCAGATGAGCCTCCTCCTGCACTGCCAAATGGGGCGTTGTGGGTGCAGGAAGTAGCAATGGATCAAGGTGGTTCTTAGGCACAAGTGACAAGAACTCCCTTCGGACGTCACACAGGAGCCTATGATAGCGTAGCACCAAGAAGCCGGACAGCCATCTGTGGGGGATGCTGTAGCTCTAGTCATCCTGCATCCAAGCAGGGGGATGGACTAGAGGGCCCTGGAGATCTCTTCCAACTCTATGATTCTGTGATTCTACCTACACTCCACCCTGTGTTTCAGTCCCACCACGGAGTTCAACACTGCTCTGTAGGAATGTTTGAACTGAACCCATTAGCAACCCTAATGATGTGAGTGAAGAGCCGCAGATGCCTATGTCCCAATTACTCATTGCTAGGGGGCTAATGGGCATCTCATGCTACTCAGCCTCCACCTGAGAGGAGAGTTCACCACCCTGTAGATTAGACAGCATGCTCTGCTTAATGATGCAGCCACTGCTACTTGCTGGCAGTCATGTGATCCCCACCTCATTCCCACACTCCCACCTAGTCAGCTACCCCCGCAATGATGCATTAGATTCAACTTCTGCCTTCTGCATTTTGAGAGAGATCTTTTGGAGGGTTCTCAGAGTATGACCTTGTGACTCGAGCCTCTGCAAGGCCAAGGAGTATTAGGATGTTGTATTTTACTTAGTCAGGGCTCCAATGTCCATTTTGTGCCTGCATCCATTTCACAGATGGGGAAACCAAAACACAGAGGGTGAAAACAAATGAGACGGTGGCAGTCCCTGGGAGAGCCACTGCAGCCGCCACTCCTTAGGTCAGCGGGGAGGGCGGTTCACACAAGCAGCTCCCCCTCTCCCCCACGTATTCCAGATGTGGCGGCTGCCGTCACAGGGCCCCCCACGGCACAAGTTAGCCATGGAGCCATGGTTGGACCCCCACCACACAGCAGGATCGGGTTCCCAGGAAAAGGTGCTGCAAAATAGCCGATGGGGCGGGCCTGGAGGTGCACCCTCACTCAGTCTGGGTGTGTGAACCAAACAGCTGATCAGGGGTGCTCCACCGGGCTCCCCCCATCAGCTGTTGGGTGGCCAGGGTGAGGGTGCTCCTCTGGGCCTGATCCTCTGACCTCGGCTTGTGGCAGGGCTGGGCAGGACCTAAATAGATGGGAAGCAGACCGTTAGCCCGGTTTAGCCCAGGTGGCTGGGCCTTTGCCCAGGCTGCGTCACCAACTGCTGCCAGCCCACACGTCCTGTAGCAGCTGGCCACCTGTCCCAAGACCGTAGTGGGCAAAATATCTGGCGGCGACCTACCAGCCAAGCAGATGACTTCCAGGCTAACGTGGGCCACATTTTTTCAGTTGTTTTCACCCACTGAGAGGGCAGGACACTCAGTGAGTCTGGGGCAGAGCTGGATACTGTGGCCCATGATTGCTGAGTCCTGGTAATGTTGAGGCAATTGCTGTTGCTCAGCCCAGGGTAGTGCCACAAGAAGGTAGCCAACCTGCTCAGCCTCCCATATTGTGGAGTGTTGTCCCCACCAATGATGCCTGTAAGAAGGTTCCAAAAGGCTGATTGACCTGTCTTGGAGCAGGGCATTGGGCTAGATGACCTTTGAGCAATCTTCCAGCCCTACCTCAGATCTGATTCTAAGACCTCAGTTCTGTCGCAATTAAGCAGCTAGATGCAGAGCTGGGAAAAGAACTCATGAGTGCCAACTCACTGCCTCCTCAAATAACGAGTTGGCTTCCCTCACACAAAAGGCCAGAAAAGAATCCAGGAATCCTGACTCCCAACCTCCCACTCTAGCCCCCATAGTACATTGTCTCGTATCCCCTAAGATTTGAGTCATGACACTGCAGCACCATCTAATTTGTGTTCCTGATATTGCTCTACTTCTGGGAGAGCAGGATCCCTCTAAGAGCGTGGAATTGAGCCACTGGAACCCTGTTACCCGGATCACGAATCTGGCTTAGCCAAGCGCAGCTTACAACTGCATAAAGGAAGGGCAGGGAAGCAGTAGGCCTGAAACTGACCAGATTCTGTTTCTAATGGATCCAATTAGCTCGATTCATTCCAGTGAAAACTGGAACGAATGATCGTTCTGATTTTTGTTTTCTGGAATCATCCAAAAAATGTCAGCCATACTTTGTATGCCTGAATGGGGCTGGGTGTGAAAAATGGCAGTGGCTGTACACAAAACGGCAGCACAATGACAGCCAACACCATTTTGCGCATGCGCAGTATACCCTGCTCCATTTTGAGCATGCACAAATGGTTCAATCAGAATTCCAATCCAAAATTTCGATCAGTCGAAATGTTGACGGCCATTCCGTTTCTGTGGAACCGTTCCGTGAAAACAGCAGGGCTGTTTTGTACCAGCCCTAGGAAGCAAGGAGGGATGGAAGGGGTGGGGTGTCCGTTTTGGCATCCTCTCTTTGTTGGGGGAGAAAAACAGCAGCAGTATAAAAATGGTGGCACAGCCACCCCCTTGCGAGAATTAGCTTGTGAAACAAGGCCAGGCTCAGACAGACTCATGCATGCTCGCTCTGACATGCACTCTGTCACACGTGCTCGTATACATGCACTCATATTCCTGCCCAAATGGACACCGATTCACAGAATCATAGAGCTGGAAATGTCCTCAGAGGGCAAATCTAGTCCAACCCCCTGCTCAGTCCAGGAAATCCACAGCTACAGCATCCCTGACAAATGGGCGTCCAGCCTCTGTTTGAAAACCTCCGGCGAAGGAGATCCCACCACTGCCCTAGGCAGCGTCTGTTCCCCTGTCAAACAGCTCTTACCATTAGGAAGTTCTTCTTAACGTTTAGTCGAAATCTGCTTCCTTGTTCTTTGAACCCATTGAGTTCTAGCCCTGCTCTCCAGAGCAACAGAGAACAAGTTCACGTACAAACATGCAGGAGCTGAGCTAGGCTGGAAAGGGCCTTGGTGCAGAAGATGCAATGAGGTCTCTCGCAGCCCTTCCCAGCATCAGGGGATGCAGCTGCAGCAGGAAGCCTGGGCCCCTCTGTCTCTGAGGGTGAAATTGGTTGAGACAATAGCCTGCTGGAGTCCGTGTTTGGTCTGTGCAGCCCCCACTCACATTTTTAGCATGTAGAGCTAATAAACAGACAGCCCCCTGCCCACATTTCATGTGCTGGCGGTAGCCCCCATCGGTGGCGCTTCAGTGCTTTCCCTCTCCCCAGCCCTGACTCTGATGGGAAGGGGGGTTGCAGCCAGAGAAGGCTTCTTCCCTGGCTGTGACCCACCCCCCTTTCCATCAGAAGCAGCGATCACACTCTCTCAAAGCAATGGCCTACAGCTAAGCTGAAATAAATTCATTCACTCTCTCAACTAAGAGGTGGTTGCAAGAGGAGGGAGCAGGGGGTGCAGGAAGGCTCTGCGCCCGCACTCCTCTCTCTCTGTTTGGGAAAGGAACCGAGGGGAGCACAGAAGCCCCATGGATCCTGCAGAAGAGCCTCGTCCCACCCTCGCCCCCATCAGTTCCTTTCCCAGATGGAGAGAAGAGTGCGGGCGCAGACCCTCTGGAGAAGGTCCTTCCTGAACCCCCTGCCTCACTCTCTCCTCTCGTAGCCGCCTGTCAGCTGAGAGAACGAAATCACTTTCTCTCTTCTAGCAGCCGCGCTAGGTGCGACTCTATGGTGCTGGCAGACCTGGATGCGGGTGAAGCTGCTGGTGAACCTAATTAACGAGACGCGCCGACTTGGGTGCGCGTTCTCATGCACTGGTCCGCACGGTGGTCCCTCAATGCCTTGGATGCTGTCGTGAGTGGGGGATGCACGGAGGCTAACATCTGGCAAACACCTAATAGATGGGCAGGTGAACACCCACCTGCTGGGTGCTAATGTGGATTATCGTCTTGTTTATTTTCACCCTGAGTCTCCAATGCAGTTACACTGCTGGTCCCTGTTCTAATAGCTATGCCCTTGCAGACATGTCTACAGAGAGAGGGTGGTTGCTGTGTTGATCCCAAATGTAAGGAATGGAGATGGGCGATCTCTTTTATTGGACCAGCTGTAGTTGGTGAGATTATACAAGCTACCAGGCCACACAGGGTCCTTGCAAACATGGGCAGTGCAGTCCTGCTGTGCTGACACTAGACTCCAGCACTGGCTTCAGTCCCATTTACTTGAATGAAACTCATGCTGGTGCTTCAGTCTAGCAACGGCACTAAACTGCCTGAGGATCACACCCACCGTCTCTTCCTCAGTCACCCACAAATCTCTCCCACATGCTCACAGACAGTTTTAGACCCACTAGCAAACACTCTCAAAAGCGCCAGTGCTTTCTTAGACACACACACACTTTCTCTCTGTTACTCACAGACAGTCTTTCTCATATTGTCACACCCACACACCAACACCCACACTGAAACTCAGGGATGATGCCAGCTGAGGAGGAAGGCAATGAGATTAGTCACCTGTCCTGCGTAGGAGGCAGGTTGTTATGGGGGGAGGGGGGGGCGGGGTGTGTGTGGAGGAACAGGCGTAGATTAGTGAAACCCCAGAGCCTGTTAGCATGGCCACTGGCTCATACTTCCGCCCCGCTCCCCCTGCGGAAGTTCTATATTTTTACTGTAGTCAGGCACTTGGCACCTAGTTTGACACAATCTGACGGAGAGAAGTAATTTGGGAGGATCTGAATCCTGCACAGTCACATGGAGTGAAAGCTGCAAGCCAGATGGGAAACCAAAGGGGATGACAATTGGTGGGGTTTGGGGATGTTGGGATCCCCAAAGCCTTGGTAGTGTTCAGACAAACAGTGTAAACCAAAGTTAACTACTTTGATTTCATTAAATCAGAGTCACTGCCTCACTTTGGTTGCATTCAGATAAACAATGTACACTGAAGCAGTGCTGTGTCAGTTCCCACCCCTAGAAAAGATGTATTGATCACTCAACCATGGTCACCACCCTCACACTGATAAGAAATATGTACTTTTCAGGAACATTTCTGTTCTTACTCCTGAAGAACATCGGTTTAGTGCTCTGTTTGTGTGAAGACATTAGGAGTAAAACAGAAGCTGTGTTTAGACGGGATGCAGCCACCCAGGTTCACCCACCCCCATGGACCTGGGCGCACGTCTGAAGGTGGTATGGGTGGAGGCGCCCTCCCACGACCCATGGCCCCACACAGAGCAACCCAGGTCTCCCCACCCCCATTGCGTCATATGGGGGCATGAATGGGCAGTGCGTGGTTGTGGGCATGCACAAACCGCACCCCCACCCCCCACCATCTAACCCTCCCCCCATTCACCGGAAGTGCATGGTGGTGTACGGGGACTTGCCCCCAGGCGGGTCAGTCTAAAACCAGTCAGAAGTAAGACACAACTACCTTGAATTAACTGTTCATGGGAACATGGCCAGCGACGAAATTGGGAGGAGCTGCCAACACCAATGAGGTCTAGGACATAATCCACTGGGAATGTGGTCAGGAAATTGACCTATGGAGTTAACGACTACATGCTGTTGTGAAGGCCAGTAGGATACCAGAAGGATTATTAGGCAAATTCACAGAGCTATTGGCCAACATGGTTTAGGGATACCAAGTCTGTCCCTAAATCTCTGGAATAGCCTGAAGTGAATTACAGGGGATGGACCAATCCATTGTTGCTGGGTAACTCCTACAGTTGTTTCTTTTTTTCTAAAGTATCTGGTGTTGGTTGCTGGGTAAAAAGCCACATTGGTCTGGTCTAGTATGGCAGTTCTTATGAATGCAAAATAAGACTGCGTTCTCACCTTTGGCGGCAGCGGGAGGGGCGAGGGAATACACGGCAGCACCGAGGAGCCGGCCAACGGGAAAAGAGCCGGTGCGAATGGGGATCTGCCGCAGCTTCTCTCGCACATGTCAGGGCGCAAAATCCTGCCCTGACATGTGTGAGAGAAGCCACGGCAGATCCCCGGTTGCACCGGCTCTTTTCCCGTCGGCCGGCTTCTTGGTGCTGCTGCGTCTTCCCTCACCCCTCCCGCTGCTGCCACCGCCGCTGCAGGTGAGAATGCAGCCTAAGACTGACTTTGGGAAGATGTAGTTAATGTATCTGGGGCGGCAGGGAAAGATGAATATTCTCAATCCTAAAAATACTCATCTGGAAGCCCTGATTAGCACTAAAATGGTTAACCCTGCAGTAACCAATAATTGCCAGATTTGTGGTAACCGATCAGCATCGGCAACAATCAGTTTCCCAGTAGTATCCATTTATTATTTTTAATGGTTTAACTGAGTTACTGTATTACTGCTTTGTGGCATTTGCTGCGTTAATGGATTTTGTTTCTCATCCTTTCTGCAGTTACTGGCCAGTTCTGTTTGCCCAGAATTCCACTCCTTTTTATCCACCAGACTTTGGTTTCAAATTTAACACAATTTCCCATTGGATACCTGGTTCAAAACTGCTGGATGCAGCTTTGCTATTGATCCAGAAATGATGGAACACAGAAAAACAGTAAATCTGTTATGCGATAAAGCAGTTATTCAGTAACACTAAAGCAGCATTAAATGTCAGTTATTTGGTTAACTGCTGCGGTCTGTGGTTACCAGTTGGTTAATGATAAGCTAACTGGAATTTCAGATATTAACTTAGGTTACGGAATTAACTGAACTTTTCAACACTAGCCCTGATGATGAGAGAGACTTGGAGAAGTAAGAGATGACCATGGCATTTACATAGGAGTTTGCAATAGAAGACAGCAGGAAATGTCAATGTCATGCAAGATGGCTTATGCAGTGATGTCCCTTCCTGAAGCCAATTGGGTGGCAGGCCTACTCTGTACAGCTCCGTTCTCCAAAGGTCACCGTACTGTAGCAGTGGCTAGTTCTGTGCAGCAGCTGCAGCCCATTCGTCTATGTTTTTACCTCAGAGCACAGCTGGCGGACCATGGTGAGTCGAGAAGATGCCTTGTGGTGGATGATCTTGGCCAGGAAGAGCCACAGGGCTTTTCCAGCTCCCTCCCAAGAGTTATTTCTCTTTATTCTCATCTCTTCCAAGTTGATCCAGAATTTCTTCAGAGAAGACCAATCTCCTCTCAAATGCCCTCCAGCTCCTCTGGCATTCTGTGCAAAGTTGTCAGAGATGGACTCCCCCAGCCTGGCCATGAGATTGTCTGTCTGACTCTTAGGCTTGACGAACCTAACGGAAAATGTTCTGATTTTACAAGGCTCCCTTTGCCAGAGTCCTGCGTATTTGCAGCTTCCAAATCCCGCAGCGTGTGTGTGGGCAGCGGATCTGAGGAGAGAATAACCACAAATGTTCTGTTTCACTGTCCCTTTCCTTATAACTAAGCCTCAGCCCTTGCAATAAAATGAAGCACACATTCCCCAACCCCCACCACTGTGGAAGAGAGAAAATAACTTGCAAGCCAGCTGCCCTCTGCCTGGCTCTTTTTAAGCTGAACGGAAACTATTACTGACAGGGGCAAAGGTCTGACCCCTGGTGGTGGTAACTAATGGCTACGGAGCTGGCTGGGAGGAAGGAAGCGCTGCACCACCGAGCAGGTGCGAAAGGAGGGACAGGTGAGGAAGACTGGGGGTCTATGTAATGCTGCAGTCTCCCCTGGGATGCCATAGGGCAGGCGTGTAGTACCGAATGCAGGGGAAATGGGGGGGGGGGGGACCCCTAGGAATGTTGGACGGACACACACTGAGGCAAAGGAAAATGTCACTGTAATTAATTTTTTTATGTTCAGTTAAACATAACTTCCCTTTGAAGGGCTAGGGCTTCCTTCATTGACAGCGTGTAAGTTACACATATGTTTTTATTTCTAGTCTACTCATGGACTCCATTGGTTGGGGGCCCCCTTCTGAACTGCCATGGGCCCGCCACAAGCCATGGCTAGGGTTAGGGCTCCACAAGCCACGGCTACACTTGAGAAATACAGTTTGCAGGGCTGCATTGGTTCCAATGTGGCCCTGCAACCTGTATTTCTCATGTGTCCTCTAAAATGTGCATATCTGGCCCCCCTATCCAGAACTCTCCACTCCCAGGACCCTTATTTTATGCCACTGTTTCTCACACTCAGATTGGCATTTCAAGTTTATTCATGGACTCTATTTATTTGCGTTCCCATGCCCCCCAGTCCATGGGGTCCTGTGCAGTCACATAGTCTGCACTTGCTGGATCCAGCTTTGACAACCCAAAGATTGAAGCCAGGTCTCACCCCGGCCTTGCCTTTGAGTTTCTGGTGTAGTGTTCAAAATATGAGGAAGTGTGAATGAATGAATGAATGAATGATCCCCAAATTACCAGGGCAATATATATACATTCCCCAAATTATTAGGGCACAAGACATTTAGTCCAAAAGCTTTCTTTAACCCGGCCTTGGCAGAAAGCAGGGCTGGCATTGCATAACATAGCAAGACTTTTTTGTTTGGCCAAGCATTTAGCAAATGGGATGGGGTTTGGGGAGGCTTTTTTAATGGTTGTACATATTGTATATACTGTTCTAACCTGTCCTGAGCCTACAGAATGGGTGGGATAGAAATGTAACTAACTAACTAACTAACTAACTAAATCTGCCACTGAATTGGTCAGGAACAGGCAATAAATAGGAACCCCAAGTATCATGGCAACCTAGTACCCATGTCTGTCTGATACCCAAAGGGGTTTGGCTTTCCGTGCCACTTTGGCTTCTCAGGGGAAACTGTGGACCATGACACCCAAAAAGTTCCTACCATCTCCAGATAGGGTCATGATCCTGATTAATCTACTTTGCATGGAAATGTTGCTGTCAAGGGTTGTAGGATTATATTTGAGGGGGCCATATGGGCAAAAAAATGTTTAGATGCCACCTAGGAACTCCAGATCCACCTAAAGGTGTGTTGTGCAGGAGCTTGGCTTTCTCACTGCCATCGCACAGCCTAGCCAACAACGGTGCCTGCTTCGATCTCCCCAGTCTCAACTCTGGCCTTCTCCATTCTGCACACACACAGAAATGGGGGAGAAAAGTGTAGCATGCATGCCCTTTTGTTGTGAAATGCTGTGATCCATCCCATGCATTGTTCACCTGTTCCTAGCGCTGTCCGCCCACCCGTCATATTACGAGTATCCATTCCAATTACGTGTAAAAGGTCAGCACCTGCGCTGGTAGTGCAATGTATCCATCTGGTTTATGGGGAGCATCCCCATTCCTGGGGCTGTCTGGGTTGGTGCAGGATCACCTGGAAGCATCCATTCCACCTATATAGATTCTGTATTCTGTGCTTCCACTCTACTATTGTTTCTTATCACCTCTTTGCTCCCGTACCCTAGAAGAAGACAAGCACACATTAATTATGGGTTTTAAAAGGTCACACTCTTTATTGATTATAATCATCTCCAGAGGGAGTTCAACCTCCAGGGTCCAGGATTAACCTCAAGAAACTCTTATACGGGCGGCCTGATGTCCCCTCAGTACCAGCCCTCTCATTAATTCCCTATACTGGGTTGCTCTCACCCCAGCCATCCGACTAGTCGAGAAGGCATTTTTGCCTTGTAGCAACCTGAAGCAGGAAAAAAGTAGGGATGAGCGAATAGAACACGGTTCAGATGTTCGGACGTTCAGTTGTTCGGTTCAAAACCCAAGTTCGGGTTCGGTTGTTCGGTTTGGCGGAGTTCGGTTCAGCCGAACTCGTCCAAACATCCAAAAATAGCACTATCGATACCGAAAGCGATTTTTTTGTCTGGTATCAGTATCATTTGACCCCGAAACTACCCCTGATCTCCACCCCTGGTGCCAGGAAGTCTGATCCTCAGCCGCCTCCCCCTTCCAGTCACGTTTTTCCCACCCAAAATCAAATTTTTCCCACCCCCAAACTCATCCGAACTCATCCAAACTCTTCCGAACTGTTCGGCCGTTCAAACATTCGGTTCAGATGTTTGGTTCTGTCGTCCGAACAGGCAGAGTTCAGCCTGAACTCCAAACATCCGAACCGTGTTCGCCCATCCCTAGAAAAAAGGTGAGGGCCCCAGTCCTCATCCGGGTTACTCCTCCCCCCCCTTTCCTGGGCCTTGGACTAATCTGGCTATCCCTGTTCTTTGTTTGCTCTTATCCCCATCTCATAGGGAGACGACTTCCTTAATATTCTATTAATAACTTTTAATGAACTACCTGGACCCCTGCCACAGCAAACCACCAGCCTATGCTTGGCTGGTTTCGCTCCCATGACTCTCCCTCTGAAACAATAGCTGTGCTAGCTTGTCTTTTAGTACACAGAGGTACATCTGGACACCTTTGTTGGACAGGTGTACACCATTGTCCCAGTAAAGGTCGGACCTAAAGAAACGGATCTCTTTGTGCACAATGCATTCACCACCCCTTTCAAGGACTAACTTACCCACCTCCCTGTTAATTTTCTTCCTCACTCTATCCACCTTCCCAGTGGAGATGTCATCATGCCACTTGATCCTTTAGATCATGTGTTTCCAGATGAATCTTGTGCCGGGTAGTATTCTACTTGCCTCCACCCAATCCGCTTTAATTCTAACTACGTACTTCAAACTGGGTTTCTAGGCAGGTTGTTTTTCCCCAAGGTGAACAACGATAAAATCGGGGTGCCAGCCACCTGCTATCCTATGGAGGAGTGGCATGAGCTGCTCCCACCACATCTCGCTCCTGACCCACCACACTATTTCTGCTGAGTCACCAAGTCCCAGCCGCGTGCCCCAGTGGGATCTGCGTGCTGTCTTAACGGCCCAGTGGACGATGCTGTGGCCCATGATCCATATCAGCTTGCGTGGCCTGATGGCCACCAATCCTGTAACGATGAACAAGTAAAAGTAAACAATGAGCAAGAACGGTACGTATCGGTATCACACGTGCATGGGCCGAATGTAGGTGCAGAAGGTGGTGGAACGCCATCTGCGAATATTCCGAATTCGTAATTCGGGTTGACCTTCTGCAGCAGCCAGGCTGACTGCACCAATTCTAAATGAATGAGACCCAAAACTGTGTGGCAGTAACTGAAGCTGCTTAAGGCACTGACGCAGTACCGCCATGAACTGGTACCTGGTGAGAGGGGAGCCATCAACGTGAACCAGGAGTTGTCCTGGTACCTGGGGGTGAATCGTGAGGTGTGTGTTAATGGCTGCCATGGGGTATAAAAGTTGGGATCCTGCTGGGTGGAGGGAGTTAAGGTGGCTTATGCCTCGCTGGTCTGTTTTTGAATAATGAAGGAGAATTTGTAACGAGTTTCCCTGTACTCATATATCCTGTGCTCTGACAGCGCTTTCCAAATGTGACCTGCGAGACTCTGCCACCAGTTCGCTTACTCGAAAGGCTCCATAAAAGGCTAGTTTAAATGCCATGACAAAAAGGCATACCTCTTCCTGGGTGAAACAAACTCAGGCAAGTATGGAATCCAGTCTCTGTAAAAGGCCGGCATGATGGGTAACCTGGTGTCAGGGCCATGGCCCTTGGTGCATGACCAGGATTTATGAGCCTGTGTGTGAAAAAACCACCATCGGGCGGGGGGTGGCCTGCCAGCTTACTAAAAAAAGGTGAGGGCTGAAATCTTGCTGGCTAACGTGTCTGGCGTAAGGCCCCACCATTTGAGTAACATGGCGAACTCAGATTGTATGGTCTGGTGCTCGGGATTGGGGAAACCTGTTGACCATTCCTGCCTGGCCCTAAAGGATTGGAACTCCTTGAATGTCTCCCATATGCCTGCCAGGTAGAACTGACTAGGGAACCCTGCACCATCTGATATAGGTCTACAATCCAAGGTTCCAGACGTCTGCCTGCAAAACCTTCGGCTCCTCGGCTGCGTCTGGTGCCAACAGGCAAAAACGGTCCATCTGGAGGTGAGAGTGCGCATCGGCTACGCCATTGTTAACTCCAGGAACGTGCTTAGATGTAAACAGGATGTTAAAATTTAAGCATTGCAGTACAAACTTACAGACAAGGTGCATGACTTGCAGATTTTGATGACATGGAATTTATGACATGAATAACCACTAGATTGTCACACCAAACTACCACTGCCCAATTGGTGAAGGCCCCAGCCCATAAATGCACTGCCAGTACTATGGGGAAGAACTCAAGGAATCTTAAATCCCTGGTGACACCTTGTTCCACCCATTCAAGTGAAATGAGTGGAACAAGGTGTCAACATGGGGCAGCACACCATTTCCCCCTGAAGTATACCCCAAATCCGAGGGCACCTGCTGCATCAGACTGAACTTGGAGTTCTGCCTCCAACAGGAGTGTACGTCTCCAAAAACTGACTCCATTATAATTCTCTAAAAAATGGAGCCATGTCGTACTCCGCACTATGTCTTGGTATTTGATTAGTTCAGAGGCCCTTGTGGGAAACATTTGCAGCATAATCCCTATCCAAATGGAGTACGCAGCCGACCAATTAGGCCAGTTCCGGTCTGCCTTTGGTTGCTTAAACCTTTCTTTTTCTTTGCTGTCCTCCCAGGCATTAGGGTTGAGTGTCGGGTCACTAAACAGAAGGGCGAAGACGTCCACGTGTTCGCCCCTCCAAATTTTTTCTCAGGTAGTTTGTAGTAGGTGCAAATCATAGCCACCAACCAGAGGTGGGGGCTCCACTACGTTATCTGTGACGTGACACCATGGGGAGCAACATCTCCCCACTGTGTTCCATACCCTAACCGCCTGCAAACCCACTTGTGCCAGGCAGGCGGGAGCGTCTACTCCGTACCAGGGCCCCATGAGAAAGGTGGCAGTTGTGCCAGTCATGGGGCCCATGCACCGTTCCACCCCAACCTCTGGGGGGAGGAGCAGGCTTGGGGGGCCAGCTGACCCACACCACCACCACAGCCGCTGTGTGAACAACAGGCTCCTTGCTGCAATGGATGCTGGTGGTACTCACCGATCTGGGGCGCTGGTGCAAACTGTGGCTGCTGCAGCAGCTGGGCGCTCAGTCCTGGTTCGTTAATTTCCTGGCAATAGCCTTGAGGTTGTTGTACTGGCTGGGGGTGTCGGGCTGTGCCATGTTCTGCACTGCCTGCTCGATTGCCTCCATTCGCTTCAGGAAAGCGTCGACCTGCTCTTGGCGTGCAGGCTGGGGATCACACCTCAGTTGCTGGTGCTCTGGGCTCTCATCCCTAAGGTGAAAGGAAGCAACACGGCACTGCCCGCCCCTCCACATCTCAGGTGGAGGCTGATCAAGTGCACCCTCCATCTCATCCTCCCCTAGTTCTGCCTGTTGGTCAGAGACAGCAGGGCCTCATGGGGGGAGGGGTGGCTCTGCTAGGTGGGTCAGGGCCTCCTCGCAGCCCCCCATACATTCCTGCAGGGACTGAAGCACTGCCTCGAAAGAGTCGTCTGATAGGCCTGTGTTTCCCCCCTTTCCTTGCCTCGCTCCCTGGGTATCTTTTTTGTTTTTTGTGGGGCCCTTGCCCTTGTTCTTACTTCCCCCTTTGTCATTACATGAGGGAGCTGAATCCTTGTCACACTTTTATCTTGGTCAAAAGCCCCCAAATTGCCTCTGGCACAGTGCCCTGGCCCCAGGGGGTCCCCCCCTCCCAATCCCCAGGCCCACACCATCCTGCTTCAGATTGAAGGGGGCTCTGTGAAATTGGTCCTGTCCCTGCCTGGTGATGAATTGGGGGGAGGTGGCAGCCCTGGCTACCTGGCATGGGGAGTCCTCAAACAGGAGCCGGTGCCGCAACTGTGGCAGATTACAGAAGGGGGGGGCAGTCGCTCCCGCCACCAGAGCCGCAACCGCGGCAGATCAGTGAAGAGAGGGAGGGCGGTAACTGGTGCCAGAGGCAGGCCGCTACTAACTGCGGCTAAACGCTTCAGGCCGGCTTGGCTCCACAGAGCAGAGAATTAGGCAACATGCCGGAGGAGTCGCTTAGTGCTCCTGCCTCTCGGCACATTCACGGGGCTACTGACTCTCAGAAACCCCGCTGTTAAAATGGCGCCTGCAGATCTCGCGATGTGAGAGCCACCTTTCGCGCCCAGGATAGCCTGTTGCTATGCCAACAGGCAAACTTTGGCTGTTGCGTCACAGCCAGTGACTTACTTCTCCCTTTGAGGTGGCGGTAGGGACAAAGTCCTGGGTCCCCCAAACAACACCGACTTTGGGAGTCACTGCGGGAGGTGGGGGGAAATAGCATCTACCAGATGTACACAGCGCTTTACAGTCCCAGATTCTGAATGCAGGTCAGCAATCTAAAATGGACAAGGGTGAGGGGAACACACATATTCCCTTCTTACAGATGGGGAACTGAGGCTGAGACTTGCCCAAGGCCACCCCGCAAGCTCATGACTAGATCAGTATTTGAACCCTGGCTTCCCAGGTGCAAGCCCAGCTCCTTATCCACTACACCACACTGGCTTTTCACTGTCCCTCTTCTGTTCTGGACATGATTTGACAGTGCATCACACTCTGGAGTGAGTCATCAAAGGCTTCAGATGAAAATGTTGACCTGCACAGGGGACTCTGCTTTTGTTTATATCTCGGTCCAACATGTACCTCCCCAGCCTTATCCTGCTCAGTTCCTCCATTCTCAGGAGACTGGCCTTCTTGTGTGATCCAATATTTACAAAGTGCCTATGTTCAATCTGTGTTACAAACTGAGCCGTGCTGCCGAGAATGCTGTTGGAAGCCGATGGCAGATAAGTAACGGATCAGAGCAGCGCGCCCTCATTAAAATTCAGCAAAGCAAAAGACGTCCCCTTGGTGTCCCGACATCCTGTGTCACTTCCAAAAGCAAAGCCCAATGGGCACGGTGGAGAGAAGAGAGGGGAAAAGGCAAACAAGGTAACATTTCTACCTTGCATCTGCTACAACGATTGCATCAGCTTTATAATTATGGTAGATTGTGCCACCCTTTAAAGTGTTTAGGCACAGGCAGCCGTCTCTCTGGCTCCCCCCTATCTTTGGCTGGCTCCGTTGCCAATGAAATGGTTTTTCCATGCATTCAGAACAGGCTGTAATTAACAATCGCGTTGTTTCCCTTTGAACGTCCCCCAAGATGCAGAAAGCAGAGAGAAAGCGAGATTTGGAACTAAGTCACTTGCCGGTACGGCTGGGGATTAAGCCGCTGTCAAGAAATTGCTTTCCCCCCCCACCCCCTCCGCATTTTACAGAGAATTTTGTGCCAGCAAAGAGGGGAGGGGAGAGGGGGGCTGGAGTGGCAGCCCTGGAGACTTGGTTCATCTGTTTATCGAAGGGAAGGCATGACATGGGAAACTCTGATCCAGTCCACCTCAATTCCTCTACGACAGGGGTAGGGGGATCTTTTCCCTCCCAGGGGCCACTTTGAAAATTAATACAAACTCAGAGGGCCAGCAGAAGTTGGGGACAGGGATGCTGATCAGGAAGAGGGTCCAGATCATGGATCTGTGCCATGGGCCCATCCCCTATCCTTGTGTGTGTGCCCTCATCTCTGCTCCCTTAACCTGAGCTCAGTTTTTCAGTGCTTGGGGGGTAGGAACTGGACCCAGGGGCCAGATGCAGGAACTGGAAATAAAAGGGGCCACATGAAAATTAGCTGTGAGCTGCATTTGACCCCTGAGCTTGAGGTTTACCGACCCTGCTCTATGGGCAAGAGAGAACTCTAATTTCTGTGGCTCAGCCAGCTTCTATCCTGTCTTTCCAGGTCTCTAGACCATTAGCTCCAATGGAGATAATGGGTTCACAATCTGGATACCTGTCCACTGGGATGTGGATTTAGAGGCATGTGATCCAAAAGGCTACGATAGACCAGATCTCGAAGGATCTTGAAGGCCTCTGAGGGGCTGACTCCTTCCACCTGTCATAAGGATACCTAGTCATGGGGGTCCAAATAATCACCATGATGGGTTTGCTATGGGTATGCTGTTGGAAGTGAGGCATGGTTTTTCGGTTTGCATTTTTTGTTTGGTTTCTTAGCTTTATTTTGGAGTAATTTGGGGGACTTTTTGCTTTTAGAGAATAAAAGTGGGGGATTGTGGGCATATGGTTCCTCCCTCAGACCACATTTAGAAGGTTGCGAAGCCTAACCTTGCATCTTTCCTACATACTATGTTCAGCAGACAAGACACATAGGGCCTCTTTGGAGCAGGACAAAGTTAATTATTGACCAGGGACTTGACTAACTCCTCCCTACACAATCAGTGACCCAATGGGTGGTGACCCCCCCCTGGACCTTCTGGCTCCAAATAGCCCTTGAGAACATGTCAAAATAGGACCAGTTGTGGACCATTACAGTAATATGTAACAATAAGTGAATTAGACAGAATAGATAATGCTTTTTAAGAGAAGACAATATTTCCTTTTCCATCCTGTTTCCACCTTGAGTGAAAAAACAGCTCTGTTGTCATGATATTTTCTGTAACTAAGACTTGAAAGTTGAACCTTCTGTTCCCCAAGATGTCTTTGGAAACAATGGGGTGGAAAGGGGTATTTAAACCCTTTTTGTTGGGCAACCAGTCAGAGTTGAAACTTTGCACTCTCCTTGTATTGTTACTTGCTCTCCCAACCAGTCTGAACGCTCGGCCACCGATATGTCTGTCAGGCCAAACAAGCCTCTCTGTTTCTTCTGCAGAAGACTCCTGTTACATATGTGTGTGTTTGTAGCGTGTGAGTGGGTTCCAAGCCCTAAGAGCCTACACCCTGGTGTCCATCACCAGCCTGTGCATGTGCATGGCAACAACGTCCCCCACTCCCAAAACACCAGCGGTCCATGTGTGTGAAGACCTGCGCTTCGAACCCTTACCCCAGGATTCCTGGAGTAGTGGTTAAGCCTGAGCATCACTGCTTCACCCTGATTCATGTGTCACTCTCTCCAGGGGCCTCTCTCCATTATTCAGGCAACACCCGTCCACCCATCCAACTCTACTATTGCCATACCTCTCAGATTCCTGATTTGCTGTCGGCCTTTATATAAGCCTGGGTGGTAGCAGTGGGAAACTGGGCAGAACTTCGATTGACTTGGTCACTTCCTGTTCCTGCCCCTGCTTTGCTCCTGTCTCCTCAGTCTTCTTCTTTTGGGACCCATGTCTTCCCTAGACTTAAAATGAGTGTTTGCCTCTAACTGTTGTCCAATGTCCAGCCAGATATCGCAGTGTCTGTGGTATTCAGTCAGATACCAAGCAGTATTCCCTTTAGTATTTTCCAGCTATCCAGTTAACTGAATTACCATTTACCAAATTATTGTTTAATTACCATTTGAGGTGATGTTTTTTACCCCTTCCCCCTATCTGGATTGGTTTGGTTACGCTCTAGTCCTTCCCGACACTTGCTCCTGGTTCCCTGGTCTCACTCGGCCCTTGCTCCTGTTCTCCTTACCTTGCTTCTCTTTTGGTTCCAGCTCTGCCTTGACCCTGGTTCCCTTTTAGCCCATTCTTACAACCTTGCCTTGCCCCTTGCTCCTGGCCTTGCATCCTGACGCCCTTTTCAACCTCCATCCCTGACCCACTGTCCACCCATGTCCTGGATGCCCCACACCCTGTCCCTTTACTGTTGGGGGACAGGGCCTCTCAGACACACAGGCAGCCTACTCCTGTAGCCCTGCCATGTCCGCCCACTTGCAGCCTCACCTGGGTCCATTTTAGACAGACCCAGAAACTTCCCCTGGCGTCTGCCTGCGTGGTGCCCCCCACCACCCATACAGTTGTGGGCGATCACCTGATGCTCTAGGCTGGTGTCTGTAACTCTGTAGTGTTGATGCGGAAACAGATGGCTAGGAGTGGAGCTGTAATGTGGGTCTGCCGAGCAGACCGGAGAGCAGCTCCACTTTGGGTTGGTGCCCGGGTTTGGTTGGCCCGCCCTGGGATGCTCTGGAACACCGCAAGTGGGGGTGCTCTGCGTCAACATCTGGTGGGTCACCTTCAGACGAACCAGCCAGCCTGGGGGTGAAGCAGGCTGGCTCAACCACCCCCGGATCTGCTGTCTGTCTGTTTACACCCATTGTCAGCTCACAAGAGCCCAGATTCATCGGGCAGTGGGCTTGGGTTGAAATTTCTGGCCTGAGCAGAGCTCTGCCTGGATGGAAGAAATACATTTATTTCTCCAAATCAGTGGTTCTTAAACTGACAGCCATGGAAGGTATTCTGGGAGTGGAGGGAGTGAGGGAGGAGTACAGCTGGCAAACGCTTAACTCCATACTCAGAGAGCTAGGGAGGATCTCCGAAATAATGGGGTGGCAAGGGAAAAGAAAGTCAAAGAACAAGGGAGAGGGAGACGGGAAACAACAGAAGGGTGGGAAGAAGGAGAGGGAGAGAGATCAAGGTGTACATATGCGTGTGTGATGGTGGAGGGGTCTCAGCTACAACAGACAAGTAAAAGAGGGGGGTTGATTCAGAACCATTTGAGAACCATTGCTCCTAAGGGCCAGCGAATGGTTCCCAGACTTTCTCCCACACACCAGCTTCCTGATTGGCTGCGAGCCTGTATATAAGGCTGGCTGGCACATTGGGTACTCATGCGGGGGTGCACAACCCCATAGCAACACTGTGGTGTTGCCGGGGCAACCCTTGGGCAAGAGCGGGGCTGCAGGGGCCATCTGTCAAGCAGACAGATGGCAGCCCCACCTTCAGTTGCTGCCCCAGGGTTAGGCTCCCCGTTCTGCTGGTGGTGCTCCAGGATGTTCTGGAGCAGGGATGACCTGCTACACCTCTATATCTGGTGGGCCACCTGCTGCCTGGGGGGGTGAGGCGGGGCAAGTGTCCATGTGAAGATACCCAGTTTGGAGTGGAATCAGAAATGGTGTGGGATTCGCCCACCCTTGGTCCCCTGAGCCATCCAGTGCCTCCTCCCTCACAGACTTGCTTTGAAACCTCTCAAAGTAAACCTAAAAGCCAAATAACAAAATCCCTGCCTATGGATTTGGTGCAAAAGTCAGGAAGTCGGATTCGTTCCCTCCATCTGTTCTTCTCAGAGACAATCTGCCTTTGAAATTCATTGTTGCATAAATCTTGGAGTAAGAGTAATGGCAGCTGCACCTGGATATTGTTTAACAGATGGGAAGACACATTTTTCAAGCAAAGACCTTTCCCTTCCCCTTCCTGGGTGGAGGTGCTTGAATCTAGAATTTATACTTTCATGAGGTTCCAGCCAATTCCTGACTTTTTAACCATTGAGCAAACTGAAAACAGGAAGCATTTGGAGTCTGTGTTCTAGGTGATGTCCTAACTCCTCTGCCCCATGAGACAGGACATCCATGGGTGTCTTTAGACATAACATCAACGGGTGTCTGAATGCGTGTTTTGACCTTGATATGAACACCGGTTTGGCCCTGTGCAGGACCGAACTTAGGGGCAGGACCCCCTAGATCCGGGCCTTGGACAGCATTTTCTGGGGGACAGCAATATCCTCCCCCCCTTTTCCCCAAAGCCTTCTGCCTGGGAGGCCCCCAGCAGGCTGCTGCCTGGCCCCACGCCTGGGAAGCCCCCACGCCTGGGCCGAAGGAGGCTCTGGTGCAAGGGTCCCCATCCTTCACCTGCCTCTGCCTGCTAGTAGTGCAGCAGCAGCTGATCTGACTAGGAGATAAAGCGGTTTATAAACAAACAACTCTGTAGCAGGGGGTCTCCCAGGGTCCCACAGGGCCCTGGGGTCTCACTCTGGGAATTTAGCTCACCCCCTGCTACACCATTTCAGCCTGGAGCCTCAGCTGACTCCCCCTCTTTACAGAAGGAGGTACCCTCTCAGGACACACCACACAGTCCAGAGGGTATCAACTCCACCGTCCTTTATTAGACACAACCCATGTCCAGTGTACCTGGGGATGCCGGCTCAGTTGCCTCCACCCCACAGGTCCAGGTCTGTCTTTCTCAAGCACAGGAGCACCACAATATCAACCCGCCTGGTCCATCTAGCCAGGTTTCCAAACCCCAGGCTCTGGCCAAGCCTTCCCCAGGCAAGAGTCTCCCTCCTGGGTACAGCCTCTCCCACTTGCCTGGGTCCCTCTGGTTCGCCAACCCTCAGCACCTTGGATAGCGTAGAGCAGGAAGGCTTGTTCAGGGAGATGTTGCTCTGGCAGAGACTCCTTCCTTACTGCCTTGTCTCTTCTTATACACAGCAGAGTGGGCATGGCCAGGCGTCTACTCTTCAGCCTTAAAGGGCCAGTAACCTGCCCACTTTGTCACAGGTTTTCTCAGTCTGTGCTCCCCACAGGCTGATCCCCAGCTCTGGGGCTGGCTCTGCCACACCCCTGTGTGCGCTCAGCCCTCTGCTGGCCCACACAGCCCCCTTCTTAAAGGGGCAGCAGCCCCACAGCACTGCTTCCTGCTACAAACTCCTCCCCATGTGTGATCAGAAGGTTGTTGCCTTGTAAAGACGGTTCTTCGAGATCACTTGTTGCCTTGTAAAGACGGTTCTCCGAGATCGCTTGTAACATTCTCACAACTGGGTTGTGCATGCTCACCATATTCAAATAATAGACCAAGTGAGGGTATCGAGCTCCTTTAGTATAAAAATCACTCTCCCCCTCAGAATGACAGTTCCTTCCAACCCTTTCTAGGAATATAAGAAAATTGCATGTGGGGCTGGAAGGGTGGGTGTTGTGAGAATGTAAGGAGTCATCTCAAAGAACCTTGTTTACAAGGCAGCAACTTTCTGTTCTTCTTTGAGTGGCTCCTCACAGGGCGTTTTTAGATGACTCCGCCAGGTGAGGGGTCCGTGGGCATGCCAGTGCATGGGCAGGATGAGCACATGGCCACACACGTATCCCCACTCACCCCCCACTCATACGAACCCATGGAGCAACTGCCATTTTCCCTGGCTGCTCTCTGTGTGTGGACGGGTGGGAATGCATGTTAGGTGGGCACGCACATGCACCTCCGCTCACCATGGGCAGGTGAGCTGCGTTGTTCACACTGCACTCCCCCACCCATGAACATGCAGCATGGGGGCTGGGCTTAGCTTGGGGTGGGGTTTGGAGGTAGGGCTTGGCTTGGGGGCAGCAGCCTGAGAAGGGCCATGGGGCGCAAAATTCCTAAGTCTGGCCCTGACCCTGTGTTCACCATGTGGTGCTGATTAGACACAAAGCCCATCTTTGGGCAAATTGGTGTTTTGCTCGCCACCCAATTTCAGCACACAAACGCTGCTGCCTCGTTCCCCAAGTTGTACCTGCTAACATGCTACACAATATCATTAGACACAATGTTGGCCACGTGTTCAGCCAGAACACGCAAATTGTCATTGTGATGCAATGTGTTCACATCACATGTTCAACCTGTTCAACTGGTGACCAAATTGGTGTTGGGATTGCTATGGTGCTTATACACAATAGCCAAACATGTGCTTAGGGGTTTTGACACTTGATCTTTGTTATGTCTAAAGATGCCCCATGTCTGTGTATCTTCCTGGATTAACCAAAGCAGGAATCCCTTGCTTAGGTAGCATCACTTGCTATAAAATCATGAGTGGTATGGAACAAGTAAATAGGGAGTTGTTATTTGCTCTCTCAAATAATACTAGAACTAGGGACGCTCCATGAAACTAACCTACACCAGACAAAAGGAAGTACTTTTTCACTCAACATACAATTAGTTTGAGGAACTTGTTGCCAGAGGATGCTGTGAAGGCCAGTAGCATAACTGGGTTTAAACAAGGATTGGATACGTTCTTGGGGGATAGATCCATAAATGGCTATTAGTTATTAGTCAAGTAGGTTGTGGAATGCTACCTCTGACTGTCAGAAAATTGGAGCGGACAGCAGGGAATGGATTGCTCCATTATGACCTATTGGGTACTTCTCTGAAGTGACCGAGGATGGCCACAGTTGGAGAGAGGATGCTGGACTCAATGGACTGACCCAGTATGGAACTTTTTACATTCTTATGCTATCATAGGTTGTCGTGTATCTACAGGGAGTTCACCGCGCCTTGGTGACATGCTCAGTTTACTCCTGCCGTAATTTCTTTTGACTCGTAATTATTTGGTGACAGCCAAAAGAGTTTGAGTGGTGGCAGGGCCTAGTAATTGGGAAATGGCAGCCAGGACTCTAGTACTTAAGTTCCCTCTATGAATGACTCACTGTATGAATTAGACAAGCCATAGGCTCCCCTCGCTGTGTCTGCAAAAGGGGCCTAACAGTATTTATAGCATCTGCCTCATTGGGGTCTTATGCACACATTGATGTGAGTTAATTGTAAATCATGCTGCAGGTAAGTGGGAATGATGGCACTTCCACCCTCCCATAGAAGAGTACTCAAATCACCTTAGGATTTTGAGTGATGAACAAGTGGTAATGGCCAGCCATTGCCATGAATTTATTTGTGAAGGTGAACACTTTTACCACATGGTTATCACTTAGCACATTTTTAGACGTGCCTCCAATCTCATGGGCTTCAAAATCCACTTTTAACAACCTCGCACACATGGTGTTTAGATGTATCTCCCTGCACTGGAAGTTACCCGCTTCCCATTGGAAATAGCGGTGCCGGGCTGCTTGCACATTCTTTTGAAAACCAGATTTGTCAAACACTGATATTGACGATTGACAACTTCAGTTTTCAAAAGAATGCATGAGCCGCCTTGTGCCACTCTTTCCAATGGCAGCTGGGCAACCTCCCGCGCAGGGAGGCACATCTAAATGCCCCCTGCGCGAGGTTGCTAACAGCGGATTTTGAAGTCTGCAAGATTGGAGGTGCATCTAAAAGTGCCCTTAGTTATTCTGTTGTGTTCACCCCTGAAAAAAATCAGTAGAACTCTACCATAGGTGTACCACATGGTAGATAGCTCTACCACAGATCAAACATCCCTATGAACGCCCTTGCACGAGTATGCTGATTTGCCATAGTTTTACCTCTTGAAGATGTGATATCTGAAAGCAGTCTAAGAAGTAAAAGAAGCATGGTGGCTCATCCCTGGAGTCTCCTGGATATAGCCACGCTTCCAGAATGCCCTAAGAGAGAGAGAGAGCCATCATCCACTGCACTGCCTGCTTGGTGGAGAACTATTGTCATCTGCTGTCCTTAACCATCAATGCTCTTGGCCCCCAAACATGCCCTTGCCTTCATCACCCTCAGAAGGTCATTCTATTGCACTGGCTTCATACAGGTGAAGCAAGAAGGCAGAAGACTAAAAGGCTGATGAAGATACTTGACTGATAGCATCATATAACTTTATTGCAACTCTATGTGCTAGTGGTGAAGGAGCTGGAAGAACTTCTTTCTGTCTTCTGACAGAATCGCTCTGGGTAAAAACACATGTCACTATGGCTCAGTGGCAAACCAGCCTGGGGTGGGTCAGTAAGCCATGGTGGACATGATCCAGGCCAGGTTGGGCCGCAGAACAAATGTTACACGGGGAGGGAAGGGAGAAACACAAACATGTTGCCAGTCAGCCCCACCCTCGCGCTGTGCCCAGCAACCTGCCCCCCACCATGATAGTCAGTCAGGCTGGCCAATGACAGCCAACCATGGTGGCTGGCCAAGGCGGTCCCCAACCTGGGTTAGTCTCTGCTGACCCGAACAGATATGATAGCCCATTGTGGTTCACTTTGGCCTGGTCAGGTGAGCCTTAACCCGGGCTGAGACGTCAAAGGTTTTCTGAGATCAGAGTCCAGGCTAGCCACCGACATGGCCTGGGTCAATCCTGGGCCATCATCTGGCAGTGCCTGCACAGACATGCGGGTGAGGTCCGGGCCAGAGAGGACCACAGCGGGCCGCTGTCACATCTGTTTACTTTTTACTCTCTGAATATGTGAACTAGCTCATTGATCTAGACAGCTTTCACCTAGAACTGAAATGAATAGCCTCTCCTTCCCCCGATATGTCCAATGAATGTTCCCACTTTGGGTTCATCTGGAGGAAGAGGATTTATTTATTTATTTATTTATTTATTTCATTTTATTTTTAACCCGCTGCCTCTTGCCTCAGGCAACTCGGAGCAGCTCACAACAATAAATTAAACATATAAAATCATATAAAACCGTATAAACATAAGGTGGAACCACATAAAACATCCCCCCCCTCCCTACCCTACTCCTTCACCAAAGACCTGGCAGAACAGCCAGGTCTTACACTGTCTTCAGAAAGAGGGGAGGTCTGGGGCCAGGCGGGTCTCCATCGGGAGGAGATTCCACAGCCTGGGGGCCGACACCGAGAATGCCCTCCCCATTGTTGCCATTCAGGAAACCTGGGGGACCTCGAGTCGGGCATCTCTGGTCGACCGCAAGTGCCGCACCATGGCCTGGGGTATGAGGCGATCCCACAGGTAGGCAGGGCCCAGGCCGTTTAGGGCTTTATAGGTCAATTCCAACATCTTGAATCGGGCCCGGAAAACAATAGGCAGTCAGTGCAGTGAACAGATCACTGTTGTAATGTGCTCACAGCGACCCGTCCCCATTAGGAGGCGGGCCGTCACATTTTACACTAGTTGCAGCCTCCAGGCCATCACCAAGAGTAGCCCCACGTTGCAATAGTCCAGTCTAGAGTGCGTTGCAATAGTCCAGTCTAGAGTGCGTTGCAATAGTCCAGTCTAGAGTGCGTTGCAATAGTCCAGTCTAGAGTGCATTGCAATATTCCAGTCTAGAGGTGATAAAAGCATGGATGATGGTGGCCAGGTCAGAGTCAGAAACATACGACTGCGGCCATCGCACCAGATGCAACTGACGAAAGGCACTCCTCACCACAGTGACCACCTGGGAATCCAGGCAGAGCTGCCAGTCGAGAAGCACCCCCAGACTACAGACCTGAGTAGCTAGAGGAGGGCAGATCCCATCAACAACAGGAGCCATCACACTCCCGGCGTAACCACCAACATCACCTCTGTCTTGTCGGGATTCAGTCTCAGACGACTCGCCCTCATCCAATCCCCCACAGCTTCCAAACACCGGATAAGCACAGAGATTGCAGGGTCAGAGTCTCCAGAAAAAGAGAGGTAAAGTTGTGTATCATCAGCGTATTCAAGACAACGTACGCCGAACTCCCTCACGACCTTGCCCAAAGGCTGCATGTGCATGTTGAACAGGAGGGGCGATAGAATAGAACGCTGTGGGACTCCACATGCGAGGTTCCAGGGAGATGATGAACACTCCTCAAGAACCACCCGCTGAGTTCTCCTGGCCAGGAAAGAGCGGAACCACTCAAGAACAATTCCACCCACTCCAGCCTGGTCCTGCAGCCGAGTCACCCACATCTCATGGTCAACAGTGTCAAATGCTGCCGACAGATCTAATAGAATTAACAATGATGATCTGCCCTGATCCAATTCCCAGTGCAGGTCGTCGACCAAGGCCACAAGTGCAGTCTCAGTACCAAATCCTGGACGAAAGCCGGACTGCGAAGGATCAAGAAAACTGACATGGTCCAGGTGCCCCTGAAGCTGCCGAGCCACCACCCGCTCAATAATCTTCCCTAAAAAGGGAAGGTTAGAGACTGGTCGGTAGCTGGCCAGGGAGTCATCAAGCGAAGGATAGGAATACATATTTGTTTCTACTATGTTTATTTACTTTGGATATTTGTTTGGGTCAAATTACCGGGGGTCAGGTAATTTCAGTGGGTATATCTGTTTTTGCAGGTACTCGTTTCAGCTGGAGAGCTGAGAGAGCAAAGGCCATTTCCACGCCCTTTCTTTTGTGACTGTTCAAACATAGGCCCCAGAAGTCATGGAGGCTGTTACATGGAAAGCAAATCCTAGCACCTCATGGCTGGAGATGGCCAAAAAGCATCTGATTAATAGCTGGCAAAGCTCACTAAAGCCTCAGTCACTTACTGTAGGCAGATACTCTTTTCCCTCCATGTGGGTTCCCTTAACATCTCCATAGGGCCAGATCACCCATCCCAGAAAATGCCACAGAAGTGGTTATTGGTAGTAAAGTTCTCAAGCCCCCTTTGAGTCCTACTACAGGGGTAAATAAGGATACTTGGGGCCCATGGAGCACTTCACACTTACAAGATGCTCAGAAGCTTTCAACTGTAGGAGGCTGAGGAACTGTCAGACTGGCTCCTCACTGCAGCGTTCACTTTACCTTCCATTACCTTTGCCAATCAGCCTCCATGCCAAGAGAGCTTGGCTGAGGCACTGCTCCATTTTGAAACAAACTCTGCACCGAGAGCTGCCACTGCCTCCTCTTACACACCCTAAATGTCTTTATTGCTATGAGTGTCCTCAGAATCTCTGTGGTGTTGAAGGCCAACGTGTTTCTTGGAGCAACTTCCTCCAGCTACTAGCATGAGGCACTATTATTATAAGCTTTTATATAGTGCCAGCGATGTACCTGGTGCTTTACAGAGAATAAGATAGACACGGTCCCTGCCCGAGAGGTGGCTTGTTTATCACACGGCTCCACTGTAAATAATTTTCCTTTCCTGTCTGGTAGCCCAGCAGCAGCTAACCACCACCACTGGTGTGATCAAAACACAACTGTGAGGAAGAGCGTGTTGGGCCTAACGCTAAAAGACCGGCAGAGTGTCACATCTGCAGCCCACTAGCGAGGCCTCCAGGAAGGTGAAGCAAAGGCATAGCTGGGTGCAGTTGCATGGGGACGCATGAGCCTGAGTGACCCCGCATGCTGCTTACCTCCTGCTGTGAGAGGGGATGGGACAGGAAGAGGAGGGCTGTGGCTTCCTAGATCATAAGAACATAAGTAGTGTCATAGTGGGTCAGACCAATGGTTCATCAAGCCCAGCAACCAGCATCCTGTCCCCGACCGTGGTCAATCTCTGTCTTATGGGAGAAGTACCCAACAGATCACAATGGGCAATCCATTCCCTGTTCTTCCGGCCCCCAACAGTAAGAGGTTGCGTCCCCCAAACCTACTTGGCTAATAGCCATTAATGGACCTATCCTCCAAGAACTTATCCAATCCCTTTTTAAAACTAGCTACACGACCGGCCTTGACCACTTCCTCTGACAGCCTGAAAGAGGGTAATGGGGTGGCTCCATTCTATTTTCAGCATTAGTGCCTATTTCAACCTAGCTATGCCCCAGTAGTGAAGACTTTATTCCCACCAGACTAGAAAAAGGCCCATTATTTGTGTGTGTGTGTGTGTGTGTGTGTGTGTGTGTGTGTGTGTGTGCGCGTGTGTGTGTGTCCTTTCTATTCCTATTCTATTCTATGGCTCCATTATATAGTTTATGGAAAACAGAATTGGGAATTGAAAAATATTTGACCATTGAATTAAATCAGAAATTAGTAATGACTGATTAGGCTCCGAATGGAGCAAATGCCTTTGGCCATTTTGTAAGGTCGAAGGAACCATATCCCTAGGGAATTGAGAGTTTGCACATGTGGAGCCCGTGTGCCTAAAGATATTATACATTATGTGTTCAATTGCCCTTGGTTTAATGAGATTAGGGAAACATATTTACCTGTCGGTCAATTGAAACTCAGACATTTAACTAAGCGCAAGAGGCTAATTTGGTTATGTTCTCAAAAGGAGACTAGTATAGTAGCAAACCTTGTGCTTTTTGCCCTAAAAGTGGAAGTAATTAGGAGAAAAACTAAGGGTGCTCTCTCTCTTCAGACTATTTAAATTTTGTTTTAATTCCTAATTTTGTACTCTTAGATAAAGTATTATAGTATTCTTAGTATTTCGGCTCTTGGGCCAGAGTTTTTGGGTGGATGACAAAGTATTATGGTTCTATTGATTGGAAGTAGAACATGTTTTTAAATATGGATGGATCTTCTCTGTTTGAAAGATCTAGTTATGTATGTTCCATGACACATGCTTGTTTTTGTTTTAATTTACGGTATTCCTGTTCATTTTGCTGAAATGATAATTGTGTATGCATGTGAACTATGATGTCCTTACTTAATTTTATATTTGAGTCATGGCGGAAGCTAGTGCTCAATAAAATTATTGATTTGAAATTGAATTGGGGGAGGAATTGCCTGCCTGTCTGTCCAGTTCGTTGCGTGGAACCTGGGAGTGGGGGTTGCTGTGTGAGGGCTTGATCTGAAGGCCCCGGACTCCAGGTGGCTAATATCTCATCTGTAAAAACTCCAGGTCTCTGTTTCTTTCCCTTCCCTTTATTCTCTCCTTTCTCACTGTGCTCCCCTCTCCTCTCTCTCATTCATCTAATCTTGCCCCCATCTCTCCTGCCACACTCTCCCTCTCTCTCCCCGTTTCTCTCTCTTGATCGCTCTTCCTTGCCTCTGTCTGTTATTTCTCTTGCCGTCTAGTGTTATTGACTGCCACGGGGCATCATGCTGAGTCAAGCGGGAGAGTCAATAATACCTATGTGTGAAGGGGATGATAGTGTTTAAGGAGCTGAAGGGGAGAGAGGCTGTGCATGGGGAAAGGAGGAGGCAGGGGGATGCAGCCCGCTGACAGCTTCCTACTCTGTTACTTTATACGGGCTCCAGGACAGGGAGTCTGTGGTAGCACTGGGTCAAATTCATAGGTTCGAGACATGGGATGCCAGCTGGTGCTATCCGTATAAGTAAAGAAGGGTGGGCCAGTGGTTTGGAACATGGGTTCAATTTCCTGCTGCGCCACTGATTTCCTGCTTCCTGGGTCCTCCTGCCTTACCTGATAGTCCCATGTGGTCTCTGTGCCTTAGTTCTCTGCTGTAAACTGCGGATAAGAACATTTCCCTACCTTGCAGGGGTGTTGTGAAGAAACATACCTTAAAGGATGTGATGGGTGCTCAGTTACTATGGTAATGGCGGCCATGGAGATATTTAACTATCGTATGGAAAGGACGCCAGTCATACTAGTGAGTGGCATATGATCTGGTGTCACGAGTCTTCTCCTGTGGTCGGTGAGTCCCTGCAGGATCGGGGCCTGTGATGCTCCCCAACGCCAGGTATAGAGGCACAAAGCACCAGCTGCTTTCATCAAGTGCCTTTACCAGTATACAGTCTGGCTCTGCTATAGTCTCCCCAGGGCACCTGAAGGTAGCAGGCTCCTGGATACATCAGGTATAACACTCCCCCTCGCTGGGATGCCTGTAGCTCCAGCAGGTAGGAGCTGTCCAGCCAGCTTCCAGCCAACTCCCCTTCTTAGCTGGGCTTCCTCCTTATATAGCCCTGATTGAGCTCAGCTGCACTCAGGCTTGGGTCTTACTGTAACTGCTAGTGGCTGAGTTTTGGCCAGTCAGGAAGCCAGTCCTGCCATGACTTACCACTGTCAGTAAACACACGGTCACACCTGGCCATAAACTTTGAATTGGTGTAGACGGTTTCATGTCTTCCTGCTCATACTTGAAAATGTCCATGTTGGATAGACAGAACCACATATGTAACGGGCTTCTAGACCACTAGTCATCAGCAGACAGTTTGGTAACCACTGATATAAAGAGCTGCCTAACTGGGTCAGACCAGTGGTCCATCTTAGCCCAGTATTGTCACAACCTGACGCAACAGTTAGGTGTGTGCTGTACTGGCAGCTCCAGAGGGATGTGAGGGCTTATTGGCTCCCTGGCAGAGTGCTGACACATGGACCCTCTCCCCCCCTCCCCTCACAGGTACTTATTCTAGGGCTGGGGCCTAGTGGCAAAGGCCCCAAAGGGTGTCGGCCATTGGAGGGGCCATTAGAGGGCTGAAGTGGCCAAGGCTGGGAATCCACTCGGTGTACGTGAAGAGTCCTCCACATCCCCCCTTCCTGTGAAAGGGGATTAACCAGCGGCTGGTCCAGTGCTGCTGCAGGACAACGTCACCACCGGCTGAGCCACCCCACTGCCAGGATCCCCAGACTGCTGCTGTTGGGGGCTGGGAGCTGGCCGCTACCACCTACAGTGTCCATCTGCTGCTGCCGCCACTGTCATCTGGCCCTGAGGGATCCTGCTGCCGTTGCAGCCACCACTGCCTGCTGCTGCCGTGGCCCCTACAGGAACCGTGTGCTGCCCAGCCCCAGGTAACACCAGTCCTTTCCCCCTGTTGGAGGAGGGGGGCGGGGCCAGGGCCCACGGCTGGACTTCCGAGTCAGGCACAGCCAAAAGCAGCCTGCCGCCCGGCAGCACTAAAGAGCCCTTAGGCATGGCCTTAGTGGAACCGGGAGGCCCAGGGGGCTATTAATATTGGTGGGCATTTTTTCTGGTTTTAAGGAAGGATAAGGGTGGGGAGTGGTGGATTGTTTCTTGCATGAGGGAGGGGGGCAAGGGGACTGGGTTAGGGAGGGAAAGGCTGACCCCCTTGGTGTGAGGGAGGGGTACAGCCCTTTGAAAGGGAGGGATGGTCCTCTGGTGGCAGAGGAGGATCAGGGAGTGTATGGGGTGGATATCTCCCTCGGGGGGCTGGTGGGGTGGCCTCTGGGGGGGAGTTGGGGGGAGTGGACCGGGGTGTGTGTCTTCAGCCATAGGGGTTGTTCTGGGCTGGGGGAATTATGGTCCTTCTGGGAGGTGAGTTCGAGCTGTGAGGCGGGACAGATGTTGCATACCTGTCCCACTCACTGGCCCCATACAGGCGGTGAGGTTATCGGGGATCAGAGGGCCCTGGGCCTCAGTTTGATGCTGGTAAATGCGAGGTCAGTGGCTAATAAGTCAACCACAGTCTGAGAGATGATCCTGGACCGGGCAGCTGACCTCGTGTGTGTTACAGAGATCTGGATGGACACTGAGTCAGGGCCTATATTGGCTGACCTTGTTCCAGCTGTGTACTCCATGCAGCATCAACCAGGGCTACAGGGACGAGGGGGGGGGTGGTAGCCATTATTTTTAAGGATAACTGGTCTATGAAGAGATCCATCATGGAGGTGGAGGGTCTCCATCTGGTGTTGGATTTGGCCGGAGACAGAGTGGGGATACTGCTGGTATACCGGGCACCCATCTGTACAGCAACCTCCTTGCCTGTGCTGACCGAGCTGGTGTTGGAGGTGGTCTTGCGGTGCCTCAGGACAATAGTTCTGGGGGACTTCAATATACATGCCGACACCAGTCTTGGAGGGGCAGAGCATGAGTTTATGGCCACCATGGCAACCACGGGCTTGTCTCAGAGAGTAGTGGCCCCCACACATGTTGGAGGACATACCCTGGGCATGATCTTTCGTACAGGCCTTGAGGCGGGGGATCCGTTAGTGGGGGATGTGGAGAAACCCTCCTGGCTAGATCACCCCTTAGGTTCCTCCCTGACCCAAGGCAAGGGACTCTGCCAAACCATATAAGGATATGTGCTCACCTCAACCCATCTGACTGACCACACCTTACATACCTTACCAAAGAAGGAACCCTAGGCCAGGTAACCTAACTGATTGGTCACATGTGGCTGGGAGCCAATAGCTGAGATGCTAGTGTTGCCCTTAAAAAGAAGGCTAGTAAATTTTCACAGACAGAGACCTCATGGCCAGCACCCGGTAGCTGTGCTGGACTAACCTGCAACACCCAGCTTTCTCCATCTAGCTGGGAAAGAACTGAACCCTGCATAGCTGAGACATCCACGCTTACTATGCAGAGAAGATACTGTGAGTAAGTCCTTCTATGCAGAGAAGCAGGGTTAGGGACCGTTTAGGCTTAGACGTGCTCTAAATGGGTTACCATACCTGCTTGTAGTTGCCTGTGCTTGCTCACGAGTTCAATTAACTAGCTAAGTTAACCGAATTACAAGGATACAAAAAGGTAGGGAAAACCTTTTGGTATCCTTGTAATTGGGTTAACTTAGCTAATAAAAACTATAAATCTTGTTTTCTCTAATCAAGAGTGCCTGGGGTGTGTGTGTTGTGACCCAAAATGCTTCCCAAGTTCGGTTTACACCAGGAAAGCAATCTCTCAAAGGAGCAGGATTTGGGCTTCCAGAGCAGCCCTTAACCCCGGAAGCTCATAGCTCTGGTGGTGGCAGCAAAATCCGAGTGTTATGGTGATGGGTACACAGCGAGGGAGGGGGCTAGGAGTAGAGTACCCCCCCCCCACTGGACCCATTACGCCACAGGGGAGGTGTCAACAGAGCCCTTGTCATGGACGGATTATTATCTCCTCCAGCCGGGTATCCTGGTGTATGTTGGCCCCCGGGAGGGTGCAGAATCAGTTCAGTTGGTTCGCTCCCGAAGGCTTATGGAACCAGAAAGGTTCCAGATAGCTCTAGAGGATGTTTCCTTTGACCTTGATGGCCACCCACTTCATGGTCTCGTATCCATGTGGAATTCAGTGTTGACGGAGGCCATAGACCGCGTGGTTCCCAAGCATCGACTCCCAAATCACTGACAATGCAGCTCCCCGTGGTATACACGGGAGCTAGAGCGATGGTGGCATCACTCGCGTGCTGAAGTTGACCGATTGCAGCATAGAGTCTGTGTACGTACCTATGTCATTGCGGTGCAGACAGCAAAGAAGACTTTCTTTGCTGCCCTCGTTGCGTCTGCTAAGTCCCACCTGCCTGAGCTGTTCTGGGTGGTGAGGGGGCTGGTCAGTCTGGCATCCCTCCGCCTGGACTTAGAATCATCAAATGCTCACTGTGATTTGTTTGTGAACTTCTTTGCAGATAAAATCGCTCAAATTCACCTTAGTTTTGATGCAACTTTATTAGCAAAAAATGGGTCAGAGGCAGTAGAAGCCCCGTCTTGTCCTGTTTTGTGGGATGAGTTTTGGGCTGTGTCGCCCTTGGATGCGGGGGATGCTCTTGGGACTGTTCGAGCCACCTGTTGTGAACTAGACCCATACCCATCCTGGCTAGTTAAGGCTTGCTGGGAGATATTGGGGCCACCGCTGGCGGGAATAGTCAATGCCTCCCTTAAGGAGGGCAGGGTGCCGGACTTTCTCAAGGAGGCGGTGATGTGGCCCCTGCTCAAGACGTCATCTTTGGACATTGATGCCCTGGCCAGCTATCGGCCAGTCTCTAACCTTCCCTTTTTAGGAAAGGTTATTGAACGGGTGGTGGCTCGGCAGCTTCGGTTACATTTGGACTGGGTCAATTTTCTTGATCCCTCACAGTCGGGTTTTCGTCCGGGTTATGGCACAGAGACTGCGCTTGTGGCCTTGGTTGATGAATTCTCCCGTGAATTGGACTGAGGCCGTTCGACCCTGTTGGATCTCTCGGCTGCATTTGATACTGTTGATCATGAGTTATTGGTGACTCGGCTGCAGGACTGGACAGGGATTAGTGGGACTGTTCTTGAATGGTTCTGCTGTTTCCTGACTGGGAGAACCCAGCGTGTGGTGCTGGGGGAGTTTTCATCTTCCCCCCGGGACCTCACGTGTGGGATTCCGCAGGATTCCACCTTATCCCCTCTTGTTCAATGTGTGCAGCCTTTGGGAGAGGTCGTCAGGGAGTATGGGGTGAGATGTCATCAATATGCTGATGACACCCAGCTATCTCTCTCATTTTCTTCCGACTCAGGCCTGGCAGTCTTGGTGCATTCCCGGCAGTGTTGGCTGTGGGGGACTGGATGAGGGCGAGCTGCCTGAAATTAAATCCTGACGAGACGGAGGTGATGATTGTGGGGAGGGCCAAGGGAGTGATGGCCCCATCATTGATGGGGTCTGTCCTCCTTTGGTTTCTCAGGCCAGGAGTCTGGGGGTGCTCCTGGACCCGCAGCTCTGCCTGGATGCCCAGGTGATGACTCTGGAGAAGGGGGCATTTCGCCAATTACATCTGGTGTGTCAGCTTAGGCCGTATGTCTCAGACTCGGATCTGGCCACAGTCATCCATACTTTTATTACCTCGAGACTGGATTACTGCAACACACTCTATGTGGGGCTACCCTTGGTGCTGGTTCGGAAACTGAAACTAGTGCAAAATGCGGCGGCCCGTCTCTTGACTGGAACGAGCCAACGCGAGCACATTACACCAGTGCTCCACGGTCTGCACTGGCAGCTGATAGTTTTCTGTGCCCAATTCATGGTGTTGGTGCTGACTTTTAAAGCCCTAAATGACTTGGGCCCCACCTACCTGCAGGACCGCCTCACCCTCTGGGTCCTGGATCAGCCCCCCCTGAGGTCGACCAGGGGCGCCCTCCTCGAGGTTCCCCGGGTTTCCTGGGTGTCCACCATGAGAAGGACGTTCCCTGTGGCTGCGCCGCGGCTGTGGAACTCCCTCCCGTTGGAGGTCTGCTTGATTACCAACCTCCCCTCTTTCCATAGGCAGTGTAAGATCTGGCTTTTCCGCCAGGCCTTTCCTGAGGGAGATGGGGGTGGGGGTGGGTTGGGTTAGGGTGGGTTTTATATTGTTTGAATTGTAGTTTTATAATTGTTTGTTTTAATATGTTTTAAATTCTGTGAGCCACCCCGAGATGCCTGGGGCAGGAGGGGGCGGCATATAAATTTTAGAATAAATAAAATAAAAATACATAAATAAACAGCAGGGTTTCAAATCTGGCTGTCTAGAGACTCCGTATTAACAGAGAGCCTGAATGGGAGATGCCAGGAATTGAACTTGGGATCTTATATGTGCAAAGTAGGCACTCTGCCACCTGAGCCATGGCCCAGCCCAAGATGATGGACTCCATCTAGCTTATAAAGCTATTTGAGATACTCTACAAGCACCATCACCAGATCCATCCATCCAAAATGGTACTAGGAGTTTGGGAGATTCTTGGCTGCCGCAACATATTGCCTTCAGAGTCTAATCACGGGCCACCTCCCCCCAACCTCCCAGCAACTCCTCTCATCTCACACCTCTAGCCATCACCCATTTGGTGTTTCCCCTGTAAACTGTGACCCTTTGAGGAGGCCATCAAAGATCTAAGTGCTCTCACCTCTCCTTTTTAGTCTCAACAGCTGGCCAAATAATTATCAAAACCCATTATTCGTTGCCAAACTAATGCAACCAATGTTACTTGCAAATATATATTTGCAAGTATATTTGCAATACTTATATATTTATATATATAAATATTTATATATAAAACTTGACAAGCTCAAAGCCTCAGGCTGAAGGGCACTCTAGGAAGACAAGATATTAATGATTCAGTATTACTATGTGATAATGCTACACAGCCTCTTGGCAGCCTTGCTAACAGAGTTTGCTGCAAAAGTGGTCGAAAATGGTCAATTCTCCGTGGCTTTGTTTCACCCATTTTTGCACTCCCAACCAAATGTCCTGCTTTTGGGAAACGTTATGAAAGTGTTAATTTGGCTGTGAAGTTGTACATGTTCCTAGTGGAAACAATTTCACTTGGAAAAGGGATCCTTTGGCCCACTTTCAGAACCCCCAAAATATGTTTGAAAATGATGTTTCTATTTTGAAATCCTCAACGAAATGCCCAAAGAAGCTCAGATTGGACATAAATTCCATTTTGTTGCAGACATTTCGCTCACCTACATCCAGTTGCATAGGAGAGAGACCCCAGCACTAAAGTGCTAATGATCTTTAGTGCCTTTTCCATTCATTTTGAAGCATCTCCAAAGCGCTTAGCAAACTATACCGGGGTGGGCAAAGTTTCCTAATCCCAAGAGACGCATCCATTTGCTACAATAGGGCCCAAGAGCCGCATGTGCCTCTGAGCCACAGTTTGCCCACTTCTGCTATACACAGACACCACACCACCTTCTCGAACACTAAAATGCAGCTAATGCTGGGTTGGAACACAGCTGCTGTTCAGAGAGCACTGTATTTTCAACAGATGTAATGCTAACCACTCGTTTGGGCACTGACCACACATTCTCCCAGTATGTCTGTTTGTGGAAGTGTGCTTTGTGCTGTGAGTTTTACACAGATTGTGATCCCAGAAAGCATAGTAGTGGATAGCCTGTAGCTGTTGCTTGCACATAGCCATTGTCACAAATAGATGTCTGCTTCTTCCTTCTGGTTTGTGGTCACCCAAGTTACCATAGAGATCCCTTGCCTCAAGGGTCAGCTTCTGGCCAACAACTGGTGGCAGGCAGGGGATTACAGGGACTATCGGGTAGCTGTGGAAAAAAACAAAACACACAGCAGAATAAACATCTTTAAAACATCTTTAGCTCCTCCCTCTTCCTCAGAACCAGTCTGTTGCTAAGTCCTGTTGCTACTCTCTACATAATATTGCTAAAATCATTCTGACCCTTCCTTTACTGCACCCACTGCTAAGACTAGGGCTGCAGTGAATAGTATTTAAAAAAAAAAAAAAGTATTTCCAAGTTTCTGAGGATTGGCTCTGAGTGTTCAGCCAATCCTCGGTAACTTTGCCAAATATTAGATACTCAGTACTCAGTAAAATACTCTGTAAAATGAAAACAAGTATTGAGTATTTTCTGAGTACCAAGTTCCCTTATATAAGGCTAGGAAAAGCCCGGTATGTTGCCCATCCGAGGATTTACCTAAGTAGTGAGTAGTGGACTGAGAACTGGGCCGATTCCTCAGTACTCAGTAAAACCGAGTCGACTACTGAGATACTTAGTAGAAACCGAGTATTGAATACTGAGTTTCAGCACTAGCCAAGATCCTAGTCCGTGTTCTAGTCATCTTCTGTCTTGACTACTGAAACCTCTTCTTTACGGGTCTCCCCTGTTCTCACCTTGCCCCTCTCACTTCTGTTCAACACTCATTGGCCAAGGTCATCCACCTCGTCTGTTCCTTTCATTACGTCCTGTCCCTCCTCTCCTTCTGCTGGCTCCCTCTCCCCCTTCACATTCAGCACAAGTTCTCCTTACCTTCAAGGCTCTTCATGGCCTTGTTCCTCCTATCTTATTCTTTTTGTACTTGTTTGATGACACATCCACTCCCTGCCACCTGGGAGGTTATTTTGAATGATCCAACAAAAGGTGGCTGGACACATGATTTTATTTATTTATTTAGATAAATTTTTTTAATCCCACCATGACTTGCAATTCTTTAACTTACGAATGACAATGTTAACAACTAATTAAATCATCTCTTAATCCTCACAACAACCCTGTGAGGTAGGTTAGGCTGGGAGATCTGTGACTGGCTCAAGGTAACCCAGTAAGTTCATGGCTAAGGTGAGACTTGAACCAGGGCACTGGCTCCTCATGCTTGTTTCCAGGTGAAAGCAGCATAAGCGATGGAGCAGGTGAGTGCTCTATAGCCGGGCTGAGGCAAGAACAAGTGTTCCCATTCCAAAGGGAAATATCAAAATGTCAGGAGTGCTTATGAGTGTCCATCAGTACTTCATCAGTTTCTGGTGATTCTGCGCTCCTGCCATTTCCCCCCATCATTTTTGGGGACTTTTTGTCACTGTCTGGGACTTTTTTTGCAACTTTCTGGGAATTTTATGACAGTTTTATGGCAGTTTTACAGCACTTTTGGCCATTTCCAGCATTTCCCTGGTGCTTAGCCAGAAAGCTTTAATCTCCAGAACCACCGGGGTGTGTGCACGGGCAGTGGCGGCTGGTGGGTTTAGAGGTTGGTGGGGCCGGCGCAACCTTATTCCTGGCAGAGTTCTAGGGTGGGGCTTGTCCATTGTAGGCCAAGCTTGTACTACCTAGGGCAGGTGTCTGCAAAATTATTCCAAAACCTGATCAAATATTTAACA
>QEPC01014402.1:8670616-8701190 GCA_003113815.1 Sphenodon punctatus | reverse complement strand
GGCAATGGGTTCCATTGGAACCCATTGCCCAGGCTGGCCACGCCCCCCACCAAACTCAATGTAAGTTGGTAGGTCGGCACTGGTGCCGACCTACGAGAACCCGCGGCTGCGCCTGCGTGCTACAGGGCAGCCGCGGGCAAACTTGGTCTGTCCCCTGCCGCTGCCGTGCGCATGCGCGGCCAGGGGAACACTGCTCTGCCCTGCAGAATGCCGACGTGCTCCCCGGGCTGCAGCGCATGCGCGCGATACACTCCTCGATTTTAAACTTGTGTGTGTATTGCGCGCATGCGCGGCAGCCCGGGGAGCAGGCGGAGGTTGAAACTGACTGACTGAAGAGGACCTTTTAAAGGTCCCGTCTCCCGGCTCTCCCAGCATGATGCCGGGTCCCTCCTGGGTCTGGCTGTTGTGCGCGGCTTGCAGCCCCGGCCCCACATCATGCTGGGAGAGACGGGAGACGGGACCTTTAAAATAGACTGACTGAGCCTGAGTGTAGCAGCACTGGGGGCTTGTAGGGCACTGCCCCCAGCGCCAAAGCAAGGAGCCGCCGCTGTGCACGGGGCACACACGGGGCTTGGGACTGGCCCGTGGCAGTCCCATTCAATGTGCAAAAAGTATCAGAAAATGACAAAAACAGTAGGAAAGCCGATAAGTTTTCTGTGCCGTGCAAATCTTGACAAATGCCCTGTTTCTAATGTAAACAGCACTTGCCAAGGTTTTTCATTTCAGGTCTTGAAAAGACAAAGACTTATGGCCCCATGACATTTAAAGATAAACAAGTATTTCCCCTGTGTTATCCACGCATGTAAGTAATTGCTGAGGCCGGCTACCCAGGAATGTGTTTTGGTGAATGGAAAGAGAAGTGGGGTTGGATAATGGAAACTGGGAGAGGGGATGGAGTCAGTTGGTTGGGAAGGAAAGGAAAGGGGGGATGAGACAGCAGCTGCCAATGTGGGAGAAATGGGGGCTAGGCAGAAGCAAATGGGCAAGGGAGGCAGGGGAGGGTAGCTGTGAATGAGAGGGAAGGAGGGGTCAGGCAGTATCCAATGAGAGAGGAGATGCAGATAGGTGGTGGCCAATAAGAGAGGAGGTATGGTCAGACAATGGCCAATGGGAGGGCACGTGGGGGTCATGCAGTTGTTAATGAATGGAGAAGCAAGGTCACGCAGTGGCAAATGGAAAAGGAGTGAAGCAGAGCAGCAGTCAAAGGAAGCAAAGACCCCACGAGGCAGTTTCTCAGTCTGGCTGGGCCCCATCTGAGAGTTCCCTGCCCTATAGCCTCTTGGCTGATCTTTTTCCACATTGCCAGCATTTACCCCAACACCCCCATGCCCTGCTACAGTACAAAGTGGAGTGTGTTCAATCAGACTCTAGAGAGCTGGCGAGATGGCAAGCAGTCAAGATGCAACTGACCTCAGCTCTGCATATTTGGCCACGTGCATGGAGAACAGCATGGCTGGAACATTACAAATTAATTTTCTCGTCGGGCATGCACAATTAGTGTAAAATCCCAACTCCATAGCTGGCAGGTGAAGTCACTGCCAAATACAGAGAGAGGGAAGAGGTGAAAGAGAGGACAGCACAAGAGAAAGAACTGCAGGAATGAAAAACAAACTTGTCTTCCCTCGCTCCGCCGTTTGCATGTTGCTCCCTCGCCCCTTGTCCCCCCTCTGCTCCTCACTCACCACATTCTTTCCGGTTGTTGGAAAACACAGAGAGGAGAAGACAGACACTGCTGTGGAATTATTTAACGAGCCAGAATGAATTGCATTTGAAATCATTCAAATGGGATCTGGGAGTATTTAACTGCAGCACAGGAACTTAACAAGAGTGGGAAAGGATCTTTGCGCTAATTGCCGGCAATGATATACCTACAGAGAGAGAACAGGCGGCAATTAGTAAGCAAGGCTGTAATTTTCGTCCCAGGTCCCTGAAATACAGCACGGATTGTTGGCTGGAGGGTAAGCAAGGGCCTCCTGTCCTGTCCACAGTGAGAGGAGGTTTTAAGGCAATGTTTTCATTCAAATCGGGCTTCAACTGGAACCGTTAACCCAAATATCCCAAATCATCCCCCAATGGAGTTTTCAAGGTACAAACCTCGAGCTCAAAGGATTCAGCAAAACCACACCCACACCCAATCATTTCTTTTCCTTAACACAAATTCTCAGGACTGCCCCAGCTCTGCTGGCCTGCATTCAAGGAATTCTCCTAGAGCAATCCTACACGGTTCTGATTCTCAGTGAACTCTGTGGGACTTTAAGGCTTGATTTTTAAAGGCCCCCATACTCCCTCTTTGCGGTACATCTCTCCTGGCGCTCCATGTGCAGGGCATGGTTTTTGCATTCACAACAAACTTAGCATCAGGATTCCCGCCTTGAGGTAATGTCAAGCCAGGGCATGAGTCAGAACAGGGCCAAAGATCAGAGTCTAGATATCATTCAAATCAGGACACTGCAATTTTGGCATGTGGGGCAGGTAAAAGGCATTGTCCGGTCAGCTAGGCAAGGGTCAAAGTCCAGGGAACCAGTCCGAGTTGTGGTGGAGTGGAGCAGGAGCAGCTGGGGTACAGAAGAAAAGGCAAGAGTGCTATAAAGCCAGCTTTCTGTTTGATTGTTCAGGGCAGGGATTCACTGTGATGCAGAACTGAACCCGAACCCAAACCGAATGAACTAGAACTCAAACTGAACTCTGAAATGACTGAACTGTTCAGTCAGTTCGGATAGAGTTCGGATGAGTTCGGGCAGGAAAAACATGACTGCCAGGTACAGGCAGGCATGGGGGGGGGGGGACAGCTGAGGAGCAGACTTCCAGGCACCAGGGGTGGAGAGGCTTGGAATAGCAGCCAGCCTGCCCAATCAACAGCCCTTTTCTCCTCAGACCACTGGCTTTGCAGTCTGCGATTGGACATGGGAGACAGGGGCAGCTAGGCTGCACAGAGTCAATGGGGCTTGTGGTAAGGCGGGCACAGCAAGTAACAAAACTCATTGCCCTCTCCCCTTCCAACACCTTCTGAGCTAGCCACTGTTCCTGACAGCAGGCGTTTTCAGAAGGCTCCCTCTCCCAGCAGTTTGTGTTCCTCCCAATCCATTGCCATCCTCCTCCTATTTCACCCATCCCACACATTTACCTCCCTAGTATCATTTATTTAGATTAGATTAGATAGATTTAGGTGTTATTTGTATTTTTAAACGCTCCCTGTGTTCTTTCTCCCTACCCTCCATTAAATCCTCCCCTCCTCCCTTTATATATTCCATCCCTGATTCCCTTCCCCTGTTTTTGGATTTATTAGAGTAGGATTAGATTGATTTAGGTTTCATTTCAGTTTTGTACCCCTCCCTGTGTTGTTTGGTGTGAGCTGTCTGTGTCCCCCCCCATCCCTGTGTAATAGATAGATAGATAGATAGATAGATGTAGGAGTTAGCTTAGTTATAGAGATAGATAGAGATAGTGTGTAGTGATTCGATTTTATAGTGTGTTTGTAGGACTAGGTCTTTGTAGTAGTTATTAGATATTCCATTTAGTTCAATAGGTTTTAGAATAGTTATAGCCATTAGATTTAGTGTAGATAGGAATACATAATATTAGATAAAAAATGTGAATAAAAAAATAATTTTTTAATAAAATCTTTGTGTGCATTCTTTGAGTTGGAAGACATGGAGAAGGGAAGTAGGAGAGGCTGGTCTGCTGCCTGTAAGGCGGGCAATGGGGCATGTGGGAGAGGTGGTAGAGGCCGTGCCAGCAGAGTAGCAGCAGCAGCAGCCAGAGCCCATCACCATGCCCCAAACTCCCCAAACGCCTGATTTTGGGCAACAGGCTTCAAAGGCTCCCAGCAGTGGCACTAGCCTGGGTGTGGTTTGGCGGTGCCTTCTGCCAGCATCCTCCAGTGCCAAGCAGGATAGGGCTGATGCGACAGCAGCTTTTACCACGCCGTGATTCCATTCCACCATTTCAGAATTACCCACGCCACACCGCAGCTTTTCTGCCTTCCGCTAATTCCACCGGCGTTCTGCAAATTCGGAAACTATCGGAAACTGTCGGAAAACCGCTGTTCTGCTATTTTGTGGCGCTGGCGGAATGGCGGAAGTAGCGAAAATGTCATGTTTCCGCTATTTGCGAAGCCTGCGGAAGTAGCGGAATTAAATTAGCAGAACTGCGGAAGTAATGGAATGAAACTAGGGGAATGAAAGCCTCTGCCACGCTGTACCACTAATTGTGGAATCACTGTTTCCGGTGGAAATAGCTACCGCTGCGACTTTCCACTACAGCCCTAATTCAGGGCACTGAAAGCCCTGCAGGACATGAGACTGTGGCTGTCTCTGCTGTTGGAGCAGGTGCTTCAATTGTTCCTCTAGGGCCAACAATGTCCCCCATTGTTGAGGTGATCCCCAGCAGTCCAGGACTGGTGGATCCTACCCTGGCTGCTAAAGGCAAGACCCGATCCCTGGGCAATGGCAGTAGGGAGAGGATCAGCAGCAGCAACAGCAGTAGCAACTATAGGGGGCGCAGGGAGGCATGGCAGCAGCATGGTGGTCAGTCAAGCCTTGGTCCCAGTACTCCCCTTCGCGGGACAATACAGTGATTGGGGACAGAGAGGCAGACACTAGTCCTGCAGAGGAGATGTCTGGAGCTGAGGCGATGGCTGTCCCTCCTCCCAGAGCTGTGTCACCACCAAGTTCTGCTCCCCCCCCCCACAGCCTACTCCTCCTTACCCACCCCTGGATGCTCGCTGAAGCTGCTTAAAGAGCCCCTCTGACCACCAGCACCTGCCGCCTGCTGCCCACTGCCTAAGAGCCTCTCTCTCTTTCTCTCTGGCACACCCACACAGACACAAGCCCTGCCCCTCCTGGGGGTCTGTCTGCAAGTTGAGACCCTGCTGGCAGATCTTGGGACTAATTACCTACCTACACTACATGTGGTGCTGCTATCAGGTAGGGATCTGACAAGCTGTATATACAATGCCACCTGCCAGATCTTCAGCAGAGAGGGATAAAAGATTGGCAGGTCAAACAAAGCTCGTAACAGCAAATTTAACTTTTATTAAAACTTTTAAAACAACAACAACACACAGCTTTATAAAACCAAAACCAAACATTAATATATATATAAAGAAAGGAAACTTAGGGGTCTACTCTTTGGGCCTGTCCCCCGGAACTTGGGGGAAAGGGAAAATGGGTGCACGGGACTGAGGGGCGGGCAGTACATCCTGCTCCACTTCGTACACATGCTGCCGGGAAAATTCAAGGGGCCCCGCCAATGACACCTTCCATTTACCAACCGACTGGCGGTGCAGTTCCAGGTCCTCCTTCTCTGTGCAGACGTTTTGGGCATAAGCCTCCGCCTTTCGCTCCCTTGCACGGAGCTCCCGGAACCACACCACCAGCCAGTCAGCCATGCTGCGGATTTGGGCCCACATCATGTCCATACATTTCTGGGTGGGCCTCTCAAGCTGGGCCCGAAAGGCCCTTTCCTCCTCAGACTCCTCCTGGGCAGCTGGAGACTCCTCAGTGGCAGAGCTGGAGGGGGAAGGGCTCAGGTGGCGGTGCTTCTGCCGCGCCTTCCCCCCTTGCTTCGGGTGATGCTGCTCCTCCACACCAGAGTCCCTGCTGCCACTGTGCCTTCCCCTCCAAGAATGACCACGTGCCACCATGATTTCACGGACAGTCTCCACGTGAGCTATCCGCCCCGAAGTGGTCCCCTGTTTCCCCCTTCTTATTTTTTTGTTATGGATCTAAAGAACATAAAAAGATCAGAACATAAGAAGTGTCATACTGTGTCAGACCAATGTCAGCCTGTATTCTGTCTCCACATGTGGGTGGCTGGCCAATCTCTCTCTTTGCAGAGGACTGTTCCTAACAGGTCATACGACAATCCATTCCCTGTTGATCCAGCCCCCATGCCTTAACTTGCATTCTGCAAAGCCACCTTGTGGGGAATAATAATGGCACCAGACCTCAGACCTCGTTGGTCTGCTTTCCCCTGGCTCAGGCTGCGGCTGTGGCTGCGGCCTATGCCATGACGGTGTTCTGGCCCGGGCACGAGCAGTGGCGGCATCATCATCTCTGAAACAGGATCACATAAACAACACATAAATAATATCATGCCTTTATGTTGATGCCTCTAATCCTTCCCAGAGCAATACCCATTCTCCCACACCAAGTGCATGGATGGTGTTGCAGTGCTGCCTACTTGTCTTTCCCTTTCTCCCATGTACACCACCACCACCTATGATGATATAGTGTCTGCAAGTTGAGACTCTGCCTGCTGCTACTGCCGCTGAAAGAGCCCCTCTCTCTCTGACTGTGGCAGACCCATACATCAGACACGTGCAAACCCTGCCCTCCTTGGAGTGCTTGGGATGGCAAATGGAAAGACCCTGGCTAGCACATGCAAATCCTGCCCTCCTTGGGGTGCTTGGGATGGCAACTGGAGAGACCCTGGCTACCACATGCAAATCCTGCCATCCTTGGAGTGCTAGGGATGGCAAATGGAAAGACCCTGGCTAGCACATGCAAATCCTCCCCTTCTTTGGGTGCTTGGGATGGCAACTGGAGAGACCCTGGCTGGGATGTACAAATCCTGCCCTCCTTGGGTTGCTAGGGATGGCAAATGGAGAGACCCTGACTGGCTTTGGGAGTCCACCCTCTCTCTCAATAAACAAACAATAAACAAAAATAAATTTTACAAAGCTGGCACCTCCTGTGCCCTCTTCTGGCAAGGAGCCGACCTCCAGAACCTCCAATGGTCCAGCCTCTTCCTCTTCCACCTCGACCCTAACCTTCTTCTTTATCATTTTTTTAAAACACCAAACAAACACCAAACAGTAACACCACCAAACAAACACCAACCAAGCAAACAAACACAATCCAACTCACAAACCAGTCAACCAAGCTAAACCAAATCAATGCACACAGCCACAGCACACACAAACATACACAGACACACAGACAAGCTCCACACACATTCGAAATATAATTTCCGTTTTCTGGGTTTTGGCGCAACCAAATGATACCGATACTAATACCGTTTTCCAAATGTTCGGCCGAACCGAACTCCGCCGAACTGAACGACCGAACCCAAACTCGATTTTTGAACCGAACATTCGAACCGCGTTCTGTTCGCACATCCCTATGCAGAAGATCACGGCCAATCTTAGGTGTGGGTCATCAGTGGCTAATCAAGAGATTGGCAGGGTGGAGCCAGGCTTGCAAGGGCTGATACCGCTGTGGTTTCACTGCTTCACTACAGCAGCTTGATGACAGAGGACCAGTGTTTGAGGCTCATGTTCCCTGTGGGTATTGACACGTAGACATCTCACCCCATGTCCAATCCACATGGGCAGCGAGTAGGCCTGAGCCTGACTCTTCAGCTCTAGTAGCAAAGATTCATGCCTTTGGGGGCTTTCCCATGTTACGTTTGAAAGGTAGCAAATATTTCCAAACTCATGTTCCTGGGAACATGAATGTGGGTCTGGTTATTGTGCCAGAACTGTGGCACTTGCTCTGCTTATGACTCCCACATAGCGAATGCAATCGGCTGCTGGGGAGAGACTGGGGATGCGACAGGCCCATGAGGAGGATGTTGTTATTACACAGCAGGTCGGGGCACTGTCTCACCACCGAATAGCTGATCAGAAAACAGCTGCTGCCCCTGCTTCACACTCTCCCCACCTTCTTGTGAAAGTTCCCTCCAGCTCTGGAAGCCTCAGTCAGTGCTGTTAGCCAAGATGGCGGCAATCAGTCATACAAGGATGGACTCCAGTGAGGTCCCACTGACGAACTGGTCCTACAATGGAAACCCATTGAACAGTTGGGTGATTCTGATTTTCAGTAACCTTCCTCTCGATCCCCAATTATGACGGGGATCCAGAGACACACACACTTACCCCTGCCTGGAACCTATCATCACAATGTAAGCGTAGCCTTCCTTAGTCAGCCCAGTGGTCCACCTAGTGTCTTTTGTCCAACAGTGGCCAGCACTGGAGTGTTCAGAACACAGGTGGAGAACCTATGGCCCATGACTGCTTTTTATTTGGCTCCTTTCCAATTCCTGGTACTGGCCCATGGACCCACTCCCAACCCTCAAACTCTGTTCAAGGGAAGGGAGTGGAAATGAAGAAATGGGATAGATCCATGGCATCGATCCATGATCTGGACCCTCCTGTTCCTTCCCTCATCCCAAGCACACCCCTTAAGCACTGGAGCTGAACTGAATAGCAAATTTATTATTTACGGTTAATATCTGCCATTCTATACAGTTTGTGAGTTATTAGGCTGTAAACTGGTAAACTGATAGTCAGGTGGCTTACTGACAAACTGAGCAACCGGATAATAATAATAATAATAATAATTATTATTATTATAAAAATTTATATAGCGCCAGTCGTGTGACCTGGTGCTGTACAGAACATAGAATTAGACGCGGTCCCTGCTTGTGGCTTACAATCTAAAAGAAAAAGTGGGGGAGACAGGGAGAGGGGACAGTGGGAGAGACAGGGGAGAAGACAAACAAACATTCAAGCGGATGCAAAATCTCAGGTGCGTATGCTTGGCTTGGTTACAAAGAGGTTGGTAGCAGCAGTCATCAAGGAGGGCAGACAGTAAGTGTACGGGGAAAGATTAACAGGCATTGGGAAAGGCAGCAAGGAAAAGGTGGTTCTTGAGGAGGGATTTGAAGGAGCGGAGGGAGGAGGCAAGGCGGATGTGGGCAGGGAGGGAGTTCCAGGCACGGGGGGGCAGCGAGGGAGAAGGGTCGAAGGCGGTTAGGCGAGCAAGAGAAACGAGGGAGAGTGAGGGAGGGGACAAAGGGAGAGCAGAGAGCGCGTGCCGGAGTGCGTAGGGAAATTAGGTCCGGGAGGTAAGGGGGAGCTTGGTCGTGGAGCGATTTGAACGTGAAAACCAGGAGTTTAAACAGGATACGTTCAGGAAGGGGGAGCCAGTGAAGGGAGAGGAGGAGAGGCTGCACATGGTCGAAGCAACGGGCAGAGTGAATGACCTTGGCGGCGGAGTTTTGGATTGCGATAAGGGGGGACAGGTGAGAGCGAGGGAGGTCAGCAAGTAGGAGGTTGCAGTAGTCGAGGCGAGAGATAACCATGGCATGAACAAGAATTTTGGCCGAGGAGATTGAGAGAAAGGGGCGGATGTGGGCAATGTTGTGGAGAGTGAATGCCACAACAGTTAACTGGATACTGAGATTACAAGGTTACCGTGTAACCAAATGTTTCCGTTACTTGTCTGAAACCAGGTCTGGAGCAGGGGGAGGGAGTAAACAGAAAAGGAATTATGGGCAAAGGGTAAATGGCTGTACGGTAAACAGCAATACAGTAAACAGTAATGCCACTCTGTGGTACTGTGTGGTAGCATGGTAAATCGGTAAAATGGTGAACTGGTTAATCCGCTGAACGATAAACAGGTACTGCTTGGTATACAATCCTTTCTGGAGCAGTTTGAATAATGCAGATCCAGATGGCTACCAAATAGTGACAGATAAATACCAAAGTGGCTACCAAAGAGCAGCATGGCCTGTGGCTCAGGTGGTAGAGTGCATGCTTTATATATATAAGGTCCCAAGTTCAGTCCTTGGCATCTCCGATTCAGGATCTCTGGTAACGTGTCTGGGTGAGGCCTCTGGAGGGTCTCAGGTAACATGTCTGGGTGAGGCCTCTGGAAGGTCCCTGGTAACATGTCTGGGGAAGGTCTCTGCTAACATGTCTGGGTGAGGCCTCTGGAGGGTCTCTGGTAACATGTCTGGGTGAGGCCTCTGCCGAAGAACCAGATTTGAAACCCTGCTGCTGTGTCAGCTTGTGACAATACTGGACTAAGATGAACCATTGGCCTGAGTCAGTTAGGCAGCTCCTTATAACCAGTTCAGCCATCTTAAGCACCCCCTGCCTTCGTCTCTTATCCAGCTAAACTTCAAAGTGGAGGAAAAGGTTCTCCACCCCCCTGCTTGGGAAGGAAGCGGAACATCCATGAACTGCTTACAGAAAGCCTAGAGACTTGGGGACACTGTGAGCAGGCTTGCCCTAAAATAGAGCAAGATTATGACTTCTCCTGTCCTACAAGAGGTCGTTGCACAGCAGAGAAATAAAGGTTTATTTACCTAACTGATAAATAAATAGTGATGGGGTCTTTCTCAGAGCTGTTCCCAAGTGGTTTCCCTCCAATCTCCAATCTGCATCTCGACCCTGTCAGCAGCTGCATGCAGCCTCTGTGATTTCCCATTACTGCTTCTCTCCCGATGGTTCCTCCATCATCTCCCTCTCTGAGCCTGCTGATGCCTTTATTCTTTGTCTTTCAGTCAGTTTTTATCTCAGTAATTCCCATTCAATGGCTGGTCCCTGATCTCTTTAATTGATATCAGAGCTTAATGTACGTGGGGGTGGGAGTGGGGGAGGAATGGGGGCTATTTTTAATTTCCTACACTCTTGTTAATAACAAGTCCTAATTAAAAAATCCCCATCTTCCATCCTCCCAAGTTCAGAGGGAAACTCTCAGCAACTTCTGTTGGAATCTTCCGCCTGATAAATTGGTGCCGTAGCCTCCTTGAACAGCTGTCTTCGTAGGCAGACATAGTAATTAATGTGAATAACAAATTCATTCAAAGCAGGTTCGTAACCCTCCTTGCTGCACACTCACACTTCCCTCCATGTTGCAGGATACACACATCAACATTTCCACTTGCAAAATAGGTCTGAAGGAGCTGCCTGCATCAAAAATGCTTTCCAGCCCATAATAAACGTTCATGGACAAAGGACCTACTGGGTAAGGGAGGCACCTGATTGGCTGGAATTGAGGCCATGGTATAGAATGCAGCCTCGTATAGTAACAAACCTGGGTCTTTGAGTCTGTTGTGAGTCTATGTTCCTTGGCTACGTGAAACTTGATGGTGTCTGTGGGGATAGAGGATTAGGGGCATAGCTACTAGGGATGGGACATCAGGGTGAATTACGGGTACATTTTTTGTTTCTGGTTTTGATTTAAAGGTTTGTATGGATTTAATTTACAGATCTGTATTTTGGTTCCATATTTTAAATCCATGGAAACATTTAAACCATCCTCCACCCACCCCCATCCCCAGGGCCCTGGCATGTACTTACCAGTCTCGGAAGGCTTGACTGAAACTCCACTAGCCCACTGATGCTATGGGAGGGGGGTCGGGGGGGTCTCCCAGCAGGCTCCCTTACTGCAGTGTGCTGCTGAGCTCCTTGCTCCGCCACCACCCTTAACCAAAATAGCAACTGCCAAATTGACGTTGCCGCCATTTTGGTTAAGGACAGTGGCCATTTTGAGTGTGTAAAATGGCCCTGGTGGCCATTTTGCACCTGCGTGCTGCAGATCAGGGAGCTCAGCAGCATGCTGCAGCAAGGGAAGCTACCAGGAGGCCTCCCACAGTAGTGGCAGGCTAGAGGAGCTTCAATCAAGCCTTCTTAGGCTGGTAAATACATGCCAAGACCCCCCGGAGGTTGTGGTGGATCCAAAAAATAGGTTGGACGAGGCTGCTCCACCATATTGGGTAAGGCTGCTCCTTGGAATTTTCCAAGGTCGTGTTGTGTAGCAGCCAGCTGCTTCCCTCAGGGCAGGGGGAACATCTGGGGGGTGCCAGCCACACAATGCACTGCATCGCATGGCCCGGCTGCCCAGAGTGAGGTAAGGCTACTGAAGGTGTGGTACCCTCCCGACTCTGTCTCATCTGGTTGCACCCAGGGAGACATTGATAAGTCACAAGTGCATCGGCTTGGCTTAGTTACAGCAGAGGAGGGGGGGATCCTGAATGATAAGAGGCATTGCAAATGTCCCTTTACAAAATAATAAATAAATTAATAATAATAAATGATTATTAATAATATTTTTATATAGCAGCGCCCCCCTGCTAGGGCACTCGGAACCCTTTACAAAGAATGATTTAACACAACTTTTTAATCTTCACGACAACCCTATGAGGTAGGTTAGGCTGAGAGATCTGTGACTGGTTCAAGGTCACCCAGTGAGCTTCTGGCTAAGGCGAGACTTGAACTGGGACTCCCCCTCCCCCTACCTACTGCTACCTCCTGGTCTAAGTACTGCACACTTAGCCACCACGTCACACTGATAAAAACAAACCTAAAACAAGAAATACCTGCATTGAAAGCTTCCAATCTAAAATTTAAATGATCCTGAATAAAGAATTGTAGAATTCTAGAGCTGGAAGGAACCCCACAGGTTATCTTGTGCCAGCCCTCTGCCATTAGGCAGGATCCACAATATCTACATCATCCCTGAGAGACGGCAGCATAGCTAGGTGGGAATTGGGCCTGGTGCAGAGGATGGGGCACCTGCTGGGGCACTCCACTCCAGTGTGTATGTGCATTCTACATGCATGTGAGCCCCCCCAGCACACGGCCCCCAGTGTGGTTGCATCTTTTGTAGCTACACCACTGCAGAGAAACGGCTGTCTAAACAATTTTTAAAGGCCTCCCCGATGAGGCTTCCACAACCGCCTTTGGAAAATTATTCCCCTGCCTAACTGTCCTATTAATTAGAAGACGCTTCCTAATGTTTAGCCTGAGGCTGCTTTCACACCTGCGGGAATGCATCCTGAGAAGGTCCGCGGAGGGGACGTATATGCAAATCAGACGTTTCTTGGATCAGGTGTGGATACCCAGAAGCGGGTGATTTGAAGTTTTTATCCGTGTTTACAAAGGCGATTGACCGATCTACAAAATCCAGCTCTGGCCACTTTCACACCTGCGCCATTCTTGCGGGTTTCCAGATCTTGTGGACTTATGCGTGACGTCACCTGATGCATCAGGGAACATTCACACTCACAGCAATCTTGCAAAATTTGCGACGGGTTTTTTTTCCATGCAAGGGCATTAATACCTTCATGGCTTTATTCTTGTACGAGGATTCCATACACATTTGCCCCCACCCCTACCCCATATCCCATCGTCCCTCCCCGCTGTACTTCCTGAATTGCAGGTCACAGTGACAGAAATGGGAACTGCTTCCGAAGGCGAGCGCTTTACAGAAGCAGGTACATGGTGAGTACAAGGAATGAAGCAATTTCTGGCTTGCTGGTGTTCCTTATAACACCCTCCCCCACCTTCTGTGCCCTGATCATGCCCTGTGCTATCCTTTTCTCCTGGCACGATATTGACAGCTCTTCTTTCCAAGTTTACAAATGCAAGCAGTGCAGTGATGCAGTGTATTTGCATTGTATTGTGATTTGTGGCTTGCTGGTGTTCCTGATAACACCCACCTTCTGTGTTATGTCCTTTGTTTTAATTTCGGATCACTTCCTGGCTTATAATCTTCTCCTGGCATCGTATTGACAGAAGTTCTTTCAAGATTTACAAGATTTCAAGATTTAATTTCTGACCCCTTTTTGGGTATAACATTTCCCATGGCATGATATGGGCCGATGGCATGATATGGGACCCCCTTTTTTGGTGCAGTATTCGTAAATAACAATGAACAGGTAAAATTTTGGGGTTTACTTTTTTGTTACTGAAAATAGGCAAACGCTGGACTTTAAATTAACATCATAGCAATTTATGTAAATTCCAAGAAGGTTTTTTTGTTCTTTGAAGTAAACAGTTAAGGTGCGCGATGATTTGCTTCACACACTTGAAATAAGTTGTTGCCTATTTTCTATACCAGAATATAAAAATGTTTAAATGAAAACTTACTGGATTTAACATACTGTAATTCCTTTATAAATGGGTCCTAATCCTTTATAAATAGGAACCGTTTCTCAATATTCACATTGGTGTCATTTCTATACTAGCAAATATTGCTGTCTACTTTGTAGACAATAGAGATTCCACAGTTGCTTGCTTTATATACCCATGTACTGTACTTATAGGTACGGAACTTGCTCTGCATTAAAGTAACAGTAGTTAGAATTAGGTACTTTCTGGACATTTGCTTTGCAATGATTGCCTAAGTTCATTTTTTGGGTTTCATAACCATGAATCAGTTTGCAGTTCGTTGTTTGGCATTATTTACATTACAACACAATGCTTTCCAAATAAATGTGTTGTCATGTAATTGATTTGTAATTGTTAAACATTGGGTGATTTCAGACGTTACAGGGCCCGTTGGCCCCGTACCGAAATCACCCCATTCATTCCCCACCGGGGTCACCCCGTCACGCCGTAACAGATGTGCTGGGGGGATCCCGGCGGGGAATCTGGGAGGGGGCGGGGCCGTGCGGCGCAACATGCAGCCACATGGCCCCTCCACGCTCCCGCTGCCCGCCCTCCGGGGAGACAGGTGGGCGGCAGGGCCAATGCGGCCGCCGCGTCGGGCCGGATTCGCCACGGCCCGGGATCCCGCCGGGGATCCCAGGCTGTGGTGCCTGGCCAGATGTTACTTTTTGTTGGTCCCCGCTGGGGATCTCTTTGACCACGCTAGCCCGGGAAGCGTGGTTCAAATTGACCCCATGTGGGTATTGACCGTGGCGAACATCTGTCGGCCGCTAAACAGACGTTCGAGACACATTGACCACAGGTGGGTATTCACCGTGGTTCACTGTGATCTCATAACGTCTGAAAATACCCATAATTGCATCACTCTTATTTCCCATAGATTTGTCTAGCGATCTCAAGGAACAGTTAACCCCGTGTGCTGAATGGTTCATCATCAAGGTGATTACACTCCGTTGATTTATGCAGCCATGATGATGCAGCACGTTCAACATTGCTTAGCAGATGTCAAGAACCTGCTATAGGATCTGGTCAGGGAACAGGAAAAGGTGACTCTATTTTTGCCCCAGCTTGGCATAGACCTGCACTACATTATGGGCAGGGACCCGAGTTCACTGCACCAAAAAATCTTAAATTCTGCAACCAGTGAAGCCAAAATCTGCAAATTCACCACAAGCATTAATATTTTCATAATTAACTTGATTTGCATAACTATGCATGCTGGGATGCAAATTTGCAACAGGTTTGACATAGAACCACAACTTTGCTAATCAAACACAACTCAAATCCTCTGGAATTTCAGTACCCCCCAATTCCCACCCCATATTAAAACCCCAGACCTCCCTCACCCAAACATAGGACCTTCAGACCCCACCCACCCACAATTCATCTCCCAGGGGCCTATTTACCCTCGGGTCATGGTCACACCTCCCGGACAGATGGCAGCTGCAGCAGCAGTTTTAGTTTCGGGTCAGGTGACAAGTTTATGCCTGAGTCAGGATTTAAAGATCCTGCAGACAGCCCCCCCTGCAGTGTCACTGCAATTTCAGCACGGCACTGCATGGATTGGCTGATTCTGCAAACTGCAGCAACACACTCAACTCGGGTCCCTGATTGTTACTGGCAGGGAGGGCTGTGGCCAAGATGTACAAGCTGCCACCCTAGCCCCGGGACCCACCGTGATGGGTCTGGGGCCATCATTCATCTCACACTGCGATGTCATTCCACCGCTCCAAGAAGCAGCCACTTCTGCCCCAGGACTAGCCCCAGGGGCTCTGCTTGCTCCTCCCCCTCCAAAGCACTAGCCACCAGCTGGTCCCTTCACAATCACAACGCCAGCCTAGCTCTGAGAAAGAGAGCGGCAGAGAGATTCCCATTCCCAGCTAGAACTAGGGAGATGGGAGTTAGAGGGGGAGAGCTCAGCTAGGTATATCCTAGCTGCCACCAGTTGGAACCTGGAAGAACTCCCATCTGTGCTGCGCCCATTAATGCCCATCGCCCAGTGCCCACATCCAGCATGCAGCAAACCAACCGTAATGAGATGGAATAAACCCACAACATATTATATGTGCCTGCCTGCCTGCCAGTGCCTGCCTGCGTGCATCCCTGTACCACTACATGCCCTGATACCACCTAGCACGGCACGCCTGATCAAATGAAGTGTGCCCCATAGACTTTAGGCTGTCATTCCACTATCCCCGATGCCCGCCCGTCCCAGGGACCATCAACAAGATTATGGGACCATCATTCCAGTCACTGGGGGTTGCATTCCATTCCATTGCATCCAGAAGCCCGGTGCCCACATGCCAGCCTGCCCCGCTCTCCAAAAGCCTACTCCTCTGCACCCACCCGCGGATGCCCGCTGAAGCTAGCAGCTGAAACTAAAAGCCCCTCCGACCACCAGCTCCCACCACCTCCTGCCCGGCTGCCCGCTGCCGAGGAGTCTGTCTCTCTTTCTCTCTGTCACACCCACCCACACAAACACCAGCCCTGCACCTCCTGGGGGCTTTCTGCTAGTTGAGACCCTGCTGCTGGCACCGCACATCTTTGGGTTACTACGCTACTTGAGGTGGCATGTGCTGCTGGAAGGGATCTAGTAGCTGTATGAGATTCTGCCACCTGCCAGCCAGAACTTCAGCACACAGGGATAAAAGAGAGGACATGTAAAACGAAGCTCGTAACAATAAATTTGAAAACTTTACTTAAAACTATTTACAAAACAAGAAAAAAAAAACAACAACAACAACAGCAACAACATTTAATAAAACAAAAGCAAACATGAAAAGGAAACTTATAAACAAGCTAAGAGTGACTCAGTCTCTGCCACTGGGCCTGTCCCCCGGTATTTGGGGGAAAGGCAACAGGCCTTGGGGCGGCTTGCAGTCCGGAGGGCCAGTGGCCACCATGGAGGGGTCCACCACGCCGTTGTCCATGGCGTACTCCAACACCTCTGCCAGCTCGTTATGCCACCTGGAGACTGCCTGGTGGTAGACCTGCATGCGGCGCAGCTCGGCGGAGACATACTGTCCGTATGCCACCACCCTCTGCCGCTCCGCCTGCACCGCCTGCATCTCCGCCACCAGGCACTTCTCCAGGTCGGCAGAGGAGCGCTGGACCTCCTCCACGTGGCCCTGGGTGCAGCGATGCAACCTGGCCCGAAGGGCCTTGATCGCGGCATCCTCCGGGATCCCGGGGGTCTCCATGGTGAGGCTTGAGGTGGGGGGAGGGGAAGGGCTTATATGCCTCCTTTTCCTGGTTGCCTTCCCCCCCTTTTGCATGCGCTGTGGCTCCACGGGCGCAGCTGCAGAGGAGTCCTCCTCACCCGCCCGCCTCACCCGCATTTCGTGGGTCCGCTCTATGTGGGTGAGAAGCCCCGATGTTGTCCCCTCCCTCTGCCGGTGGAAAACTTTATTGCAGATCTAGAAAGAGCAGAAAAAGAAAGGAACATTAGAAGTGCCATACTGTGTCAGACCAATGGTCTGTCAAGCCCTGCCTGCATTCTGTCTCCACGAGTGGGTGGACTGGGTGGCCATCCAATCTCTCTCTGCAGGGGACTTCCGTTCCTGACAGGTCAGAGGGCAATTCATTCCCTGTTGTTCCAGTCCCCGTGACATACCTTGCATGTGGCGGTTCTGTCGCCCTGGATGTAAAACCGCCAGACATCCGACGACTGGCGCCGAATGCCTGGGGGTGAGACTGGTGAGCTCCGCTTAGGGGTCTGGTGACAAGTCTTCCTAGGCCTGGTCCTGGAAGCAGGACTGGGTCCGGGGCCAGAATCCGATTCCTCTCTGAAATGGGAATACATAAGAACACCAAGTAAATATCATGCATTTATGATGATGCCTCTAATCCTCCCTCCTTGGGGTGCTAGTAGGGACGGCAACTAAAAAAAAACATAAAGAAAAGCACGTGCAAATCCTGCCCTCTCAGGGGTGCTAGGGGATGCTAGACATTGCAACTAGAAAGCCCCTGGCTGGCACGTGAAAATCCTGCTGCCTTCCTTGGGGTGCTAGGGATGGCGATGCGAGATGTAACCCTGGCTGGAGGAATGAGACTGCCCTTATTTGAGGGTGCGTAGGGAATGGAATGGCAACAATTGGAGAGTGGTGATCCTTGTTAGTCTGGCACATGTTTGGGTGGGGAAGATCATGCCTGACTGCTGGAAGAGTCCCCCACACTACAGTACCCTCTCTCTCTGTGGCAGACATCCACTGCCACCCGCTGTTGGCCACTGTTTGTGCCTGACTGATGCCCACCACCCACGCACCCACCCGCACGCCAGTGAGCTGAGCTCGCTCTAACTGATACAGCCTTTCTTGTCTTAAAAGTAAAAAACAGGTTTACAAACCTGGCAGGAATGGCAGTAGAGCCCACCGCTTCCTCCTCATCCAAAGAGGAAGCCAGTGCCACCGGTGCCACGGGAGGTGTAGCAGGGGCAGCAGCCTCCACCTGTTCCTCTTCCTCCTCCACCGGCAAATGTGCCCCCAGCCAGAGGATGTGAAGTCTTCTTCATTTTTTAAATTTATTTTTTCAAAAAACCCACACACCAACAGTCACCCACAACACACACCAACCACCCAAACACACAGCACAGCCAAACCCAACACAGTCACAGCCAAAACACACGAACCAAGCAGCCACTGAATCAAACACACACCCATTCACCTCACAGCTCCACATGCACATGAATTTTCCAGCTTCCCTTGCGCTTGCGATATTTTTAGGTCGAACGCCAAACGCGATCTCGGCGATCCACCCAAATGGCCGACACCCGAACACACAAACCGAACGCAGCCAAACCAAATGGCCGAATGCAAACTCGGCGATCCACCCGAACGGCCAAACCCGAACACACGAACTGAACGCGACTGAACCGAACGGTCAAACCTGAACCACGATCTGTTCACCCATCCCTAGTGGCAACCCATGGTGCTGCCCAATATCACTCCAGTGAGCATGGAACATGCTAGTACAAATGTTGCACCTGTCCAAGCACCACCAAAAGTTGGGAAGGGAAAGATAACCAGAAAGGGAAAGATAAAATTTGAAAACAACAATTAAGCAATCATAATCACAATCACTAATTTGTGACAAGTACATTGCCTTTGTGGCTGACAGTTGCTTGTTGCCTTTGCTTTCCAGTTACCTTTTCCTGTTGAAATCATCAAGCTTTCTGTAAAGGTTATGGCAGTGATTAGAATATAACTTGGAGTGATTGGCTCAAAAGGGTGGCAATACTCCAGGGCACAGTTCATGTTTTCTTTTAAAGTTATTTTAAAGTTGACTAGTGCAGGGAAATAGTTTTGGTGTATGTGACAGTACAAGAAAATACTCTTCATTTGTAAGTGCCAGAGTTTATTTTTATAATTTTTTACTATGCTGGGAACAAACTGTGCAACACAAATTCCCAACATTTGTTACCATAAACGTTAAGAAATGATTACATAACACATAAAAAGACCATTGCTACTCAAGGCACAAGTTGTAAAAGGGAATTGTTGACATTGCATTAACGGTAAAGGTTTTGTAGTTTTTGTTTTCTATTTTTTATATTTCTTGTCTTTTAGCAAGATTGTAAGCACAATTTTTCTAAAATATCATTTGTAAGAGCAGCCAGACATAATTAAAATTTTACATTGTTACAGTGCTACAGCATTAAATTGGTGACTATGGTATATGCAAACACCATGAGATTAGTGTGATTATTTCAAACAAGCATGTATATATATAATTTTCTGAATGAAATTTGCCACAGTTCATACTTAGGTTTGTAAAACAAAACACAATTTAATAAACACTGTCATCATTTGGTGCGTGTTGTTCAATGAAGGAACAGAAAGCATCTCGCATTTCAATGCTCTGTTTCTTCAAGGAGCGAGGGATCTTTCCCAGTTCTGGTACCTGGATGTCAGAAATGTCTGAGGCATCATCAAATTCTGGTGAACCCCCTGTCTCACAGATATTGTGGGGAATGCAGCATGAGACTATCATAGATGATACATTCTCTGGATTCATCTCCACAGTTTAATCAAGGCTTCTCCAACGTGACTTTAGATGACCAAAAGCTCATTCGACCACCTGACAAGACTGGGACAGCATGGTGCTGAATTGTACTTTTCTGGGATCATTGCTCAAAGGGTATGCCTTCATTTGCCATGGCAGAAGAGGGGAGGCCAGATCACCAATGTGACCACAGTGGTAACAGTAACACCCTGAATCACAGTCTGTGGTCTGGGTCTAATTCTTCCTTTGAACATGCAAGCAAAAAAGGGTAGCTATGCATAATACTGGAGTCCTGGCTACTTCCATGGAACCCAGCAACTACATCTGTAAAGAGGCCATTAGCATTAACAATGACCTGCAAAACTATAGAGTAACAGCTCTTCCTACTGTAATACTTGTTTGTGTCCTCTGATGGACCAACAGTTCAAATGTGACTTCCCTCTATTGTTCCCATCAGAGCGGGAAGCCTATTTTCTCAAATCCATCAGTTATAGCACCCATGATCCTAAACTGTACTACATGGTGCATAATGACAGAGTTGACGGTGGCTCAAACTTCCTTCACAATGTTACTGACTGTGGACACACCAACCCCGAAGTGGTTTGCCACGGAAATGTAGCCTTCTGGTGTTGCAATCTTCCAAACCACAATCACAACCCTTTGCTCCACTGTTAGAGCTTTGTGCATTGGTGTGTCCTTTCGCTGTAAATAGGGTCTGGGTTCCTCTACAAGCTTGTTGAAAACAAACATCCCATGTCACTCTAAAATTGTCAAACCACTGCTTTCCATTCCATGACGTGCATACAAGCAGCTCCCACCATTCAGAACTTTTATGAACACACCACTCTTCATGGTCCTGTGGCATTATGTCAGGCTCCGCCCTCAAGTGCAGGGGGAACAAACCCCCAAGATTCCCGTACCCCTGCCTGCCGTCAAATCACCCCAACTCACGATGCACCAGACCCCCTTTCTAGTTCTTCAGCAGCCGCGCCACCACCGCTACCCAGAAGTGCGGGACGGGCTCGGCTAGACAGCGCATCATGGGCTGAGACCACGCCCCCTGCAATGCCTGACAGACCCAGAAGTGTGGCTTCCCCAGAGCCCGCTGCGGCCACACCTCACATGCCCCAGCTGACGGGGCTACACTGCTCTGAGCATCTCCAGCACCACCCCTTGCTTCCCCAGCACATATAAACAGTTCAGAACGTGGCTTGCACTGCTGGTGAACAGTGCTCTGCCTGTGAGACCAGCCCCTGGCTATTGTGTTTGTGGACTTCCCTAACTATTGCGACTGTGAGAAAGTGAGCGAGTGGGTAGAGTGAGAGGTGTGTGAGTGTTGTGAGAGACTAGAGTGATACAGGTAAGTGTGCATTCTTCCTCCTTGCACATTGGTGCCTCTTTGGGTCCTTGTGTGCTAGCCCCCTCCTCTCCTTGCTCCTTGCCCTGATACTCACTCCCTCCACCCTCACATTCTCCCTGCAACCTCCGCCCCGCTCCTGTTTCCCCGGGTGAGTGTGAGAGCAGGAGCGGTTCAAGGCTTGTGCTACCTCCAGATACCCGATGACGATCTAAGCTGGGAATCATTTGGTTCTAAGGCCCTATTCAATCCTGAGGGTAGTTTTCCTAGGCACTGCCTTGTGGCCTCAAGTTCCTAAGCACTTGCTTCCCTGTGTCTCCCCCTACTTGTTTCCCCCCAGTCCTCCCTCACACATTTTTGCAGTAACAGATGAATAGATGATGGGTTGAGACTGCAGTAATGCGCTCATGGCTTCTTGACAGAGGTGTAAGTTCTCCAGGCGGCGGGTGCCAGGGCTGGAGTGGCTGCTTCTGAATGAGGTGGAATGACATTGCAGTGTGAGATGAATGACGGCCCCAGACCCATCACGGTGGGTCCCGGGGCTAGGGTGGCAGCTTCCAGGTATTGTCCACAGCCCTCCCTGCCAGTAACTTGGCCCTGGGACCGTGATGGCTGGTCCTGGGGCTGAAGTGGCTGCCTCTTGTCATGCGGCAGAATAACTAGTGCCAGTGGCACTAGCAGCAGCAGACATTGGTTGCCCCCGGGCAGGCAGTCAGGTGGCATGACATGAGTGGCAGTCAGGCAGATTGAGGGAGGGTTCAAGCTTCACAACCTGGGCGGGCAGGCAGGAAGCATGTCATGAGAGGCAGTAGGGCTGGGCAGGTGGACTTGGGCAGGCTTTTAGGTAGGTAACCTCGGTGGGAAGACAGGCACCTTGACATGGGAGGCAGGACTGATGCATGCTTTGAGCTTGGTGGCAAGCAGGGCGGGCAGACAGGCAGCATTGCATGAGAGTCAGTAGGGCAGGCAGGCTGGGACATTGGCAGCAGGGCAATCAGATAGGCTAGCAAAGACTGTGCAGTGTGAGAGAGCGAAAGCCAGTCAGCATCACATAGGCCAGCCGAGATCGTATGGCATTGGCTAGCCATAGGCCTGCTGGCAGGCTTACAGTTTGTTTCCTACTCCCACCCTGCGTCCTGAGGTCAGTCAGATAAGGCGGCCGAGGCCGTCTAGTATGAGACAGAGAGAGACAGAGAGACAGAGAGAGAGGCAGGGCGGGTACCAGGCATTGGGAGGGAGGGACAGCACCTCAGCAGCACAGGAGCAGTAGCTCTAGCCCAGATAGAGGAGGAGGAGCCCTGTCCCAAGACTGCCCCTGGCATGGGATGGCATGTGCCACTGCACCATCACTCCTTGTCCAGGGGCAGCTCCGGGAATCCCAGCAGCGGAAGGTTAACCTTCAGAAAGAGCAACTGCTCCACCAACTTGGCCCCCAGTCTCAGGCGGTGCGGGGCGCATATGTCCCCCGCGATGGAGAAGACCCTCTCGCTGGGGACACTGGTTGGTGGGCAGGACAGGATACCCTTGGCCACTTTGGACAGGGCCGGCCACACGTTGGCCTTGCCGGCCCAGTAGGCCAAGGGATCGCTGCTGGGATCTATGCATGGCTCCTCCTCCAGATAGGTCTCCACTGCTGCTGAGGCGCCATCATACTCCCTCCGGTAGCTCTGGGTGGGCACCACCTGCCCCACTGCCCTCAGCCACGCTGCTTGCCCTTTTGTGCTGCTGGTCCCCATGCTCCCCTGAGTGGACAGAACAGAGGAGGAGCTGCTGGCAGTAAGGGTCCTGCTGCTGCTGGAGGCAGGGATAGACCCAGATGGCTGAGGGTCGCTGCTCCTACTCCCACCATCCCCAGGGGCATCCCGCTGCATGGCCCGCTCTGCCTGCCTGACCTTATCGACCAGCATCCCCTTCTGGAGGCCATAGTGCGCACTTTCCCGTGCCATGCTGCCCTTGATCCTGGGGTCCAGCATGGTTGCCAGGACATATTCGTCCCGGCGCAGGAGGTCACCAAAGCGAGCGCTCAGGCCCGCCTTCAACTTGTCGGCTAGCTCCATCGCCTCGTCGCACATTCTCCTGCCCTGAGGGCCACGATCCCGCCCCACCGCCCCAAGAATCTCATCCAGGCTGCTGTGGAGACTATGCACCAGCGGGGTCACCTGGCTGAGGGTGGCAGTGGAGCTGCTCAGTGTCTCCGTGACGGCCAGGAATGGTCTCAGGACAGAGACGGTTTGGGATATAATATCCCATTCCTCCCTGTTGTACCCTGGAGGTGACTCGATGTCTGTCTCCAGTTCCACCTGATGCAGGGCGGCTTTCTGTTCAAGAAGCCGCTCCAGCATCAGGAAGGTGGAGTTCCACCGGGTGGAGACATCCTGGATCAGGGTGTGCACCGGGGACCCTTGCTCAGCCTGCTTCTCCCGGAGGAGTTCGCTGCCCTTCACGCTGCGGTTGAAGAAGCCCGCCAGCTTCCTCCCCCGCTCGACCAGGGAGCTAAGGGTGCCTGGCCCAATGCCTTTATCACCCAAGCCCAGAGCGTCCTTCACCACCAGGTGGAGGGTGTGTGCGGCGCAAGGGATACTCGTGAACCCCCCGTCACGGACTGCCTTAAGCATATTGGCCGCGTTGTCCGTGACCACACACCCCTTGGTGAAGGCCATGCCTGGCGTGAGCCACTCCCTCACCATGGTGGTCAGGGCTGCCTCTACCTTCCTTGCGGTGTGGGAGCTGTCCATAACTTGGGACTGAAGCAGGGCCCACCTATACCCTGCTTCAGGTCCCCTCCTGCCACTGCCAAGCACTGCCTTTGCGTCCTGCCACCAGTGTGCAGTCACTGCCAGGTAGGCATGCTGGGCGTTCCTGGAGGACCACAGGTCCGTGGTGAAGTGGACCGTTGCCCCCCCAGCCCCTGCAAGCTGCTCCCTCACCCGCTCCTTCAAAGCCCTATATAACTGTGGGACCACAGTCCGACTCAGGGCGGAGCGGGAAGGAAGCTTAAAGTTGGGAGCCAGGAACGCAAGCAGACACTGGAAGCCCTTGTCCTCCACAATGGAGAAGGGCTGGCCATCCAGGGCAATCATCTCGGCAACCAGGCGCTTGCCTTTTTCCTGGAAGCCTGTGCCACGGCGCCCTGCCGATGGCCTCGACACATCGCCCCACCCCATCTCCTCCATGGTGGACTGGCGGTGCTGCTGGGGAGGCTCCTGCAGTTTTTCTGCCCCCATAATGCTCCTGCTGCTGGTAGAGGCAGCAGCAGTAGCTGCAGAACGCTGGCCCGCTGAATGGGCCGGGCGACTGGCCGCTGGAGTCGGGAACCCGCTGGCATCCACTTCGCCTGCCTTCCCGCTCAGCAACACAGCACTGTGGCATGCCTTCAGGTGCCTGGCCATTGCAGTTGTGCCAAGGTTGGCAAGCGCCCGCCCACGCTTCACCACCTTTTGGCACAGCGTGCACTGCACCTCTCTGGGATCATCTGCCCTCACCTGCTTAAAATGCTCCCAGACAGTGGATGTTTTTCCCCCTCCTGCTGCCTTCTTGCCCGCCCCGGCAGACGTGCTGCTGCCAGTGCTGCTGGGAGAGGGAGAACTTTGTGGCACTGGTGGTGATGCAGCTCTGGGAGGAGGAGGGTCAGACATTGCCTCATGGACATAGATATCCTCTGCGGCACTAGTGTCACTGACTGCTGCCTCTTCCTCACTGTCCCCAGCGATCATGGCGATGTCCCCAGAAGGGGAGTACTGGGACCCGGAGGGTAGACTGCCCGTGCCCGCCATGCTGCTGGCACTCTCCCTGTGCCCCCCTCTGTGGCTGCTAGTGCTGCTGCAGCTGCCGCTGCTGCCACTCCTCCTCTCCCAGTCCCTAGTACTGGCATTGCCCGGGGATCGGGCCCTGCCTCTAGCAGCCGGGGTGGGATCCACCAGCTCTGGGCTACTGGGGATTTCCTCGACTGTGGGGGACATTGGTGGCCCTGGAGGAACATCGGTAGAAGAAGCAGCCCCAGCTCCTGCTCCATCACCACGCACAGCAGACACAGATGCAGCAGCCTGAGCCTCAAGTCCTGCAGGCCTTCCAGTGCCCTGAGTGTCAGTGGAGGGCACTGCCAGGAGACGTTGCAGAGCACCCTGGGCCCCTAAAGCAGGCCTCCTGATTTTGGGAGGGGGTGAGGCGCTCTGCCTCTGGCTACTGCTGCTGCCTGCTGCCGCTCCTCGTGCACGGCCTCTGGGACGTGCCCCATTGCCTCCCCTACGGGCAGCAGATCGGCCTCTCCTTCCCTTCTCCATTTCTCCCGAAAAAAACAATGTTTTTTAATATATAATTTTTTAAAAAAATTTTATTGAATTTTTTTATCAAATATTTATATCTCTATATCTACACTAATAACTAACTAACTACCTAACTAATAAATGTATTCTAAATGCTATGAATAACTCCAACAAACCCTAAAGCTGAATCACAGAAAACAGTAAACTCTATCAGTAAACCTTAAACTAAACTACTCAAACAAAAATGTATCGACCTAATCCTATCTATCTACCTATGAATATATGGGATGGGGGTTGGGGGGCAATCACAAACAAGACAAGGAGGGGTACAAAACTGAAATGAAACCTAAATCAATCTATAAATTAATAATATATACTACTACTCTAATGAATCAAAAAAACAGGGGAAGGGAATGGGGAGGGAATATTCAATGGAGGGGGGAGGGAAGGAGGAAGATTGAAGATTGAACACAGGGAGGGATAAAAACAAAAAATAACAACTAAATCTATCTAAGCTAAGTTAAATAAATGAGAATATGGAGGTAGATGGGTTGGATGGGTGAAATAGGAGGAGGATGACAATGGATTGGGGAGCTGGAAAATGCTGGGTGAAGGAGCCTTCTGAAACGCCTGCTGTTCAGGAACAGTGACTAGCTCAGAAGGTATTGGGAAGGGGGGAGGCAGACAGTTTTGTTTCTTGCTGCGCCTGCCTCACCTCAAGCCCCATTGGCTATGTGCAGCCTAGCCCGTGGCCAATCTCAGACTGCCAAGCCAGTGGTCTGAGGTGAAAAGGGATGGTGATTCGGCAGGCTGGCTGCTACTCCAAGCCACTTGCCACCCTCCGCCCCTGGTGCCTGGAAGTCTGCTCCTAGCTGAGTCAGATGACTTCCCCCTCCCTGCTACATTTGGCCTTCCAGTGACCTGACAGAGTGACAGTAGACCACGTTCATTTTAGCCACCCGAATTCAACCGAACTCGATCCGAACTGACCAAAGTGTTCGGCCATTTTGCCATTCGGTGTTTGGTTTGGTTCGGTTCAGTATGTTCGTGTTCGTGTTCGTGTTCGTGTTCATGTTCATGTTCATGTTCATGTTTGGGTTCGGTCATCTGAACAGGCCGAGTTCGGGCCGAACACCGAACTTCCGAACCGCGTTTGCTCATCCCTAGTTGCCACGCAGAGTATGGTCCGGCACCTGAGACGCTTGTACAGCAAACATCATGGAACTGTGCAGTCCCCTGACTTGCATAAAGGGCATGGTTTATGCCCTGCAGTGCCTCCATCATCCATTGCCCCTGGTTGCACAGCTCTTGGCCTACTGCCTCTATCACTAAGGTCCGCCAAGTGCTGTCAGCCAGGAAATGTTCAGCTAGCTCAAATCTTTTTTCTTCTAGGGCTTTAGGATCTTCCTGCACAGCTTCCAACAATTTGTGCTGGTTCCTTAGTTCTTTCATTGTGGCCTCATGTATATATTTCATGTTTTCTGAAAGAGCTGTAGCAGCTTTTGTGCAAGTCTGAGCAATTTCACGTGTAAGGTTAACATGTGAGGCCTTCTTCCTCTTCTGTAGTTCCTTCATGCACATCATGGGTGATAGTGGTCCATGATGTCTTGCATCTGTGGGCTCGCTTTCAACTGAGGATGAAAAAAACCCAACCCATTAGTGAACTCCCCTTCAACCTGCATGCAGTGCACACTCACCAAGATGCCCCCACCCCCATCAGAAACACTGGCATTCAGACACCCCAGCTTCCCAAAAACCCCATGCCCCATTCCCCTTTTCCCAATCCCCTTACCCCATTCCCACCTTGCCACCTTGCCCCATAGCCACCACCTCTAAATGGAATATACCCAACTTGTACTTGAAGGAGTAGTGGATACAGGCTGCAAGGAGTCGTTGCTGGGAGTAGCTGTAGCATCTGACAGATCTGTACCTGCCGATGTGTCATCAGGTAGGCAGCTGTCACTGTAAGACCCCACTTGGCCATGCCAATTCAAGTCATTGTTCTGCGTATCAGTGGGTAATTTCAGACATTACGATACCACGGTCAACCCTGTGGTGGCCGCGGTAGCGTAATGTCTGAAGTTACCCAAAGAGATTCCCGCCAAGTGTTCACCCGGAGGTCCTAAAGCCACCCGGAGATACTAAAGCACGGTGGGATTGGGCCCCAAGCATGGTCATGGTGGCCACGATCTGTTATCTTCCGCCGGCCGGATCGTGGCCCAGACCATGTTTCAGGATCAGGCGCAGCGGCCGGATTGGCTGCTGTGCCCACCCATCTCCTGGAGGGTGGGCAGCCGGGGGAGCGTGGGGGGCGGAGCTGTGTGGCCACACATCATGCTACGCAGCCCTGCCTCCTCCCCGATTCCCCGGTAGGAATCAGGCTGGCACGTCTGAAGGACGGCCGGACTGATTCCTCACCGGGATCCGAAACGGATCCCGGTGTGGGGTGATTTCACATCTGAATTCACCCAATGTCAGGTTTCACTAATTGCATTTTTAATACCACTTGGTGGGGGGGGGGGCGGGGGGAGGGATCATCATTCCCCTCCATTTCTGTGGAGAACTGTGTTTGGCTGTCTGCATCAAAATCCATGGAGCCCTTGTCCTCATCCTCTTCATGCAGTAGGCCACCTTACCTAATGACACTGGAGCTGCAGACTATGGGGCAACCTGACCCTTGAGATGTAGGAAGGTGTCAAGAAGCTCTTCATACTCCCATGTTCTTTTGTTGTTTCCTGATTTACTACTATGTTTCTTCAATTGCTTATACTCACCCAGTAATCATTTTGCTTTAAAACACAGCTGGTCCGGTGTACATTTGTACCCTTCAGTAGCCATGGCATCTACCAGTTATCGGGTTGCTTCCTTGTTTCTGTAGTTTAAACCAAGATGCTTTTGGACTCCCTCCTCTCTCCATAACTGTATGAATAGGCTAGTTTCCACATCACTCCAATGTGGTGAGCGTGATAGGACAATCTGATCTCCAGTACCCTTCATTTTGAAGGGTAATTTTCTTCTTGACAGCTGGGGTGAGATGTGGTTCCTCTTGAAAAGTAATCTGGCAAATGAAGAGAGAAATAATTGTGAAAGTGTAAAATGCAACTAGTGAATACCATAAACAAAACTAAATATATAGACAGGCTACCTTGCCTCTCCTATACCATCTGCTCTCTCTCTGTTGGTGTAGGGTCTGCTAGATCTGTGTATGATCATTAGGGATGGGTGAACGCGGTTCGGAAGTTCGGAGTTCAGCCCGAACTCGGCCTGTTCGGACGACCGAACCTGAATCCGAACATGAACTGACTGAACCAAACTAGATTCCGAATGTCGAAATGACTGAACAATTCGGTCAGTTCAGATCACATTCGGGTGGCAAAAATGTGTCACTGAAAGGCAAAATGTGACAGGGAGGGGGAGTTAGCTGAGGAGCAGACTTCCAGGCACCAGGGGTGGAGAGGTTTGAAGTAGCAGCCAGCCTGCCCAATCACCATCCCTTTTCGCCTCAGATCACTGGCTTCGCAGTCTGCGATTGGCCACGGGCTAGGCTACACGGAGCCAATGGGGCTTGCAGTGAGGCGGGCAGCCCNACACTGCCCTCAGTCATGCTACTTGCCCTTTTGTGCTGGGCCCCATGCTCCCCTGAGTGGACGGAACAGAGGAGGAGTTGCTGGCAGTAGGGGTCCTGCTGCTGCTCCTGGTGCTAGTGCTACACCTAGGGCTGGAGGCAGGGATAGACCCAGATGGCTGGAAGGGGTTGCTGCTCCCACTCCCACCATCCCCAGGGGCGTCCTGCTGCATGGACCACTCTGCCTGCCTGACCTTCTCGACCAGCGTCCTCTTCCATAGGCCGTAGACCGCAGTCTCACGTGCCATGCTGCCCTTGATCCTGGGGTCCAGCATGGTTGCCAGGACATATTCGTCCCGGCGCAGGAGGTCTTCGAAGTGTGCGCTCAGGCCCACCTTCAACTTCTGAGCTAGGTCTATCACCTCAGCGCACATTCTCCTGCCCTGAGGGCCACGGTCCCACCCCTCCTCCCCCAGAATCTCATCCAGGCTGCTGCGGAGACTATGCACCAGCGGGATCACCTGGCTGAGGGTGGCAGTGGAGCTGCTCAATGTCTCTGTGATGCCCAGGAATGGTCTCAGGACAGAGACAATTTGGGATATAATCTCCCATTCCTCCCTGTTGTACCCTGGAGGTGCCTCGATGTCTGTCTGCAGTTCCACCTGATGCAGGCTTCTGTTCAAGAAGCCGCACAAGCATCAGGAAGGTGGAGTTCCACCGGGTGGAGACATCCTGGATAAGTGTGTGCACCGGGGACCCTTGCTCGGCCTGCTTTGCCCCGAGAAGCTCGCTGCCCTTCATGCTCCAGTTGAAGAAGCCCGCCAGCTTCCTCCCCCATTAGACCAAGGAGATAAGGGTGCCTGGCCCAATCCCCTTCTCCCCCAAGCCCAGAGCATCCTTCACCATGGGATGGAGGGTGTGTGTGGTGCAAGGGATGCTCGTGAAGTCCCCATCACAGACTTCGTTAAGGATATTGGCCACGTTGTCCGTGACCACACATCCTTTGGTGAAGGCCGCGCTTGGCGTGAGCCACTCCCTCACCATGGTGGCCAGGGCTGTCTCAAGGTACCTCACAGTGTGGGAGCTGTCCATAACTTGGGCCTGAACCAGGGTCCACCTATACCCTACTTCAGGTCCCCTCCTGCCACTGCCAAGTGCTGTCTCTGCGCCCTGCCACCAGTGTGCCATCACCACCAGGTAGGCATGCTGGGCATTTCTGGAGGACCACAGGTCTGTCATAAAGTGGACTGTGGCCCCCCCAGCCCCTCCAAGCTGCTCCCTCACCCGTTCCTTCAAAGCCCTATAGAGCTGTGGGACCACAGTCCGACTCAGGGAAGAGCAGGAAGGCAGCTTAAAGTTGGGGGCCAGGAACCCAATCAGCCACTGGAAGCCCTTGTTCTCCACAATAGACAAGGGCTGGCCATCCAGGGCAATCATCTCGGCCACCAGGTGCTTGCCTTTCTCCTGGAAGCCTGTGCCACGGCGCCCTGCCGATGGCCTTGACACATCCCCCCACACCATCTCCTCCATGGTGGATTGACGGCGCTGCTGGGGAGGCTCCTGCTGTTGTTCTGCCCCCATACTGCTCCTGCTGGTAGAGGCAGCAGCAGTTGGTGCAGGACGCTGGCCCGCTGAATGGGCCGGGCGACTGGCTGCTGGAGTCGGGAACCCGCTAGCATCCACTTCGCCTGCCTTCCCGCTCAGCA
>QEPC01014402.1:8608248-8629457 GCA_003113815.1 Sphenodon punctatus | reverse complement strand
ATGGTGGAGCAAGTATTTTGCCTTTTTGTTCTAAGAGGCCATGGTCTGATGGCTTCATGTCAGCATGGCTGGGGATGAGTTCGCGTTCCGTTGCTTGACGAAGAACGTCTAGTGACAAGAAGGTGGCCGCAAAGACGCGCTGGTTCAGGATTGTATTTCCACTGGGCTTCGGGGTGCCTTTGGCCTCGGTAGATCATGAGAAGGCGTCAGCTAGCATGTTGAGGTGCCCAGGCCTGTAGCGGATAACAAATCTGAATCATGCAAAGAACACTGCCCATCGAATGTGGCATGCATTGGCGATGTGGGTGGTCTGTAAATATTCTTATGATCTGTGAGGACTGTGACCAGATGAGGGGCCCCCTCCAGGTAGTGCCTCCAGGCTTCAAAGGCCAACTTGATGGCTAGTAATTCTCGGTCTAACACAGTGTATTTTTGTTCCGTGGGTGTCAGTTGACGAGAATGAAAGGTGCAGGGCAACAAAATATTTTCTTTGGGGTCTTTTTGGGATAATACTGCCCCTAATGCCACGCTGAAAGCTTCTGCCTTGACAAAAAAAGGTTGCGTGAAATCGGGATGTCGGAGGATGGGCTCTTTGAGGAAGGCATCCTTCAGGGCCTGGAAGGTTCATTCTTGTTCCACTCCCATCCCCACACGTATGACTGACCCTCCTTCAGGAGGTGTGTGAGGCATTTTGTGATATCAGCAAACCGGGGAATATAGCGGTGATAAAAATTGACGCTTCCTAGAAAGCGTTGAAGGGGCTTGACAGCCTTGGGGGTTGGCCACTGTTGAATGGCCATCGTCTTTTAAGGGTCCATACAGATACCATTGTGGGAAATAATGAAGCCCAGGAAATCCACCGTTGACAAGTGGAATGCGCACTTCTTCAACTTACAGTACAATTTATATTGTCGCAGTCATTCTAGAACCCTTCGGACATGCTGAATGTGACATGCCTTAGATTCTGATTAAATCAGGATGTCATCCAGATAAGCTACAACAAATAGGTCCAGCATCTCTCTGAGGACATAATTGATAAAATATTGGAACGCAGCCGGAGCACTGACCAGTCCAAAATACATCACTCGGTATTCATAGTGCCCATATCGGGTGCGGAAAGCGGTCTTCCATTCGTCACCCTTCTGTACTCGGAGTAAATTGTATGCTCCCCAGAGATCGAGCTTTGTGAAGATCTTGGCCCCCTGTAACCTGTTCAGAAGTTCTGGGATAAGGGGCAGGGGATATCGTTTTTTTACCGTGATGACGTTGATCCCCCTATAATCTATGCAGGGCCGAAGCCCTCTGTCCTTCTTGGGAACAAAGAAAATCGGTGCTCCTGCCAGGGAGACTGAGGGACGGATAAACCCGTTCCTCAAACTCTCTTCTACATAGCCCTTCAACTTTTAGTTCGGGGACAGACAGAGCATAGATTTGCCCATAAGGCGGTTCCACTCCAGGGATCAAGTCTATCAGGCAGTCATAGGCTCAGTGTGGAGGCAACTCTGTGGCTCATTGTTTACTAAACACCCCCTGTAAATCCCAATATTCGGGGGGAATCTTGGTCAGATCCACATGTGACACCGTACTTAAGGTCACTCGGGGGCTTGCAGATGGTTTGGGAAGTAAACATTGAGTCTGACAATAGCTAGATGCAAAGGTGACTTTACGTGAGTCCCAGCTAACCTGAGGATCATGGAGTCGTAGCCAGGGTAGGTTCAGGACCACCGGAAAAAGGGGGGTGCAGACTATATCAAAGCACAGGTTTTCTCCATGAGTGCCTGTGATGCACGATACCGGCACGGTCTGCATCGTGATTGGGCCAGATACCAATGGGGACCCATCCATTGAATGTATGGCCTCAGGGCGGGTTTTGGGGTAGGTGGGTATATCATAGAAGCGAACCACCCCCACGTCCATGAAATTCCCTGAGTCCACCAAGGCCCATAAGACTATGGAGTGGGTCTGGGTGATCGTGAGATGGATCTGTACATGGGCCTTCGAGTTAAGGGCAGAGGTGGGGACAAGGGTAGTGGACCCAAGGCAGGGGATTATAGGGTCTGCTGGGATGTCCCCTGACTGTCCCGGTTGGGGGTATTTCTCGACTGATGCATCATCCGAGGGGTGCAGCGGGCATTCCCTGGCAAAATGGTTTTGCTTCCTGCAGTAGAAACAGGCCCTAGAGAGCCTTCAGCGTCCTCGTTCCTCCTGGGTTAAAGGCCCCCGGGAGGCTCCCACTTGCATGGGTTCTCCGTTCTCCGTGTGTCTGATCTCCACCGTGGGGTTGGAGAGAGGGGGCAGGCGAGGAAAGGGACTCCGGGACTCCTGTCTCCTTTCCCTGCATCGCTTGTTTAGGCGGTCGTCAATCTGGGTCTCCAGGGTGGCTACCTGTTCCCAGATACCCGTCAGGGCAGTATAGGCTAATTGGTCTTTCAACTCTTCTGCTAGTTCCCTACGGAATAACATAATCAAGACATCCTGGGGCCATTTTAGTTCTATGGCTAATTGTTGGAACTGTGTTACGTAGTCCAATAGGGGGGGCCATTATGGCAGTCTCAGCATCCCTTTTCCGATAGGGGTGGTCAAACAGCTGCTGGAATTCCTGTTCAAACCTGGTAGATTGTCTAGGAGGGGGCTTTTGTCTATCATCAGGTTAGTGGCCCAAATTAAGGCGGTTCCCCCCAAATTCCCAATGATGAATGCCACTTTCAAGGAATCTGTGCCATAGGTTGAAGGTTGGGTAGAGAAAATCAGGTTACACAAAGCCAGAAAACTTTGAAACCCCTTTCTATCCCCCATGAATTTTTCAATATGCATCCCCTTTGGCTCCTGGGCCGCTGAGCCTCCTACGGCCTGTGCCGCTGCAGGGACCAGGGGTGGTGCGATAGCACCTGGAGGGGGTACAGGAGGAGGGGGGGTGCCTTTAGGGCAGCCACCGCGGTGGTCAGGGCCTCCTGCTTCTCCTGCATCTCCTTAAAACTCAAAGCCAGCGACTGGATGGCATGGGCAAGTTCCCCTAACTGTTGACTCAAGTCCATTTTGCCCCAGAGTCTGAAGGGAGTGGAGAAGTGGAGAGGGTAAAGGCTGGTGATACTGTTATGGGGGGAGGGGGATAAAGAGCCTCACTCACTCTCCACCGAGCGTCAGGTACTCCTTGGACCCCTAGGAATCTCTCTGGGTATAAATGCCCATCAGGATAGTCCATCAGCCCATCAGCCTTCCAACTGCAAAGAGTGTAAGGAAGTTAGGTCCCTATCATCATCAGGCGTGGGGATGTAAGGGTCCTGTGGCTCCCTACCACACACAATCAATTGCAAACACCTCAGGGAGAGTTGTGGGAGGGGGGGAAGCATGGTGTCCCAGGAGAGTGAGGGAAGGAGGGGTATGGGGGCCCAGGATCCAGGGGGGATAGGGAGCAGGGGAGGATCTTACACACCACAGGGGAATAGGGAGCCCTAGGCCAGGGGAAAGGGAAGGGGGAAGCTCTCTCCATCTCTCTCTCACTCACTCTTTCACTCAGAGATTCAAAGGGAAGGAAGGAGGAAAACAAGGGGGGTAAACTCACTACACACGTACAGCCAAACACACTTCAAGACCAGACAGGGAACAACAGGCAAGGATACAGTCACTTAGCTTTCTCAACACTGTGGGGCCAGTCCAGACAGGAAAACCTGATCAACAGCACTGCTTGCAAGGCAGCGCTGGGTTAAGTAGCCCTATCATTAGTGTCTGCAACTGGAGGCAGACAGACAGACAGACTCCTCTGTTGTGTTGAAGAGATGCAATAACTTCCCATTCCCCTGCAGGCAGGCTGAGTGCCGCAGGGTCCTAGATTCCATCCCTGTTCCACTAGGTCCGGGCGCAGCTGCTGGCGTGGGAGTCGCTTCAGGGGGTGGGGGCGCCGTGAGCCTTCATTCTGCAGCCGGCTCTGTGGCACCATCTGCTGGGATGGGGTCCCAAGGGGGGCTAGGGGTGGTATCGGGGGCAGGGTGACTCGGTGACGGAGCCCTGTGACAGTGCCCTTCTAAACTTTCTCCTCCCTGTTGACACTCCCTGGGACACCAGCCCCACTCTCCTCCCCAGAGGTGATCTCTGAGGAGCTGGTCAGGGCTCCATAAATCCCCGCAGCAGAGGGATTCCAGTTTAATCCTGAGTTTGTGGCAAGCCAGCAGGTGGGCACATCTGTTAATCATACTAGTGAGCTCCATTGCCTGTTTGCCAGCCAGATTTCAGCAAATTTCACAGACAGGTTAGTTGCCTTCCTTGCTGCTGCTATAGTGGCAGCAGGTGAGCGTATGTGCGGGAAAGGGTTAAAAATGTACACAGTCAATTTTGTACTTTTTAAGCAAAAAATTAGCCAGTGCTCCAGAAGAGTGTGCATTTTATTCCCCACTCTCTGGCTTTATTAACCTAGCAGGGTGTTGAAAGGACATTTGGTGGGTGACAACTCTTCTGTAATGGGGGCTAATCATTTTTTGCTGGGTTGGGCTTTATTTTTTATTTTCAACAACCCAAGTGACTTCGGAGATTTTCTTTTCTTTTAAAAAATAAAGGAAAAAAAATATATACCAAGAGAATGTTGTTTTGGTTTTTTTGTAGTAAGGAATAATAGCCTAAAAGGCCAGCAATTCCCTGACTGTATGCACTACATTCAGTAATGGCTTGTGGAGAGGAGAGGAGAGGAGGAACACAGCCCAGGTAAGTGCTCAATTAGAAAAATTCAAAGGGAAAAAACAACCACCACCTGGAGCTACCTTAGAGTTTTATACTCCTCCACCCCTCTACGGCCACCTCCATTCCTTTCTTTATACAGGCGATGGACTGAAATGTTCTATTTGGAAACACAGTGCCTGGGGTTTATGCTCCAATGTTCTCCCTCTAATTAGCTGAGCCAGGTGAAAAATACTCTTTTGACTCCGGGCTCCTCTGTTGTGTTGAAGAGATGCAATAACTTCCCATTCCTGCTGTAGGTCGGTAACAGGACACGCTAAGGGCCTGCCGGGTTAGACCCATGGGGCCAGGGAATGTCTCTGGAGGGGTGCAGCCTACAGCCAAAACAGGTCGCCACAAAAACAAGTATTCTTATTGAATTTTCAGTGTCTGAACTTACCTGTGAATTTCAATCACATCAGTATCCGATTAGTGCCCGATGTCCTGGAATATCAACTTCTGGTCCTGATTTTTGAAGTTGCCATCCTGGTTTATCAATTTTCCATCACTGACTGGTAATTGGAAAATCAGTAAATAGGTAATGGAAATTACCTATTTTTCGGGTAGTCGGGCACCCAATCAGTGATTGGACAGTCAGTCTGTCAGGTACCCAATATAGTACTCGAAAATGTGGGTATTTCCACAGGTACTAAACTCAATACCCATTTCAGCTGCCCCTAGAGAGCAAACTGGGCTCAGGCACATGTCTGGCCCTTTAAAGGAGTCGAGTAATGGCTAAGACGCCTGATGGGGAGTGGCTTATTGGTCCCAGCTGGGCGTGGCATGGGACTGCAAACTAGCTGAAGAAAGTCTTGCTATAAAAGGGTTGTGGTGGAGGCTCAGGGGGCTAGACCACCAGGGAGAAGCAAGAGGAGCTAGCGGGCTCTGTCTTGAAGGAGAGGATCTTATATAGGGCCCAGAGGAAGGGGTCCAGGAAGCCAACTCTAATCCTGGGAACTAAGTAACAAGGGGAAAGGGGGTATCAGCAAGGAGAATCAAGGGGCTTCGTTTTCAGGAGCCCTTAGAGCACAGGAAGGGCCAGGAGCCTGTGTCATCAGGTGCCTTGATTTCTATAAGAGATGACAGGACGTGTAAGAAGAATTACATCCCGGAGAGGGGCAGGGGAGCCTTCCAAGCACTGTGATGTCATCATGACGCTCACAAAAGGGGTGTACTCACATCAGAAAGGAGGGGGATGAAGGGGGTTCACTCCCCGCCGCTTGGGTGTCACCATTCCTCTTTTCTGAGTGACATGACAGCATGATGCTCAGAAGGGGTGGGGCTAGGCAGGAATCTGTGGGGTGCAACCACACACCCTTGCACTCTCCTCCCCGGGCCCATGGTCAGCTCGTAGTCCAGCATGGGGACAGTCTGGTAAGAAGGAAGAGGTGAATTGTGGAATACTAGGATAGGTGAACGCTGCTGTATATAAATCTGGACGAAAGACTTTTCCACATTGTAAATAAAAGTGGACTGGAATAAGGATTCTTACACGTGGGTGAGAATAGTGCATCTGCAATGTTATTTGGGGCTGTATCCCCAAAAGGGGCTAGATCCCCATTTGGAGGAGGGCCAGCCTGCCTTTGACAATGTCACTGGGTTCACAGTTCATGTCACCTTTCAGCGAGCTGAGTGTAAAATGTTCTGTGCAAAATGTTCTTTTTCTCTAAGGCTTCTGAGTGGGTAACAGCATATGTAGAATTATATAAAATAAATGTACATACATTAAACCATTTCAACTAGAGCTGAAACAAGTACCCGCAAAACCAGGTATACCTGTCAAAATTTTGGTACTCAAATCAAATAAAAAATATTGGGTACCAATTGGTACTGATTTTGACCCGATTTGAGTACGTGATGTCCCAGAATGTTGACTTCCAGTCCTGGAATGTTGACAACCGGTCCTGATTTTTCAGTTTACCATCCCATTGTACCGATCAGTAACTGGAAAATAAAAAAATAATTGCCGGAAATTACTGTTTTTTCAGGTAATTGGGTACCGGATCAGTAATCAGGTAGCCTGTAAGAGTACCCAATGAGGTTCTCAGAAATGTGGATATTGTCCCAAGGGTAGCAAATGAGCTACTTGTTTCAGCTCTAAACCCTACTCCCAACCCAGCCTCTGCAAGCTCTATCCTCACCTGACAAATGCTTACCTAAAAAGTATAAAGGTCTTATGAAGGTCTCTGAAAGATGCTCAGACTTCGGCTTTGGCAAACCTGTATGGGAAGGCAGTTCCATAACTATGGAGAAGCCACTGAAAATATCTCTCTGATTGCTGTCGCTGTATGGACTGATGTACCAAGGGTGCATACAAGATCATATCTACTCAAGTTGATTAGGGGATGAGACCTATGACTATTAGGGGCTTGGAGTGAACAGCCGGAAATGGGCCGCTCCATTATGGCCTGTTCTGCACTCTCTGAAGCAACTCAAAGTGGCCACTGTCAGAGGGAAGATGTTGGGCTACATGGACCATCGGTGTCACCGAGTACAATAGTTCTTCTTATGCTCTAAAATGGCAGCATGTGCCTTCGAGCTGGGCAGGGATGAAATGAATAATGATTATTGAATCTGGGACTCCAATTTGAATATTTGCTTCTTGTAGAATCATTAAGTTGGAAGGACCCTTGAAGATCATTTAGTCCAACCCCTGGCTTGGATGCAGGATGCCTAGCAGCTACAACATCCCCCAACAGATGGCTGTCCAGCCTCTTTGTGAAAACCTCCAGTGACCGAGAGCCTACAGCCTCACTAGGTAACTTGTTCCATTGCTCCTCTTCAGAAGTCCCCCCCCTCCCCCGATATTCAACTGGAATCTACCTTCCTCTAATTTGTGTCTATTATTTCTAGTCCCGCCCTTGGTGGCAATGAAGAACAGTTCGTTTTCATCTTCTTTTAGATATTTGAAGACTGCTGTCATGTCTCCCCTTTAAATCAGTGTTATTTTTTTAATCTCAGCCACCCTCAACTTTGTATTCAATCCCAAAGAACTCATAGCTTGTCACTAGTGAGTCATAGAAAAACTAAAATCTATCAGGAGCTAGTGCTCTCTACTAATACTAGTTAACTGGCGTCTTGGTCCAATCCACGGACCTGTAACAGACTTAAAATGCACAGGGCTACCTCTCCATTATAATGGATACCGTCCTTTGGATTCACACCCTTTGATTTCAACTTTGGGTCTTGTTCAGTTACCTTGACTCTTGTTTCAACATCGCCTAGTTTGGTTAATTTGACTGGTTAGTGAGTTTTTTTTTTAAAAATTGATTGTCTTAGATCAAATTCAATATTTTGTTTTGTTTTAATACCAAATGATTGAGTACAGAATTACCAACAAATGAAAATTGCACACCTGCTTCACAAATGTGCCACAACCAAATTTTATAATTTTCGGCTTGTGAAATTAATCCAATTTGAACTTGGATGTGGATATTTGCACCAGCCCAAATCCCAACAAGAATCATTAATCTGATCCCTCTCACCCCTCAGTTTAAGATTATGGGATCTGGATCCCATCCCTTTAATTTGGCTGTCGGTTGATCAATGAGATTTTGATCACTCAGCTTTTTAAAACAAGTATTTTCTTAATCACATCCTGATGAAGAAGAACCCAGGAAAATATTTGGGTCTGTAACAAGAACACAAGGGAATCCAGCCACAAATGCTGTTGCTGTAATGCACGGAGGGCTTATGACTAATGGGACTAAATAGAATCAGAAAGGCCAGAGGTGGGAAAGATCTAATGGACTTCATTTTGTAAAGGTTGTGTGCCCACAGCTATGAAAAAAATACATAAATAATTGCCTGTCTACGCTGCAATTACACAAGTGCTTGTGCAAATGGTCATCTACACATCTAATCAGCCCCATTTCATCTTCTAAATGCAGGTTTGTGCACACAAACAGCCCAATCATCGTGACAAACGCATGCACACAGTAAGCATCTGTACGCACCTTTTTGCACACAGATATTCTTGACCCCTTGCAAAGCAAACGTCTCTAAGCCATGTTCTGTGGTCCAGTTCCCTGCCAATGCATATCAGACCAAGTCCCTGGCTGGCAGTGACTGGAAGTCATTACCATCAGACAGCTGCTTGGTGTCCTTCTACCATATGTGAAATGCACTCGCAACTGGTTCCAGTTTCAGACAGAAATGTGGCCATATCACAAAGCCTGCCATGAGAATGTGCTCGCATGCGGTCAGCCTCAGTTGCCTGGAATTCTAGAATTCTAGACTTGTAATCCTGGAAGGGCCGCCTAGTTCACCTCACCCCCCACCTTGGAAAAAGAAAGTATTGGCATTACCTAAACTATCCCCAGCAGATGTTTATCAAGAGCTGAAACAAACTTCTGTAGCAACTGCCATAACTCAGAGGTGGCCAAGATGTTAGTTGCAGTCAACTGGTTGACCAAAAATAATGTCTTTGGGGACCTTAATCCTCAGGTGGTGAAGCAGGGCCGAGGGGCTACCCTGCCCATTTATGGCAAAACCACACCCCTTTCCAAGCCTTGTGGTATCACAGTGATTGAAAAGGGACGTGGTTATGCTGGAAATGGACAGGAGAGCCCTTCACCCCTCCCGTTCCAGTCATAACCATGTCTCTTTCTGAGTGGTATGCTGTCACAGGGTGCAGCCACACAAGATGCCTTGGGCAGGCTACCACGCCTTGGGTAGCCTTACCCCACTCTGGGCAGGCAGACCACATGATGCAGACAGTGCATCGTGTGACTGGTAGCTGCCAGATGTTTCCCCCTGCTGTGTGGCAGGGTGAGGAACTGGCTGCTATGTGACACATCCTCAGGAAAAGGCCAAGGATGTGTCACGTACCCCAGAATGGGGCAAGGCTGCCCAAAGGCATGGTAGCCTGTGTGCCCAAGCCTCTTCTGTCCTACTGCGCACCGAGCTCCGTGACAGGGCTTTGAGCGGTGGGCACTGCATGTGGCCATGCCATGGCTGGTTGTGTGATTTTGGCCGGATTGGGGCAGGGAGGTGGGTGCAGAACTGCATGCACGCTCGTGTGGACAGTGCCTCGGCCTGCACCAACTGGTGGGACATCTGACAGTGGTCCGGCCACCTGGCTGTCCTGTGGTGGGGGACGACCATCTGCTCAGGTCTCCACGCTGGTCCCACAATGTGCTGGCTGCGCTTGCCCGCCACAGGGATGTGTTGGGATTGGGCCCTCCACAGCTTGTGTGGCTGCACCCATGGTGTTCTAAAAGGAGTCTTGCTACTCTGAAATGGGGCAAGGAGGAAAGACTCTCCTTCCCCTTTTCAGAATAGCCATGCTCCATTTTGAGCACCATGACATCACAGACTTCAGAGAGGGATGGGAACCGTGGGATGAAACTCCCCCGCCCTCTTCCTTCTTACACCAGACATTAGACCACCCTAGGATTATGTCTGGGCAGGGTAGATCATTGACCAGGTATGTCTGGCCTCTCCTGTCATATCCAACAGATACACCCACTTCAAAATGGGTCCATGAAAGCAGGTGCAAAACACTAGGGATGGGCAAACACAGTTCGGATGTTTGGAGTTCGGACCGAACTTGGTCTGTTCGGATGTCTGAACCGAACATCCAAACCGAACTCTCGAAAGACCGAACAGTTCAGTCATGTTCGGATGAGTTCTGATAAGTTCAGGGGCAGGAAAAACATCTTTTCAGGGCCGACAATTTAGGTTTCAGTTTCGATAGCGTTATTTTTGACTGTTCAGCCAAGTTCGGCCAAGCCGAACTCAACTGAACCGAACCATCGAACTCAGGTTTCAAACCGAACTACCGAACATCCGTACCGCATTCTGTTTGTCCATCCCTACAAAACACTAGGGCTGAGATGAATCAGCCCTTCCGTTTTCACATGTGGCAGATTGTAACACGGTTACAGTTGTTTGCAGGATCATTACCTTGGAACATTGGCCCTTTAAGGGCCAAAAACGGTGGAGCTAATTAGTCACCCGGCGGGCACCTGGGCTAGGACACTGAAAAGCCCAGAAGTTAGGAAGTCAGACAGATGGGGAACTGACTGGAGCTAGCAGAGTGTGGAGCTGGCAGGAGGGCTGAGAGCTCTAACCAGGAGGCTGAACTAGCAGCCCAGTAAGCCCAATGAAAGACAAAGCCTGGAAAACAAGGTGCACTCTCACCAGGTTGCTAAGTGGGTTTGGCTCGGCTGGGCTAGCTGACTGGGGAGGAAACCCCTAGGGACCTACTTGTTTGTAGGAGAAGTTCCGAGCTTGTGTGGACTGGGACTGGCTGTGAGGGGATGGAGGGAGGCCAGTGGAAAAGCCAAGCTGCCCAAGCCAAACGGGGTTGAGACACAAGGGACAAAGGTCACTTTTATACAAGGCGATGAAAAGTGCCTCCTGAGTCTCTCGTTTAGAGAAAAGCTGCCGACAATGGGGAGCATGTCACTTCCGGCAGCGCAGGGAGAATGTAAACACTCCCCCACTCGGCTTTTCGCTAAACGTGAGACTCAGGAGGCGCTTTTCAGCACCTTGTATAAAAGTGGCCAGAGTTGGAGTAGTGTTGTTATGGCAGCAGGCTGGCTAATTCCCCATATAGGGTGTAAAGGCTGCACCCAAGGCCCCTGCCACTCAGATTTTTTTTAATAGCCTCCATTTTTTTGTTGAATAGATTTTTCTGTGCAGGTAGTTTGGGCATGAAGAATCTTTCATTGTTGCAGGGGGCTGGACTAGATGGCTCTTGAGGCCCTAGAGCCCAGGAGTGGGTATAATTTAAGGTGTCTTCAACGCACTGTTAAAATCATGAACATTCTAATCATTATAAAATTGGAGGGGTATGTCTTAATAGTGTGAAACTCAGCAAGTGGGGTTTCTTGTGTGAGGTGTGGAATGTGCCCAAATTTCAAGAAAATTCGTTTAAAATGACCACACTATGGCAGTTTAAATTTTGGAGGCAAATGTCGATATCTAGGACTTGGCAACTTGCTTGCAAATGTGTGGCTACTGCAAAATGGTAACGAATTGTTAGGTCAAAGTGGGTCTATTCTGGTTTCCTGTGTCTAGTTCTTTAAATCCGAAGTTGTAGTTTTGAAGTGTGGATCTGGCAAAATACCCCTGCACAGCCAGGCTCAAGTGAGAAAAAGTCAGAAGCAGTTTCCATGCTGTCAGTTTCACTAACATTCTGTTCCACGAGGAGCTGTCGGGTGTAGTGTTGCATATAAAGATAGCCTACGTATACAGCTAAAATTTTTTCCTAATACTTAACCTAAATCTTTCCTGCTGCAGCATCAACCCATTCCCCCTCATCCTACCCTCAGTCCCTACAGAGAATAGGTTTCCACAGCAATCTCTTTACATATTTTAAAACTCTCATCATGTCAGTCTCCTCTTCTGAAGACTAAGCATTCCCATTTCTTCCACACTTTTTTCTTGTCTTCTAAACCGTGTCTCATCATGGCTGCTCTCTTCTGAACCTGATCCAATTTGTCTGCCACTTCCTTCGAATGTGGTGTCCAAAACCGAACCCAGTCCTCCAGCTGAGGCCCAACCAACCAGAGCCAAGAAAAGCACTGGCAAGGACATCCCATGTCTTACATACAACACCTCTTGTAATACATCCCAGAACTGCATTAGCCTGGTTCTTTTGCAGGAGCATTGCATTCATGAGTAATGAGCTACTGAGGGAGAAATCCCTTCCCATCCCGAAATAAACTCTCTTCTCGACATAACCTAGACCTGTTTCTAGGTGGCAGTGCACCGTTTTCTAGGTGGTACCTTTTTTGTGGATGTAGAGAAGGGCTTCCTTCTCCTGTGCTGTTGATCTGTGGCTTCTGGGCAACATACCATTCAATTAAAATTTGTATTATTATCTTTTTTTTTAGTGCCATTTGTTTGCAGTAATTTCCCTCCCCCCCCCTTTTTTTTTCTCAGGGTTGTTTGCCAAGCTGCACAGCATATGGGCAGAGCACACCATGTGTGTTAGAGAAGCGTGTCCAGCACTCAGCGTGTCACAGATTCCCACACAAATATGGAGAGTATTAGGCGGAATTATTAAGTGTCATTATTAATATGCTGGAATGTGACAGAAGAGGATTTATTTTTATAGCAGAGCCTAGCACGTACTCTCTTCTCATGGCAAGGATAAAAGAGGAAATGGGTTTCATATGACGCCTCTGCAATAATGGAGCAGGCAGTGTCGAGTGAATACATCGATTGTTCCAATATTGCAGTTCGGCACAAAGCAGAGCTGAAAGAGTAACGCCGGACTCAGTGTCTCAACTTCTCTCCCTGTCCTGGGTCAGAGTTAATGATCTGGGGCTGTCTAAATGCCGGCTGGCTGGGAAGAACAACACAATGCTACAAAGAATATCAAAATGGGAGGCCAGAATAATAACAGTCTGGATGAAATAAGAACCTGCAACTTGAACCTCATCAAAGCCAACCCTGCTTCTGAGGTTCAGTTCACTCAGTTACTCAGCTAGTACAAATTGGCTTCATCAGAACATCAACTTCACTGGAAATACTATGAACTACACCATCCAAAGAACTGGACCCAGTAAGTTAATTGAGCCTTGGAAATAGGGTTGGTGTTTAGGTTCAAGATCTGGGTATGGGTCTCTCCATGACTGGGCAATTCCAATTAGACCTGGCAGCAGATACAAGACTGGCCCAGCACTGGTGGATGATGTATCTTGACTGACTAGGTAGCTTTCAGGAAGCTTATGGGATTCCCTGGCCAAAGAGAAGCTTCTGTGAATTCCCTAAATATCTCAGTTATAGATATTAGCAATGGAAAAGGGATGTTATTATTACCATCCTCTACAATAGGGGTGGCCAAAGTTCCCAACTCCAAAAGTCACGTACCAAAATCTTCACATGAACCGAGGTAGGGTAAGGAATCCAGGAGCAAACAGCAGGGTCTGGGGCTTGTTGACAAACCAGAAAGCTGTCCTACTCCACATACACTTTCTGTTTGAGCCTTATATGGACCAAGCTGGCCAATGGGAGCACGAGTTGAGGTCAACCAATCAGAAGTGAAGAGAACAAAGAGTAAGCCAATGAACATAAATGCTGCACTGACAGATTCACTGGCAGGTTCACGTCCTGAGTGGGCAAAGGGGCCTCCAGACATTGGTCTGAGCCCCTGATCTTATAGGCCGCCGGGCGGGGGAGGTGGCACAAACTGTGGCTTGAGAGTACAGCTGAAATGAGTACCCACAAAAATGAGTGAACTCATTACATTTTCAGTACTGAAATTGACTTGAAAATATCAGGTACTGATTCATACCCGATTTCAACTTGATGTTCCAAAATGCCCTGGAATGTCCCAAAATGTTGACTTCCGGTCCCAATTTTTCAACTTCCATTCCTGATTTTTATTTTTTTCCCCCTTCCTTATTTACCAGTTGGTAAATGGAAAATAAAAAAATCTGTACCAGAAATTACCAATTTTTCAGGTATACAGATTGGTAATTGGGTAGACCATCGAGTACCCGATTTAGTGCTCTAAAATGTGGGTATTACCCATGGGTAGCAATGTGCTACCCATTTCAGCTCTACTTGGGAGCCACATGCAGCTCTTGGGTAGTTCAGGTGGCCCAGAACAGCTTGTTCCTGGGCCTCACAATGCCTTAATAGTCTTGTTTCTCACTTCATTGCACCCAAGTCTCAGCAGATGAATTGTGGCTGCTCCTTAGATTCTCAGCAGTCAGAAGCACAGAGCACTGGCTCTCCGAGCCAATCACAAAGCTAGAAAAATTTCTGTGTGCACACATGCATGCATTGCGTACACACATGCATTGAGATAAATACAACCCCATGACTCCAGAGAGCCACAGATGTACATGTATCAAATAGCATTCAGGATCGTGACCCCATCTGCAGACCCAAGCTGATTGTAACAGATGGAGAAGTGCAAATTAATATAGAATAATGCCCCTCCCCCCCGCCCCTGAGAATGTTGTTGTGAAATTAGTGAGCGTGATGTGAATTTCCAATTTGACTTCACACTTATCAATTTTGTTGAATAGGTGATTCAACCCACAGAACTCTAAATACACACCCAGGTCTACTGTTCTGTCAGGATTCTTGGCTTCATCTTGCCAGGGCCTGGAACCTGTGTCCCTGGGGTTTCTGGAAAACTGGCCAGGCCTAGCAGTGTCACTGCGTCACCTTGCTGCTGGCCTCCCCAACACCATCCCACACCGAAAGGGCTTCTCTGTGCTGGCAAGGCCACACCCCTCCAGTCATCCATTTTGACTCCCACCCTTGTCACACAAGGCAGGCATCCAACCCACTTCCTGACTGGATGCCTGCCAGCATATGAGTGTCAGTGGGGCAAGGGAAAAAGGGGAAAGGAGAAAAAGGGGGTTCGTTCGCCCACACGCACCTGGCTCACTCCGGAAGCTCTGCTTGGACAAGGGGGGGTCCCAGGTGCCCGTCAGGATAGTATGTGGGCCGCTCAGCGTGCTTTCGCACCAAGAGACTAGGCCCTATCATCATAGGGCGCAGAGCGAATCTGGGGGAGGGGTTCCACGCACGGATTCCTTTCAGGCGTCACAAGGGAGGCCCACGGGTGAGGGATAGTGGAGGAAGACAGGGGGTCAGGAACCAAGGAGGGAAGGAGCTGGGATAGAGGGCTCTCACTCTGATGGGGAAAGGGAAACAAGGACAGAACCTTGGGAGGGGGAAAGGAGATGCACCCCGACCCTCAGGCCCTCACACACCGCGCTCGCTCACCAGGAAAGCAGGGGAGGTTCTCTTCCACACCACAGTTGCACAGGGGTCCACACTCTCTACTGTCACCAGGGAAGGGAAGATGGTACGGGGGACAGGGGTAACACACAGGGAAGTCACTAGGAGAACACAACAATCTCAACGCAGTCAAAGATTCCAAAGTACTTAGCTGTCAGTCACATACGCTCTGTTCACCGGCACAGAGCTTCTCAAACTGCCGGCAGATAAAGGGCCAGTCCCGCCCTCCGCACGTGCCCGGAGATGCTCAGAATGGCGCAGTGGGGGGGCGGGGCCCAGCTGCATCATGAGAGGACTCCATCTGCCGCGCCCCGCCCGGCCCCGCCAACGTGACAGGCGGCGGTGGTAGCACCACCGCATTATGCTCCGCTTCGAGTTCCGGGATGGAGGGGGCAGGGCCCCTAGCTGTCAAACACCGCCACCGGGCTGGGGGGCGATTCCGGCGGCTGACAATGAGGCTATCTGCCAGCAGCAGGATGTTGGGTGAAAACTATTTCCTGTCCCCTCTCGTTCTGAATCCAAATTACTTTGTTCTGTACTCTGCCCAGGTTCCAGCCTGCCCTGCACTGACTCGTCCCCAAACCCTGTATTCCTGCCTTGGCTCACTGTTCTGGTCCTAATCTTGACTCGTTACTCTTGGCTAGAGCTGAAATGAGTACCTGCAAAAATAGGCATAGCCAGTGAAATTATGGTACCTGACTCAACTTGGTATCAGGTTCTAATCAGTACTCAATTAGTGACTGATGGGCTGCCCGAATTACTGAAATATCATTTCTGGTACTGATTTTCTGCTTTTCCATTACCAATTTTCCAGTTTTCCCTTACCGATTTTCTGTTTTTGCCATGTGCTGAGATGAGAAAATGGCCAGGAATGTTCAGGAACACAATAATATGAGACAGTAAGTCAGAATGAGTCAATAAAATGAAAAAACAGTTGGTAAAACAGAAAATCGGCAACTCAGCAATGATAATGCCTGGTATTTTGGCTAATTGGATGCCTGATTCAGTAATCGAGTACTGATTGAGCACCTGACAGGCTGCATAGAATTCTGCATATTACCCAAAGGTAGCAAATTACTTACCTGTCTCAACTCTACTCTTGGCCAAGTTTATTGAAGTTCCCCCACCAGCTTTCTGAGTCTGGGTAGGATGTTAGTTCCCCGCTTGGAGGCAACCTTTCAACATGCTTGAGTAAAAAGGCCTCATCTCTCCATGTTCTATAGTGGTTTCCTAGAGGATGAAATACAATTTTTCTCCTAAATGTAGCTGGAGGCCATTTATTAACCTGGCTAATTAACCCATAATTAGTGTCTCGCTTACCTCTAATCACAGGCTACTCACATCCTTCAAAAAATGTGGCAGAGTTACAGCGCATGCATTTATAGAATGCAGGCAACAAAATATTTATATGGGCGAGAGCTGTTTATTGAGATGCAAAGTCTATCCCTGGCTAAAAAGGTTAAAGCAACAGGCAGCGTGACGATTCTAGGGATTAGGAGAAGAGATGAAACAAGTACCCCCAAAATGAGTAAACCTGTCAAATATACCTGAACCAGACCCAAATGAATAGTCCCTTCACCGCCAAAATGGGGGCGACGGGGATTTGGCGCGCTCCTCCCGATAGGAGGAGAAGATGGCGCTGCTGTAGGGGGAGCCTGTTAGAAGGCTCCCTCTATGTTTTGGTAGGGTTGCTAGGCAACCTTCCCCCCTGGTGCGAGAAGCCACGAGGGGCAGGGAAGCCCGCCCTTGCTAGAAGGGGCGGGGCTTCCTGCTGCCGCCAAAGGAGCGGTTTCTTCAGTCGGGGGGAAAAACTCAGAGGAGTCAGCAAAAGGTAAGGAGCTTTACCTTTTGGGTTTGAAGGGACACTTGGTGTCATTGTTGGATTCGAGACGGTGGGTGTCGGGGTAGTTCTTACGACTACCCCTTTGTGGCAGGGGTCCAGTATGTGAAAGTAGATAAATAGGTAAGGATAGGTAAGTTGAAGTCATCTCTGTAAGAGATGGGGGCGTGAATTCCAGGTAATGTCGGGCGCAGCATGCCTGGGATCACGTACCGGCGAGTTTGCGGTGGCTGAGGGAGCAAGGATGGGCACAGTCCTCGACCTTGCTACCGCGTTAACTCCTTACTTGGCATAGGGTGGGGTGATTCACTTCACCCGCCCCCATTCGGCCACGACTAGGATCGGTCGAGGGGGTCGTTTTGGTTACGTAAAATGGCAGCTGACACTGGAAGGCACATCCAGGTCAGCCCAAGTTAATAAAAGTTGAATTAGCTAGCATACTGGACCCAGATTGCTCTGGCAATTACCCACCGGCCTCAAATTATGATTGAATAAAGAGTGCGGCCTGTTTTAAACCAGAACTAAGTCTCCGTGTCTGATTGTGGAGGGTGCGTCGACAAATACCTGTTTCCACTCCGTCGGATTTCTCCTTTGGTTATTGTTTAGTTTTTTCCATTTTGGGAAGGTTTTTAGACGAGTTATTTCAGTTGTTTGATTATTTTGGTGTTTCAGCTATGTAATTTTGGCACAATTAATGCTATTGATTATGTGTAATTGCTGGACCTGAAATCAGTGAAATGACTGAATAATCAAACTAAAAACCATTAATGAAACAAAATGGAATACCTGAAACAATGGGCATAGGAGTGCTGTTCTAGGCATGGATATTATTTGGATACTTGAAGGTCTACCCAAAAATTCAAATAATATCTGCAAATAAGAAACCTACTACCCGTTTTGCCTCTAATTAAGAATAAGAAATGGGATTTGTCCAACTTTTTGTTACTGGTTTCGGTACAGCTCAGGCCAGCAATGAGTGGAAGTCATTCTCATGTAATAGCTGGTTTGGGAATCACAGAGCTTAGATATGGAAAAGACCTGTTAGGTCATCACATCAATATCCCTGGTGTATTTTTTCTAATGGCATTGCCAGTGTAGAGTTAAATCTCGCCTGCAATGGGGCTCCCTCCACCTCCGACGAATGATTTATTCCCACAGTTGATCTGTTTGTTAAAAAAATTAAGATATTTAAGTCCCCCCCCGCCCAAAATAAATAACTGAAACTTTGAAATCAATTTTTTTTTGGACAAATAAATGTTTTCTGCAAAACTTTCAAAATATCCTTTCAATACTGGGTGATAACAGAAATGACGGGGGCCCCGCTATGGCCTACCTGGGCCAGATTCTGACCATCTTGCCTATTTTTGGGCTGCCAGTTATGGGCCCGCTGCTGCCCTGACATGGGGAAGTGACTGGCCTGGATATGGTCCTCCGGAAGATCCCAGGCCCACAGCCCAGTCGGGCAATCGTGGGCCAGCACGTCTGTTTGTGGCCCCGTCCCCCGTCAGGGATCGGGGGCCACCATGGCTAGCAGCTGCCAGTGATTGGCCTACATGGCTGCCCATCATGAGGGGAGGCAGGGCACTTGGGGTGTGCCAGGGGCAGGAATCCCAGTCACACATTTGTTCTCTTCACCCACCAGAGGTGGGGCCAGGGAGGGCTCACCAGTTGGCCTGGTAGGGCACACGTTTCTTCTGTGCCCCGAACTGACCCTCCTGGGGCCACCGCCACTCCCCGGAGTGTGCAGCTGGCACTCCGACTGCACGTTTGTTATCACCCATTGTCAGAAAAGGCAATGCCGAAACAAGTTTTCTAGGTATTGGCATCTTTCATTAAACTTAATGAAAAATTACACAAGGTCTTAAATGTCTTTTTTTTTTTAATCTGAAATTTCATTTTGATGAAAAATTTGGAACCAGCTCATACAGTGGAGTCTGCTTAAGTCAAGTTTCTCCAGCCATGTAAAAAAGTTAGACTCATCAGAAATTCGACTTAAGCAGACCTTAAAGAAATGGACCTGGAGATGGCGAAAACTGATTCTTAGATTAAGTTAACACTGGGTTTCTCTGTCTCCAGTCTCCTCCCTACCCCTCAGAAACAGAGTCAGAGCAGATAGCAGGGTAGAGCTGTGAGTGTGTGTGTGTGTGTGTTTGTGTGTATATTAGGGGTGGGACTGGGGACAAAAAAAAGGATACCGGTTTTACCAGTTACTGGTTTGCAAAAAATCGGTTTACTGGATTAAATCCGGTATACTGGTACCGTTTCCCCCCCATTGATTTCAATGGGGAACTGTCTCCATTGAAATCAATGGAACCCCCCCCCAATACCTCCCACCTCCACCTCCCAGGCTGAGCGGGTGGAAGGGGGGACACACACCCCCACCCTGACAAGCCATGATTTTTTTTAATTTTTTTTTTTACCTGAAGTCCCTGCGGGCTCTGGGCCGCTGCCACACTGGTGGCGGCAACCCGGAGCCCGCACCAGAAGATACTAGGATGATCCCTGTGGTGGGGGGTGGCACTGCCGCCGCCACCACCGCCACCACCCGGAGAGCAACGAAGGCGATCCCTGGGTGGGGGGGTAGGGCAATCCCTGGGATGGGGGTGTTAAACCACCCCCCACCCCATGAATCGCCCTAGTACCTGCTGGTGCAGACTCTGGGTCGCCGCCGCTAGCGCGGCAGTGGCCCGGAGCCCACAGTAGCAGGGGCTTTGGGTAAAAAAAATAAATTAAAAAAATCCAGGCTGGGCAGGATGTGTGTGTGTGTGGGGGTGTCCCTCCTTCCACTGACGCAGCCTGGACAGGGGGAGGGAAAGTGGTGGTGGGGGTTTGTTTCTTTTTTACATTGTGACCATTCATTTCAAATGGCCGCAATGTAAAAAAATCCAGCACGGGGAACCGGTACCAGTACCCCAGATTATCAGGTTAATCCGATACCGCCGGTACAGCAAAATACCAGCAGTATCGGATATCGGGGGAACCGAAATTCCCACCTCTAATGTATATAATCCTGTTGGTTCTGACTCTTGGAGTCTTGTGAAGGAGGTGGCAGGATGGAGACTGGAAACCTGGTGCTCATTCCCTCTGCAGCCCACATGAGACTCCCAGAGTCAGAAATGACAGGATTATAAACACACACACACATAAAATTAATGATACACTGACACACACGGCTCTGCCTAGCTGAGTGTGAGTCTGCACGTCTGGAGAGCTGGAGATGGTGAGTACTGATGTTCCTTAATTCCCATCACCAGTTTTCCCAACATGACAACTCGTTCTGATAGGGTATGTACCTCCAACATATGATGGAAAGAAATAGGTACACTTTGTGCCACTCCTAATTTGCATAAATTTGCATGTGATTGTAGAAATTTGTAATACCCCAGTGACCAGCTTTGGGGCTGAGCTGGAAAAAAAGGATGTGTATATGTGTGGACACAAATATATGTGTTTGACTGATGGTTCAAGTTGTAATTCAGCCTATTAAGTCAACATTCTCAAATGGGTGCATTGACTTTGGCTCTACAGTCATAGGCCGCTTTCAGACCTCCCCCTCAGCGCATATTCTGACTGTGGGAGGAAATGCGCAGCCAGGATATGCGCAAGGTGCCGCTGGTTTGAAAGCCAACCCCTCCCTCCCCCCGTGGGTGCAGTTTTGCTGTCAAATACCCGCAGAGATACAGAGCAAGAAATCCTGCTCTGTATCTCTGCGGCAGATTGGGGAGGAGCGGCAAGAAAGTGGTTGGCTTGGCCTGGCCTGGCCTGGCCTGGCAGCGGGCAGTTGACAACGCGCCGTCGGCAGCCCTGTCTTTCTTTCAGCATGAGGCAGGGACAAGCGCGCATGCGCGCTGCTCCCTGCCTCAGGCGCCCGGCCCAAGGCATCTTGCCAGGGTGCTTTCAACAAGCGCTCTGGTGAGAGCTTTCCTTGCACCCATTTAGCGCAATG
>QEPC01014402.1:8590852-8607920 GCA_003113815.1 Sphenodon punctatus | reverse complement strand
AGCCTTGGGGTGTGTGTGTGTGTGGGGGGGGAAACAGCCGGGGAGGTGCGGGGTGGGAAACAGCCTGGGGTGGTGGTGCAGGGTGGGAAACAGCCTGGCGGGGAGGATAGGATTCTTACCTCAGTGCTGGCTCCAGTAGTCTTCGTTCGGGCTGTGCTGCAGGCCGGGGGGGACTTAGATTTTTTTTTTAAAAAAATTGCCCGCATGTCCTGCTCTCCTCCGCGGAGGCAGGACTCACGGGCAATTTAAAATAAAATGAAATTTAAAAACACACAACGTTCCCTGATTCTCTGCCTTGCCGCTCCCCCCTCCTCGCCCCCTACCCCCGCTCTGAGCGGCAGATTGGGGGGGAGCGGCAAGAAAGTGGTTGGCTTGGCCTGGCCTGGCCTGGCCTGGCAGCGAGCAGTTGACAACGCGCCGTCGGCAGCCCTGTCTTTCTTTCAGCATGAGGCAGGGACAAGCGCGCATGCGCGCTGCTCCCTGCCTCAGGCGCCCGGCCCAAGGCATCTTGCCAGGGTGCTTTCAACAAGCGCCCTGGTGAGAGCTTTCCTTGCGTCCATTGAGCGCAATGGAAGCCCCTAGCTCCTCCCTCCACAGCACGTTCTATACGTGCTGTGTGGACTATTGGAGGTTACTATTGGAGGTTATGCTACAGTATTTTAACCACATGCTACCAAGAAATCATTACACCCCAAAGGTCCTGATATTTTTAGCAAGGTGAGTATACTCAAGGTACCTTAAAAATTCAAGTTATCAGGGTCCAGATCAAGAAGCAATACATCCCCATAGACCTGGGGCTGGGGAAAACAAATTAATTTGACTTATCCAGAATTTCAAGTTTTGCAAGTTCTGCTTAAGTGGATTCCACTCTTGCAAGGCTTTCCTCTGGCTCAGTCTACAACATTTCCTTTTCTTAATTCTACTCCTTCCCTCCAAGTGAGAGCTCATCAAGCATTCGCTGTGTCAGAACTGGCCTTAAATGTGTAGCTGTTCCCTAAGCGAGGAGGGACCTGTCGCCCCACCAGAAAAGCAGCAACAGCTGTCATGGCTGGAGTAGGTGTCACCAGTGACCTGGAATGGCTTTGCACAAGGACCCATAGTTTTTAAGAATTACAAAGGACACCTCTACTCTTCATCCTAGCTCCTCTTGGCTATTGTGTCCCCTACTCTAGCCTGAGCAGCATGTGGTTAAAATACTGCAGCATAACCTCACTGGGGGTTTTCCAGTCTTTCCAAACTTCCCCCAATTGTTGTTGTCCTCTCAACCCTCTATGGTTTGTCAATATCTTTCTGCACAGGAGTAGGATGAGCTGACACAGCATGAGGGCTGCTGCTTGGAAACACCCTCATGTTGAGATGCGTTAAAATGAGACGCTGCATAAAAACATCGTCACATGGCGACCCGTTGACATTTTCGCTGGCCTGAAATCATTTCCGAGATGGTAAACTGTTTTGCGAGGACAGCCTGTTCCTCTAGATAGAATCAGGGCCAGAGAGGCAGCGCTGCTTGAATGAGCATATTGCAGCATGTGGGATTTTCACAAGGATTTATTTTTAAATAAGGTAGTGGCGTAAATCGGGACAGGCACTGAGAAGATCAGATGGTACAAATGGAACAGCAGCAAAGGGGGCTTGCCCAGTAGCAAGTGCAGCATTCTTTCTTTGGTAGTTAAAGCCGTGCAGTCACACTCTTCTGCTTGTGTGAATTGACTCCCCAGATTCTACCTTGTGAGTTGTGAGGCCCTTGTTTTTATTCACCATGTGGTCTAGTGCCATATGGGCCAACTTACCTTTGTGCCACAAAACCCTCATCCCATTAACACATTCCCCTTGGGTTATTAACCATCTAAGGTCTCTGCTCCTGCTGCCCAATTCCGATGGGTCTCTTCTCCTCACTAGTTGACCTACAAGCTTCTTCACTCTGTTTAAACCTGGAGCTGAAGTGACTTGTGGGTTGTTTTCCTAATATATCGGATCCTTCCTCATTGTTTGTTGAACTGTGAAGCCTTGGACTCTGCTCAGCACCTTGCTACAAGAGCAGAAACAACCACCTAAGCAATCGGGTGAACCCTTTGAATTCATGGTGCCTGACTCATCAGAGATGACTCGGGTATCATGGAGTAATAGAAGGATGCCCCAATGGGTTTTAACGCTCTCTGCATTCTCTGTTTTAATGCTCTCTGCAGTCTCTGTTTTAACGTTCTCTGCATTATGGGTATAGCTGGGCATAGGGGCTCTGAGTAGCAGTGACAGGGGGATCCTGGTGGTGGTGCTTTGGGCTGCAGTGGGGGGCAGGGCTCTGGGCAGAGGCAGTGGCAGGGAGGCACTATTTGGGAGGAGTGGCTGGGGCAGTCAACAGGAAGCATGAGTGTGGCTTCCAACAAGCTGGAATCACTGCATATGCACCAAATGTAGAGCATATACTCAGTGAGCCAGGTGGGGCCAGCCAGCTGGAAGCCACTGTATTATAGACTTATGATAATATAAGTATATGATTTACTTATATTTTATTAAAATGTTGTACTGATTTCTTGTAAGCAGGCCTGAGCCATATGTATAGGGTTGGATGTAAATCCAAAATGTATGTATGCATGTATGCATGTATGTATGTATGCATGCATGTATGCATGTATGTATGTATGTATGTATGCATGCATGTATGTATGTATGTATTGGTTCCACTCTGATTCTTGGGAGCAGTTTGTGGGCCTCACAGAGAATGGGCGTCACACTGGTTTGCACCCATTGATAAGGAGGCTAGAAAGGACGATTATTTGGCTGTTATTGACTGGCTTGACAAGACCTTCAATCAAATGTCCAAGAGCAAGAAGAAATTTGGGCAAATGTTGGTACAGGGGCTCCCAGAACGGTGTATTTGGGGAGCATTTGGCAGGATGGTATTTGGAAGGGGATACATGGGAGAGTGGATTGAAAGTGCCACAGCTTGCTCACCCTGGTGGAGTGAGTGGCTGCAGGAGCCAGCCCTTTCAATAATACACAGGTGCTTCTCGAGGTGTATTCAAGTTCTCCCATACTTTGAGTCCTTCAGGCACCCCAACATGCTCTGCTGTCGGCCAGTTCTCAACATAAAACATACTAGGAAAAAAATCAAAACAACAGTCCGAAAGGCCCTTTTAGGGTTCTTGCCTCATTCACGGTTCCTGCTTCCCATCTTGGGTTTGGGTAGGCCTCTGTCTTGAGCCCAGCTCTCTGACCTCCTTCCTGGCTGGTTTCCATCCCTCCAGCTTTGTATTCAAGACCCTGGAGAGCTCACCCCATCAGCCACCCTGGGCTTTAGCTCTGGCCAGCTTGGACTTGCCACAGTGGACTTGCCAGGTTCAAGGAGCTTGCTGGCTTTATATGCCCTAAAGGAGGTGGGTCCACAGTAAATAGCAGGCTCCCTTAAAGAGACTGCTGCCTTTTTTGTCACAGGAGGAAATGCTACAAGAGTGTGTCTAAGGGTGAAAACAAATGAGAGGATAGTCCTCTGCAGTCTGGGTTTTGTCTGCGCAGCCCCCACTCTGATGTTTAACGTGTCCTGTAATAAACAGGCAACCTCCATGTGTCTTTCATGAGCTTAGGGACAGCTCCCACTGGCGGTGAAAGTGAGAGCAAGAGCAGAGAGTGGGGCAGGAAGCAGTCGCGCTTCCAATGCTCTAGGATTTCTACCCGGCCGTGACCCTATGGTGCTGGCGGACCTGTTCACGGTAGGTGCTGCCCACAACCTAATTGACTGGACGCAGACATGGGGATGCACATTAGCCAGCATTCACCCTCCTGGCAGGCCCACATTCTCCAAGACCACGCAGTGCGTGGGGGCTGTGGGCTGGGTGGGTGTTGTCCCCGTGTCCAGTGGGGGTGGGCCCTTAATAAACAAGCAGGTGGACACTCACCTGTTGTGGGCTAATATGGACTAGCATCTCATTTGAAAACACCCTGAGTCACTCCAGGGCGGTTGTGTTTTTGGGCTTCCTTCAGGACCATCTCTGAAGGGAGATTGGGAGGCTGAGTCTACAGGGAATCCCAGGCAAGAGTCAGAGAGAGATTACCATTTCACCATCTTTTTTATCCCCTTGTTTTATCACCATATTTATTTTAAATGTTTTAAGGGCTTGCTTCTCCCCGTACATCTCACTTTTAAAAGGTATTATTTTGCCACTGACTTTATTACTGACTCACAAGAGAGCTTATATTCATTCTAAACAGTACTCTAGAGAGCACCTGGTGGATCGGAGACTTGCTAATTTCCAGGTAATTTATAGGGAAGTTCCTTTCATGAAGCAGGTTGTCTGAGGGGGACTTTATGTGTGGCGGGAGCTAGGGATAAGGAATGGCACCATTTTGCCAGTTATGGCTTGAAAGATGGAACTGTTTGGTTGGTACTAAATGCTCAGAGCCAGATTCTGATCTTAGCTACCTGGGTGTGTATCCAAAGTGATTCTCCTGAAGTTATTTACTCCCAATTTACACGAATGTGTCTGAGTCCATTGCCCCATGGTGTTGACTGTGGCAAAATGCCCCTGTTTCCCTACCAGAGTACCCTAGACAAACACTCTGCTACACCCTATCAACACCACCCCCCAGGGCCTGGGCAAATGCAAGGTCACAGGACAAGTGTTCTGGGCGTGCTCCAAAAGCCAAGGACAGGGATCGGTATCTCAAGGTGAACGCCATGATGTCTCACCTAAGTGACATCACAGGTCAGAGGGCTCAGCCAGTTCACCAGGATTGGAGAAACCCCTACCTGGGGGCGATTCCCAAAGGGGGGAGGGGTCGAGCTTAAAAAGCCAGGACACACCCCTTCCGCCCTCTCTCTCTGACTTTCTCTTTCGAAACTGCAACACGCTGCTGGCAAGGAGCCAGCTAAGACACGTGCCTCGCTTGTTGCTACCTGCACGAGTGATGAGAAGGGGCCTGTAAGTACCAGCAACTGCCTTTCCACCTTCAGTCCTAGGAGGCGATTATTCAAACCAGGGGACACCAGAATCCCCAAGATTTGAGACTCTATTTTAAGTTTGCTTCTACCTTTATCCTAAGTCTTTCCCCTTAGCCTTGTTGCCAAACCTGTTTTTCTGCTTTTGTCAAATAAAGCACCTCTTTTGTTTTGTAAAACGGATGTGTCTATGCCTGAGTTTAAGGACCAGCAGCTGGAAAGAAAAGCCTTGGACACCCTTAAGGGTTAGAAGGTTTTTAACCCACCCACCCACCTTTTGGGGAGTCCTTGCACAGTTTTCTGCAGCTCTACCTATGGAGAGCGACCCTAGGGCGACTGACCTCAACAAGAGGGGAGCTGTGGGCAAAGAGCCAGAGTTATGTTGGGGGTTCACATATCCGGGAAGGTGTGAATCCCTCTAGTTTCCTGGTTCCCGGTGGTGGCAGCGATTTTTAGACGTAACCCAGTAAGGCTTCGCTGTATAGCGCCCCCTACTGCGTTTCGTCACATTGACAGCATCTTGTTTTCTGGAGTATGTGATTTTAGATATCTTGGTTCATTGATCAATGACTTGAATTCAAAAGATGAAGTAACTATGTAAAGAATAGAGACTGACCATTCATGTTATCCTGCCTCAACTAAGGTCTTTAGCATCTACGGTCACTTCATTGCTGTGCTCCTCCCTATCTTTCTGACCTCATGGAGGGCCAGACATAAGGGCAGGCAATATAGGCACCTGCCGAGGGCAGCAGATTTTTTTTTTGAGGTGTGTGACATATTTTGGGGGTTGGGGACTTCTTTTCTCAGCCTGTGCCTGCCGGGTCATGGTGCCCCCTCCCGCCACCACCACCGCAGTACCTCACCTGCACCACAACCCCCTACCGCCATCCATCCCCACCTGGAGAATCCCCATGCCACCCCCGAGCCCCCTGCAAATGTGCTCTGTGGTGGTGCCATGTGTGGAGGAAGAGACTCTGCTCCTGGGCTGAGCGCAACAGCAGCCTGAGTTGCCTACGGGAGCTAAAATCCTAAGTCCGGCCCTGCCCTCATTTCCTGCTTTGTTACCACCTAGGAAATCTGCTCCTCATCATCATTCTCACCTGCCACAGAGTCACCTGCTTTCTAAAGTATCTTTGCCCCATCTCCCGCACTGCCCCCTATGCTTGGAACGTCCTCCCTCAACACATCCTCGCCACTCCCTCCCTTGCAACCTTCAAATTCCTCCTGTCAACTTACCTCTTCCATCACACGTTCCCTAGCTCCCCATCCCCACAGACTAGACATCACTGATGCTCCACCTACTCTCCTTTCATTCAGAGTCTCTTTCTCGCCTCTAACTCAGCCAAGCACGGGCACCTACAATTTCTCAACTTCATGAATGTTTCCTTCTCTCTACCTATGTTCCCCACCTCCTTAGCTCCCTTCCCTTGTGTGATGAATAGGGCTGAGCCCAATAGGGCCAACCCCATCTCACCTTGGCCTGGACCCTAACAGGTAGAAGAAAGAAAACCCAAGCCTAAGTCATTTGGGCCAGGGCTGCCAAAGGGAGCACACGTCTAGGGATGAGACGAGAGCGAGTGTTCCCGTTTCGCAGGGAAATACTGACCTTTCAGGAATGCTTGCGAGTGTTTATCGGTACTTTGTCAGTCTCTGGTGATTCTGCACTTCTGCCATTGTTGATATTGGCACCTGTGAATTTTCATAATTTCCAGTCATTTTTGTCACTTTCGAGCATTTTTTCCATCATTTTTCATCACTTTCAGGCATTTTTATCACTTTTCATCACTTTGTCGCTTTTTGTCCCTGTCTGGGACTTTTATGACAGTTTTACAGCACTTTTATGGCAATTTCCAGCACTGCCCCCAGCATTTAGCCGGCATTTTTGCATCTCCACAGCCCCTGGGGATGCACTTGGGGTGCACATGGGGCTTGGGATCATCCCTGTAGCAGTTCTGTTCAACTCACAAAAAACAACAGCAAATGGAAAAAAACAGCAGAAATGCTGAATGACCCTGTTTCTGACAGAAACATCATTTGCTGCAATTTGTCATTTCAGGCCCATCTGAGCAGGGGCTCCCACAGTACACTCTCCAAGGTCCTGCAACCAAGAAACCTGGCTATAAGGGAGAAGCAACCCAGCCAGTGAGACAAGGTGGGAAAGCCCAGTATTGGTGGGACTCAGGACAAGAGACTCTGCAGCCTCGCAGGAGAAGTGGTGGAGGGGGTGGTGGGAGCAAGAAGGGATGATGGATCTTGTGCTGTATATAATTGCCAGAGGCTGGTGAAGGAATAAAGGGTGGGATATTGAACAACATTGCCTCCAGCCTGTTGTTGGGGAGCGGGATCCAGGGAGTGAGTGATGATCCTGTAGTTAGACCCTGATCCTGGAAGGAAGGAAGGAAGGAGGGGTGCTCATTGCACCTTGCCTCTCATAGATTCATTGTATGCCTTTCAGGGAAGGGGCCTGTAACTAATTAATGATTATAAAGTGCCGGTGATGCATTGCTGGTGCTATATAAATATTTAATACAAATAATTAGACCATGTAAAATCCTGGTGTACAAAACAATAATACAATCAATATTGACGCATGGAGCTGAATCTCGGTCAACTATTTAAAAAGCTGGAAAAGTACAGATGATGTTTGATAATTCTCAGGAAGATCTTTGGACCTATTAAAGAAAATGAAGTTTGGAGAAGGACAAATGAAGAGATACAGAGTCTATAACCAGGAAGCCATGTTCACTGTGTTTTTTCCATTGGCAGCAATGGGGGAAACATGCTGAACATGGGTCCCTGTCTATAACCAACTATGTATAATATTAAATAATAATCTTAATTTTTACATAGCACTCCCCTGCCCTGGCACTTGAAGCACATTACGTAGAACTAACAATTTTTTAATCCTCACAACAACCCTGTGAGGTAGGTTAGGCTGAGAAAATAATGTGACTGGCCCAAGCTCACCCAGTGAGTTTCTGGCTAAGGCAAGGCTAGAACCAGGGTCCTTTCCCTCCCAGTCCAAGTACTGTACACTTAGCCATTACACCACCCTGGCTCTCAGCCTACAGAAGGAAATATATAGAGGGAGAAATGAAGGTAGAATTATTGCAATGGCTTGAACGTATTTTTTTGTGCAAGTAAAAATATGCAAAAACATATTTTGTTGTTGTATAAGCAGAGGGCTACGAGACAATTTTTTTTGAAAGAATGCCACATAATACTTGACCCCAGGCATGACATTGTTCCCGAGGAAGAAGTGAGTGACGAAAGACCTGGAGAGCTTGGAAGGGAACAATATAGAGGAAATAGGCGTGGATAGAAATCTCTGGAGAACACGTATGAATGAAGCCAGGAACCAGCCTGGTTGTTAGCACCGCAGGAGGAGGTGCATCTGAGATCAGAATCCATCCCTCATGTCAAAGTCTGCTCCGGTTTGTCTGGAATCAGTCAGGCCACATGAAGAATAAGTTGGTGCTGAATTTAGCCCAATACAATCTATTCTCCATAGCCAGAAAGGTGGCTCTGGGCTGGAGCAGAGGGGGCAGGATAGCCCTCACTGCCGAGGCCCCAGAAAAGGTCAGGTGAGAGAGGAGTGAGTGTGACTTAGGGAGGGGCCCTGTGATGGTTTGGATTGGAGGAGTCAGCGGGTCTCCACTGACCTGACCCACATGCTTGTGATTCTAGAAGAGCTAAGTAATGGGCAATATTTTCTCTTCAAGAATGGAATCGCAGCTAATGCCATTGGGTCATAGTTCGGAACAAGGTTCAGCCTCATTCCTCAAGGAACAGGCAACTGTATGACCAAGCAATCCATGGCTTTCCTTTGCCAAAAGTATCGATTTCTCTCCTGCAGTCTCTCCACACTGGCCTCTCTCCCTGCCACTCCGCTTTCTCCAGCCTAGTAACAATGCCACTGCTTCTAATTCTCTTTAGCCCTACCCTTTTGGGATCATAGAGTCACAAAGTTGTCAGGTCGAAGAGACTTCAACGGTCGTCTAACTGAAACCCCCACCCCAGTTCCTTCATAGGAAGGAACACAGGAACTGGTTTGACCCAGCGGCCCATCTAGACCAGTATCCTCAGGGGCGTAGCTATAATATGTGTAGCAGGCCCACGATCCGGGGGGTGGGGGTGGCACACACATGTCGAATGCACATGCACACGGGAGTGGAGTGCCTCAGCAGTGGGCCCAGTCCATCCTCTGCATCAGGACCTCCTAGTTATTATTTATTATTATTAAAATAACATATAGCCCCAGCAGTGTACCTGGCACTGTACGATCAATGAATGCTTTCCCACCTAGCTATGCCCATGGGTATCCTCTCTCTGACAATGACCGGTCCCAGCTGCTTCAGCAGAATTTTACTAGCACAGGGCATCAATGGAAACTGGAGTGATCCACACGCTATTATTCACTTCCAGTTTCCAGTGGTCATAGGCAGGGACCTGAGTTGACTGCACTAAAAAATCTTAAATTCTGCAGGCAGTGAAGCCAAATTCTGCAAATTCACTGAGAGCATTAATATTTGCATAATTAACTTGATTTGCATAACTAGGCATGCTGGGAAGCAAAGTTGCAATAGGTTTGACATAGAATCACAGCTTTGCTAATCAAACACAACTCAAATCCTCTGGAATTTCAGCATCTCCCTCACGCAAACATAGGGCCTTCAGACCCCACCCACCCACAATTCATCTCCCAGGGGCCTTTTTACCCTCGGGTCATGGTCAGAATTGGCTGATTCTGCGAGGATTCTGCGAGGACTGGCTGATGATTCTGCGAAAATCACTGCAAATTGCAGCAACGCAGTCAACTCGGGTCCCTTGTCATAGGTTACAACTCATCTGGCCCAGCTTGGCTAATAGCCTTTGGAGCACCTATCCTCCATGACTCCTTACCTCCCCCCACTTCTCTGGCTCTGTACATCTCCACCCACACCATTCTTTATCTTCTCGTGTACCAAATAGCCATTATCCTCTCCCCTTCCATTTTCTTCCCACAACCATGCTTAACTTTGCAGAGCCTTGGGAGGAAACCAAATGTGATGAGGGCCTGCTATGGCCCACCTGGGTTGGAGACTCACTGTCACGTTGGTTTCCAGACCCCGGAAGTGGGCCTGCTGCTGCCCCAGCCCAGGAAGGCAATTGGCCCGGATGGTGTCTCCTGGATGATTCTGGGCCTGCAGCCCAGATCAAAGACCACTCAGGAAGGCCATAGTGAGCCCATGTGTTCGTTTGTGCTCCCATTCCTACTTCAGAGTGGTTGCTGCCACTGCCAGTCACCATGGCTGCCCATCATGGCAGGGGCAGGGCAATGGGGGTGCACTGCGGGTGCGACCGCCTGGGGGGGTGTTTGTTCTGCTCCCCCGCCGGGGTGGGGGGGAGTGCTTGCCAGCTGGCCCAGTTAGGCACATGTCAATTCTGTGCCCCAACCTGACTCCACCAGGGCGACCCCCAGCTGCCCCGAAGCATGAAACTAGCTTGCTGGCTACATGTTTATTTCAGGATACTTCACCACTTCCAGCAGTTTCCTCTGCCTCCACTTGTGTCCATACTAGATGATATACAATTCCACACAAGGTCCTCCATTCCTTACACACTTGCACAGAACTCAGCCCTAGAGATTAAACGAGTAGCTAATTTAGTACCTGTGGGTAACATTTTTGGGTAACTGACAGGTTGTCAGGTACCCAAGGTGCTACCTGATCAACAATTAGGTACATGACTACCCAAAAAATCAGTAATTTATGTTACCGATTCACCATCCCCCCCCCCCTTTTCTGATCGGTAAATTGGGATGGAAACTTGAAAAATCAGGACTGAAATTCGACATTCTGGGACATCAGATACCCGAATCAGGTGTCAATTGGGTATCAATTAGCACTTGAACGTTGTGGATCAATTTGGGTACTGGAAATTCGATGCACGTACCCGTTTTTGCGAGTACTCATTTCCGACTCTCACTCGATGATGATGATGATGATTGATGATGATAACAACAATCGTAGTAGTACATAGTTCTGCCCCCAATTTGTGAGAGATCCCAGGGTTCTATTCTCCACTGCCTTCAGAATACTGGAGTGGGGACTGTATCTTTTATAGACAAGGTAGGCCAAGTGACCCAGATCTAAAGCACCTCCGAACTCCAAGGCATCCAGAATCCTCTTGTCATCACTTGTCACTTCTGTATTTTTATGGAAGAAGGTCTCTTTCCTCCCCTGCTTTTTTAAGTTTATAGCCCTTATCATTTGTTTATCCTCTCCCCAAGACGTAGATATTCTGGATGGTCAGAGGCCCGTGTATCCAGCTGATGTTTCTCTTGGCCTTTCTGGGTAATGGGGAAAGGACCAGAGAATATGGGGAGAGGGTACCCCCCACCCCACCACCCCGATTTCTTTCTCCAAAGCACCTTCCTGGACAAATTTTTTTATTCCACACAACTTCATAAGCATTTTAGTGCCAGTTGCAGAGATTCTTCACGGCCATAAACCCCAGAACGGTCTATAATTACACACGATCTGCCCACTCTGGAAAATTGATACTTACATGGTCCACTGGGTTCTGTGTCCCGGTGTCGCTGTCTAAATGCAGATCAGATGTTCCCTTCGGAATAGCTACAGCGTCATTCCAGATAGAGGCACTAAAACAAGGCAGCGAGCAACTTTTAAAAAGAGCAATAGCTTCCTTTCAGCTTAGGTGCTTATCTTTGAGCTTGTGCTTGAGTTTTCTCTCTCTTTCTTAACTCTCTGCTGAAGGTATCAAGAGGAAGAAAGGAAGGTAAGGAGGAGAAAGATAAACCAAGATGCATACTGTCCCCCACTTTGGCCCCATGAATGCCTCAGAATCATAGAACTGTAGGGCTGGAAGTTATTTTGAAGGTCATCTAGTCCAACCCCCTCTTTAGTCCACCCCCACAGCATTGCAGACAGATCCTCATCCATCTGGGTTTTGAAAACATCCAAGGAGGGAGATTCCTCAGTCTCCATTTCATTGCCTAATAGTTCTTACAGTTGGAAGTTTTTCCTAATGTCTAACTGAAATCTACATTACTGAAATGTAAGTTCATTTGCCCTTCTTCTAACTTCGATGACAGTGCAAAACGTTAACTGTCTTTTTTGTGGCCTCATTTTAGATATTTGAAAACTATCGTGTCCCCACACCATTATTGCCCCTTCGCGGCCCCTGGTGGCTGCGAAGGCCAATTTGTCGCGACCTCCTACCCTAACAAATGGGGCACGATGGGTGGAGGGGGAAGGAGAGGAAATCCCCCTCACTGAATTTGCTCATCACGTTGTTCCCGCGTGGGGGCAGAGTGCCGACCATCGGGAAAAGGGAAGATGGCCGGCTGCAGGGTCTTGCATTGTTCCCAGACAGGGTTGCTAGGCAACCCTGGCCGGGTGAGCGCAAAGAGCATGCCCGTTGATTGGAGCATCGCCCTGAAAGGGGCGGTGCTGTGTTGTGATGCCGCTCGCCTCCTCAGTCGGGAGGTGGCGGAGAACGGAGCAGCACCCACCCACCCGCCCAAACAACACTATGGTAAATCGGTCGCCTAGTAGGGCCAGGAAGGAATTTTTGGCGGGCAACACAATTGGGCTTACTGTTACTCGTTTTTTCGCCTTCCTCATAGTGTTAGGGCTATTTGGTCCAATTGACAACGATCCCTGAGGTTTGATGGTATGGCTGCTTGTTTCACTTGTCGCACTCTTGCAGGGGTCCAACACCAGAGTTAGGTTGGGTTAAAGTTTGAAAGGGGCATCTCCATAAGGGATGGGGGATGACACCAGCCGCAATGCAGGGTGTGGCAAGCGGTGGAGTCAACCCCCTGGGAGGAGTGGCCGCGAGGGCAGTAGGGACATGTAGGGCTCTTTTAGACGAGCGGCGCTCCGTTTCGCGTCGGCGGCGCGCATATTTTGAAACCTCCGCCTGGTCTAATTAGACGAGACGGAAGTGGCTTAATATGCGCATATTACGGCGGTGGCACATTTTTTAAGTGCGCGAATTAAATACCTCGATTGTGAGGTATTTAATTCGCGCACTTAAAAAATGCGCCACCGCCGTAATATGCGCATATTAAGCCACTTCCGTCTCGTCTAATTAGAGCAGGCAGAGGTTTCAAAATATGCGCGCCGCCGACGCGAAACGGAGCGCCGCTCGTCTAAAAGCGGCCCTAGTGTCCCCAACTCGAGGGCACTACCCTCCTTCCTCTGGCTCGGAAGGGGCCTTGTCCCCCTCCTGGGGCGGGGGAGACGTTTGTGTTGTGGATAGAGATTGGTACCCGATGGTATATCCGGCCAATCCCTGAGTTCAATTGTTGTTTGTGAGAGGTGCCAGATCCAATTCACACGAGTGATTGCCCCCACCATTCCAATTTGAAGTTAATTATTGATTCGAATAAAGAGTGCAGCCGTTTAAACCCAGCTCTTGATGTGTCGTGTCTCATTTGGAGGGTGCGTCGACAAGTCTCCTTTTCCTTACACTAAACCAGGGGGCGGGGATCCCTTTCCCTGCCTGGGGTCGTTTCCAAAATTAGAACCAAGTCCGAGGTCCACATAGAAGTTAGGGTTGAGGGGGGTGCTTAAGGGGTGCACTCAGGAAGAGGAGATCCACATCATGGATCTTTGCCAGGGACCTGTCTCCATCGTGGTGTGTTTGCCCTTGCCTCTCATCCCTTACCCCGAGCACAGTTTTTCAGTGCTTCGGGGTAGGAACTGGTTCCAGGGGCCAGATCCAAGAACTGGAAAGAGGCCAAATTTAAATTAAACATGGTCTGCATTTGGCCCCTAGGTTCTCCATCCCTGGGCTAAGCATGCCTAATTCTTTCAACCTTTCCTCATACCCACCCCCCCGCCCCCAGCCTCTTAATCATCTTAGCTGCTTTCCGCTAATCTTCTCCAATTTGTCAACATCCTTCTTGAAGTACAGTGCCCCACAAGGAACACAACATTTCAGGTGAAGTGTCACCCATTGGCCTCCCTGCTTGGGTAAACAAAGCTGTGCAGCTGTCTGGGCTGGAACCCAATCCAGCCTTGTTGCTAGATCTGTAAAAAGCTATGTTTCCCATATAACCCAGCACAGCGAAGCATTATCTGGCTCAGCTGAGGAAGATAACGCCCAGCAGACTGGCTCCAATCAGGCTGCTCCAGCCAAGAGGAGTTTGTCTCCTTGAATTACTAGTAGAGGGGCACTGACTGTGGCCTCTGACAGGGCTGGCCTTACATGGGGGTTGGGGCCTAGCTGCTCCAGGAATGGGATGGGTGGGTAGGGTTGCCATATATGCACATTTTTAGAGGGTACATATGAGAAATACAGGTTGCAGGGCTGCATCAGCTTCAATGCATCTATGCAACTTATATTTCTCATAATTGCCCTCTAAAATGTGCATATATGGCAACCCTATGGGTGGGAGAGGGCATGCTGTTGCTCTCCTAAAGTCTGTTCTCAGTCCCTGGGGAGGCTGCTTCTTGTGCATCCTGGCCCCCCATTCCCCTCATCTCACCTGCTGTGGGGGAGCAGAGCCCTGCAGGGTCACCCCTGGGGGCTGGGAGTCAAAGGCAGAGAGAGGGCCTCACAGGAAATGTCCATCCCGGAGTTTTAGAGTGTTGCTCCTGAGGCTACCAGGACTGGCCTCCTGGAGAGGCCCTCTCTGACTGTGGGGCGCAGGCCATGGCCCTTACTGCCCCCCTGGCCTCACCCTTCCCAGAATGAGCAAGGTGAGCACAGGGCGACAGTGTTTCTCCCCAGCTTTCAAACACACATACAAGCGTCCGCCTGAGTTTCTTTTTGCAGTTTGCTTATTACAAGAAAAAGCCTCTGCCTGGCCAAGGTGAACTCCAAGCCTTCCTAGACTGGTTTCTTCCCTGGTGAGCTCAAGCCAGCCACTTGCGCCGGAGCTGTCCTGCTCCCATGGAGTCAAGGGCTCCTCCATTGAGGGGCCAGCTGACCCCCAGCAGCCAGTTATCCTCCATGTTAGCTGGATGCCACCATTTTGTCTGGGCTGTTACTGCCTCTCCAGGGCAGGGGGATAGAGGCCCAGTTCTGTCACTGATCGATCACCCTCAGGGGAAGAATAGAGACATAGGCCATGATCCACAAACTACTGTCGCCTTCAGTGGGACAACTCTGGAGTAAGTGGTTTGTGGCTCACGGCCATTGCCATTTGGCAGCATGGGGCTTGATGAGATGGGCCTCCATGGGCACCTGAGGGAAGGAGGAGATTTGGGTGCTCACAGCTGAGCACCCAATCTTGATAACCCTTGATGACTAATGACAGAGTGTAGGGGCTAAAAAGCCCCAGTCAGCGGAAGGCTCCAGCAGCAGCAGTGAGCACTGAGCAGGCATGGAGGAGTCGGAAGGGCCCAGCAGGAGCTGGCGTGTGGGCTGACGTACTTGCCTGCAGCACTAAAAACCTCACCTCTCTTTCAGCAGCCTCCAAAATGAGTCTAGCAGCCCCCAGGCAGGCAGAGTGCCAGGCTCCCAGGCTGAACGTGGCATACTTACAAGCTGGCATTTCAAGAGAGAACGAAAGTGCAGGGATGAGGAGGCGGGAGAGAGGGTGAAGGGAAAGGCGAGGCACTGTTAGTCTATCTTCCTGTCTCAGCCCCCCCACCTTGCAGCCTGGGTACAGGGAGTGTAAATGGGATCCACAAGCAGAACTGGAACAGGGAGCTCATTATTTCCTACCAGCAGGTAATACCTGAAAAATCTGGAGAGCCCATCAGGTGCCTGATCGGTACCTGGATATTATTGAGCTGGGCACCCGATTACCTGAAATAATGGATATTAGCATTACCAATTTGCCAATTTTCCATTTTATTAACGGTTTTCCCGTTTTACCGACTCATTCCAACTTTACCATTTCACTTTTTTTGTGTGTTTCAGAACGTTCCTGATCTTTTTCCTATTTTTGTACATGGTGGAAATGGAAAACTGATAACAGAAATCTGGAAATTCAGTAACCGAAGAAGTATTTCAGTAAATCAGAAAGCCCATCGGGAATGGGTACCAATTAGCACCTGATGTTGCCAAGTCAAGTTGTGTATCATGATTTTGCCAGGCATACCTGTTTTTTCTCCACCCACAAGCCACTGCCTCCTGCTGCTCCATCCAGAAGCCACTGGCTCCTGCTGCTCTCCTCGGAGTCTCCAAACAGAGGATGCTGTCGGATATTATGCTGAATTCATGCAACTCCTACCCGTGTTGGATCAGATGATGTCATCCATGGGCACATAGCCAACTGAATAGACGTTAAGTTGTATACATGTGACCCTTCCACTTGATAGTCCCCTCCCACAAACTGGTGAGGGAAGGTCTACTCTGCAACTCAGCTTTGGCCACCCCTTCTACCTCCAATGTCAAAGGAGCACTAGCCTCCTGCTGAAATACAAGCCCAGACAAGGAGGAGGTGGAGGAAGCTGGGGCCCTCGGGGAATGGCTCTCCTCATGGGATTACATCCTGGCCAGAGGTAAATCAGCAGTAGAGCAAGAGCATGCTAGGCATGACTGACCAATCAAATCTGTATCATTTCTGACCAAGGCAACATGACAATGATGGAGAATTCTTGGCTTCAGCCCCTGAGAACCTCAACACATTTCCCCAGGCTTTAAATAAACAGCTTTCACCAGAACAAACTAGGAAGCTCCGTCCACAGCTCTAACAGAACATGCATGCTCTTCATTCATTCATTTGTACACATTGCATGTTTTAGTCAAGGCTCTTCACTAATATACCTCTGGCCCATTGTATTCACTAATACCTCTGGCCCATTGTATTCATCCCCCCTGCACACATACCCATACACACGTCCAATACGTCTGTGTGTTACAGGGCCTACTGACAAGCTCACCTTTTCTCCCTGGACGTTTTTACACTAACCTTAATTTTCACGGACTTCAAAGCCTGGGTTCAGCGAACTTGCACACGGAGGGTTTAGACACCCCCCCACTCACACGCTTCTGGAAGTCGGCCGGGCGCCATTGTAAAAAGTGGCACCTGGTGACATCCACATGTTTTGTGACCCAGACCTGTAAGTCCTTTGCTACTGGGGACTTGGATGTCTGGGTCATGAAAGATGCAGAAGTTGCCATGCACCGCTGTTTACAATGGCAGACAGCCAACTTCCAGTAAAAAAAAAA
>QEPC01014402.1:8540765-8586721 GCA_003113815.1 Sphenodon punctatus | reverse complement strand
CCACCCAGCCTAGGCCTAAAGCCTCCCCTCCCCTTCCCCCCCGGGCCCTGAGTTGAACTTACATGGGGCCCAGGCCCAGCCCCCTCCTCTGCTCTTCAGCCTCTGCCCTCCGCCTCTCTGGGTGACCGCTTCTGCCGCACCACCACCCACTGCTCCTTGCCGCCACTGCTTCCCTCCGCCACTGCTCAGCTTCCTCTGCTGGTGCTGCCACTCCGCTCTTCACCGCCACTCTCGCTCCACCGCCGGCCCACTGCCGCCGGTCCGCTCCTCATTCGTTCTCCGCCACCGGTCGGCCCAATCTCCTCTGCCCGTCGCCGAGTCGCAGACAGCTGCCCAAAGCCGAGTCCGCTCCTCCTCCTCGTCCGCCGCTGCGCTGCCGCTTGCTTTGCCATTGCCTGCTGCTGTGCTCAGACTGACACTGTCAGTCCATCGCTCCTCCGCAGGTTCCACTCCGCGCCCCCTCAGTCGCATGCAGGTAAGTCCACCGGCACTGCTCCTCTGTTGCCTGCACCACACGCTGTGCGCTCTCCCTCCAGGAAGTTGCTTTTATGCAACTTCCAGGAGGGAGAGAGAGATAAGGGGCCGGCACTGGTCACATGGACCCTGAGGCCCTGTCGGAGAAGAGCCGAGGAGGTCCAGGAGTAGATGATAGGAGGAGGTAGGTAGGTGGGGCCCCCAGGGGGGTGGGGCCGTGGGGCCCGGGAACTTTTTACTTCAACTTGGGAGTCAGGACGAGGGGCGGGTGAAGGTGGGTGGGTGTGGCCCAGGCTCGGGTGGCGCCCCTACCAAGTTGGTGCCCTAGGCGGCTGCCTAGTTCGCCTAATGACTGCACCGGCCCTGGCTGGGACTGGGTTCCTTAGCAGGAAACAGCTCACTCATTGGTTGGGGACTCAATCGTCCATTCATTACAGTCAATCGGAGCCAGGCTGTTGATGTAAATGGATGGAGGAATGTAGCCTGTTGGCTGGGAGTGCAACTCATGTGAGTGTGTTGGAATCTGATGCTGTTGACTGAGAGTCTCTCTCCAGCATGGAGGGAATTATAGCAGAGACCTTCTTACATAGGATGGTGGTTGTTATTATCATGGAGATAGCTATGGCTTGGTCAGTGAACTGAGCATAAGGCTGGGAAGAAGATGTTGGGCAAGCTCTTTTGCCTCTCTGTGCCAGTTCCTCCATCTGTAAAATGGGGAGAATGTCATCTCTCCACCTTCAGAAAGCATTTTGACCTGCATAGATAAAATGTGCTAGAAGAATGCTCAGTGATATTATTTCTCTAGGGTCTTAGAAGTGCAAGCAATGAGAATTATATATCACTATAAAAAGAGCCTGCTTGTTTACTAGCTTTGTCTAGCCTTGCAGAGGTTCATAAGTTGTTACATTACCCTGGGAGGCAGTCTCCACCACACTCCAAAAGTGCAGGGTGGGTGCAGGTAAAACCTCTAATAAGCATCTCTCTCCCTCACGCTCTCTATCTTAAAATGCCTTAAAAACATCAAACTTCACACAGGCTGCCATACAGGTAAAGCATAATGCAAGAGAGAACCTCGATATTCCTTCTCAGCCTGCAGGCCCTTCCATTGATCTGCACCTTCTTGCTTATTCCAGGCTGTTCCTGATGCTGAATTTCATTGTGTCTGGCAAACCCAGAACACTGGGGGCTTGATTGCAGCATGGAGATGGGTGATCTCTGGGTGTTTAGATAAAATAGGATGTATTGGGCAATACTGTACGTCCCAACATTTCGTGCAGAGGGACGGACAAGTCCCACCCCATGGACAATAAGCTCCGCCCCTACTAAATAAACTTCACGTCTTCGTGCACATACACACCCCTCCCAGCATTGCAGGTACATAAAGAGGGTCAGAAGCTCTTCTGCTTCTCATTCCTCTTGTCATCCCATCAGACCCTCCATTATCCCCTCAAGTGTTAGGGCCTAAGGCTTGAATACCATCAGGGTGAAATTAAGTTTTTGACCAGATTCCATTTCCAATGAAATCCAGTCATCTGATCCATTCCAAAGAAATGCAGAATGAACAAATGTTCCGATTCCATTTTGTCAGAACTGACGGGGAAAATAATTCTGTCTGATTTGTGCACCTGTGGTAATGGCTGTGGCCATTTTGTACCTGAACAGTTTGCTCAATCAGAATTCCAACTAAAAACTTAATTCAACTGGAATCCCTATTGAAACTTTCATTTACTCGGAATTCTGGTTGAAATTTTGATGGCCATTCTGATTTCACGGAAAATTTCCACGGAACTGGAATGGTTGACTCAACCCAGCCCTAGAATACTGGACTTTCTCTCTCTCTCTCTCTCTCTCTCTCCTGAAAGAGGAACTTTGACTTCCTGCAGGAAGGACAATGGGATTCAGCACCCAAAGAGGGCCTGTTCCTCCTAACCAGGGACTGTTCAGAGGTATGTCATCAGTCGATAGATGGTTACTATGCATGGGGCTGCAGGGACAGAGGCTAAGGCACAAAGCACTTACTCTAGAGTAGTCACACTGAAGCCCTGTGGAAATAAGAGGCTTGTGCAGATTGCAGTCAAGCTAGTCCAAGCTTGGTTCCAATTGATTCATTCCAGTTTGAGCCTCCTGCCTGCAGCCTAGATAGCCTCTGCCTTTTCCGAGCCCATCCTGTACTATCTGTTTTTCTAATTCAGACCTCTTGTTAATTGCATCAGTAAAGATTTCCATTGTCAGAGGACACCGCTGCCTTTTTCCCAGCCGCTGAAATCTCCCCCCACCCACCCACCCTTCCCCAGGTTTGATCTCCCCGTTGAAATTGATTCTGTTTGATCTCCTTATTGTAATGCAGTCGAGGGAAGCAAGTCTGGTGAACAGGCCTCCTTAGAATTAAACTGTCTCTCTAATGCGATTACAAATGGCTGTTAACCCTCGTATCAACATGAAGGCACTGATATCCGGGGGTGCAGGGGACATGAAAGTTCCTCCTCTGCCAGGTGCCAGCTAAAACAAGGGCAGCCTTCTTTTCAGCACAATAATTATCCTTGCCACCTCCCTCACTGCAGGGGGAGAAAAGGGGGCTTTGAGCGTTAGGTAATGTTTGCCGAGCACTTTGAAGATGTGAAGTGCTGGTGGGGACAGTAAGCATTGCTGCGGTTACTCCTTCCTTGCTGATGACAGGAGCAGCTTGTATTTCAATTCTACCGCTTGGGATTCAGAATGTGCCACCCAAAAAATTCACTCACAAAGCACTTGGGAATGAGTGATTGTTAACACTGGGTGAAAATAGAAATGACGACTGCATGGTGGCAGCCCGCCCCGGGTCGGGAAGCCACAGCAAACACGGTTAGGGCGCCGAACAGACATGCCCATGGTTAGGACACCGGGGAGGGTGGGGAGCATGCTGAATGTGCAGCCAGCCGGCCCCACCCCCGCACTGCAGCCAGCGCCCCACCTCCCGCCATGACGGGGAACCATGGAGGCCAATGACAGACAGCCATGGCAGCTGGCCATGGCAGACTCGACCCGGGCTGTGTTGGCAGCCCAGGAACAGTGTTATAGCTCACTGGGGCCTGCTTTGGCCCAGGCTGGAGGACCTTAGGGTACTTTCAGACATGACGCTAACCACCCTTTAACCACCCTTGGTGGTTATTTATGCATGTTGCAGGGCTGTATTGGTTTCCTATGCAGCCCTGCAACATGCATAAATAGCCACCAAGGGTGGTTAAAGGGTGGTTAGCGTCATGTCTGAAAGTACCCTTAGCCTGGGATGTGACTTTGGGGGGTTCCTGAGGTCAGAGCCCAGGCTAGCCACCAACACAGCTCAGGGCAATCCTGGGCTAACATCTGGCGGCACCTGCCTCCCAAGCGGGCCACAGTACCACAGTGGGCCACTGACACCTCTGTTTTTACCCATTCTCATAATATAAACGTGTGTTGGGTGACTGAGTGTATAAGGCCCTCAATCATCCCTGAAGGTTATAGGTTCAAGTTCTGCTTGGTTCCCCAGGGCTGGTGTAAGTTATTACAGAATGAGGTCCACTGACACTTGCTCTGTTCAGTATGAGGTCATGTCTACCTTTATTCACCTCTATGTCCTCATAAAATAGAGGTGTGAGCCCTTCTCTAGGTTGTCGGCACACCCCACATACTTCCACCAGGCACTAGCCCCTTCCTAGTCTCATCACATCCCTTTTAGGACAGGCTCCTTCCTAGTCCTTTGCCCTTGCTCTTTCACAAGATCCTATGGGTTCAGGACCCAAGTCAGCTCCCAGGATGCTTTCCTCTGAGCTCTTACTCCCTTGGCAGCTCACTGTAGACTCCCTTGATTCTGCATCCTTCCCCTCATATACCCCTCAAAAGGGGTGGAGCCAAAGTGATAGGCAGGCCAACCTTAAAGGGACCACAGCTTGACTTATTACTGTCCCACACTAGATGGCTGCCTCCAGTCCACTTAGCTGTGAACGGGTACCTGGTCCATTGGGCTGGGGAAGTCATGGGTGGGTCAATTGTGGTGCTTTCCATATAATTTCTCTGTGAACCTTAACCACTGGACTGCATGGATTGGGGTGGACTTTGACTTTTAATAAAATGGGGGAAACTGAGGTGCAGAGCAACAGGAAGGAGCTTGCCAGAAAGCTCACAATGAGTCAGCAGCACAGACAGGAATAGGATTTGGGAGCCATGTTGTTTAATAATATCTGACACCATCCTTCCTTTGCTCTGCAAGGTGCTGCCCCTGTAGTTCTGACCATCTCACACTTTCTGGTCATAACACCCCTACAAAGGGGCTGCTGTCTCCATTTTATAGATGGGGAACTGAGGCACCAAGGGCTTGAGGGACTGGTCCAAGGTCTCACGGGAAGCATGTGGTAACTAGCCACTGGGATCCAGCCATATGGGACAAGGTTTTGAGGGCAGGTCAGGGCTTAATTTGTGTGGGTTTGTGTATGTGTGTGTGTGTGGTGGCACTGGAGTGGGGGCTTACGAGGGCTCAGCTGTAGGAATTAAATTCAAGGGGGGAGGGGTAAACCCTAGGAAATGTTCTCAGTAGAAGTGTGTACCCCAAAATGTGACAGACCAGGAAAATGCTGATGTTGGTCATTTCTGGGCTGGAATCTAAACTGGATAGTTTATTTGGCTCTCATTAAAGATTTTCCTGCCCCATCCCCTGCACTGGTCATCAGATAGATTGAATCACAAAAACGCCTTTTATATTCAGCTGTACAGAGGGCAGGGGGTCTAGTAGGTGGGGTGCCAGCTGGACTACTAGGATTTATTTCCTGACGCTGACAAGCTCTGGAGTAGGGGACAAGGCTTCTGGGGTAGGCTTGGGCCTCGGAGGCACATCCTTTTTTTTTTTTTTACAAATGAAACACTGGGGTAGGCAGATGTTCTGAGGATCATATTAGGCTCATCTTAGGATTCCTGCTGTCACCATCACTCAACTCCACGCTGGATCGGGAGAAGGACTTGCCACCCTAAGCGGTGTTTCTCCCTAGCCAGTGTGGAATTCAGTGCCAGTGGCAGCAGGATTCCCCTTGATCCTGCTGCCGCCATCCCTAAACTCCATGCTGGATCGGAGGAAGGGGCACCTCTCTCACCCCCCTTCAGGGCAGAGCTGCAGCAGCAGCATAGCTGGATGAGGGGGGGGGGCAAGAGACCCTCCCCCTCCAAGCTGCCACCCCAGGTGGCAGCCTGAGTGGCCCAATGGTAGCGCTGGCGGTACTAAGTGGCCTGTGGGAAAGCAAAGGCTCCCCACCCCTGCTCTAGAGTGTAGCAGCTAATTCCCTGCCTGGAGGAGGAACCTTGCAGAGCGTGATTGAGTTATGAAGAAGCACTAGAATGAATTGTCCCATTAAGAAGCCTGGCAGTGATTGCCGCTCTCATCCCCACATTGGAGCCTGTTTTCTCTGGGTAACGTCTCAGTTAGAGCTGAAATGAAAATCCACAAAACTGTGTCTACCCATCACATTTGTGCTACTCAACCCTATGTGCCACTGTCAGGTACTAATTGGTACCCAATCATTTGTGCTTGACGGGCTGCCCAAAGTCCTGGATTACTGACTTGGTCCCAGAATACCAGCATCTTCTGGTCCCAATTTTTCAAGTTACTGCCCCAACTTTTGCTGTTTTCCCACACTGATTTACTGATCAGTAAAAGGTAAATTGGTACATTGGTAACGGCAAATCACAAGTTTCTGGGTTATCGGCAGAGCTGCAGTGGGTAGCACATTTGCTATCCATGGGTAAAACCTGCATTTGTGGGCACCCCCAGTGGGCACCAACAGCGGTACCCCATCCCCCATTGGGTGCCTCAAAATGCGAGTATCACTGGGGCATCCCGGGATGTCCTGGGATGCCAAACCTGGCACCTACGGCTCCCCAGTCTGACTCACCTCTCCGCCGGGCTGCTGAGTCGGGTAGCTTGTTGGGTACCAATTGGTACCCAATTGCAACCAGAGCAAGTCGGGCACCCCAGATTTGATGAGTTACCCAACTTGCCAGGTTCCTGGTTGCAGCTCTAGTAATCGGGTACCCAGTCGGTACTCGGGTAGCGAGTCAAGTACCTGGCACAGTACTCAGAATTGTGGGTGTAGCCTGTGGATAATAAATCAGGTACCCATTTCAACTCTAGTCTCATTGTTAGGGCTGAAACGAATAGTAAAATTTTTATTCGTGAGTATTTCCAAGTTTCCAAGGACTGACTCCAAGTGTTTGGCTGGTCCCCCAAAACTCAGATGAATACTAAGTACTCAGTAAAATATTTGGTAAGATAAAACCGAGTACTGAGTATTTTCCAAATACCAAATCACCTTATATAAGGGCAGGAAAGGTCCGGTATGTTGGTCTGAGTGCCGAACGAATACCAAGTACCAGGCTGATTCCTCAGTTACTTCAGACACTTGGTACACGGTAAAACCGAGTCGAATACTGAGATACTCAGTAAAAACCAAGAAATTTTGAATACTGAGTTTCAGCATTACCCATTGTCCATGGAACATTTCACTTCAGCGCAGGGGGAGAGGAGTGTTTGACCACCAGTACTTGGGCATCGCTTGCATGTGTGAATTTATGGGTAGGGCAGTTCCAGCAGAGCAACTTCTTTTCCATTAGTTTAGCATTCACGCTGACTGCTCTGAAGCATGTGCCACCCAGTATGCTCTGGTGCATACACCCATTAGCATCAGTTGCTATAACCGCCTGACTGGCATTCATCGTGGACTCTTTCATCTTCTCCTCTCAGATGACCTTGGATCAGATGACCATCTAGATCCCTTGGACTCGATGAATCTTCCCTTGAGGTCCCTTCCAACCTACAGATCTATGATTCTCGAATTCCCTCAGCTCCCCTCCAGGTTTCTCACTGCCTTTCAGCCCATCCAGGCTCCCCTGGGATTTCCAAGTCTCAGTCACAAGAGTATCCAACCTCAGTTTGCCTCTGAAGGGATGGAAAAGAGAGGCAGGAGAAAGGAGGGATTTCCAAGGAGGTCTCATGACGTGGTCACTTTTCATGCATCCTACATCCTGACCTTCTCAATAATTCGGAACTCCACCACCCCACAGCTGCATTGAGTCAGGAACAGGGCCCTCACGCCTGGGTCAGAATCCTAGAAAACTCGGGAAAGCATCAGAGGAGGAGGGAAGGAGCAGGGCGCGAGGTGGGAGGCCCATTCTGACTGTGGCAAGTGTGAGCCCATAGGCGCTGACAGCCATGTTCAGCGATATCAGAGCTGGAGCGATGGACTCTGAGTTGAAACAGTAACCGCCTTGTCGATGGCTTCTCCTTTCTTCACACTGACAGCTTGACAGCCTAACAGGAAAAATGAAGTCAGTGAAGGGAGAAATGCTATCAGGAGCTCCGTGCTAAAAGGGCAGACAGGCCAGATTGGAGGAAAATGAGAAGCTGTCCGAGCTAATGCAATCATTTATCACATAATCTTGCCCGGTGCTTGAGCGAGGACACTGGCAGGCCCGGTTGGCATGCTAAGCATTAGCTCTTTTGCCCCCCTGTGAGCTGGAGCCATTAGCAGGGGATTCCTTTGCCAGTACTCGCATTACTGGCTGGCTCGCTTGCTGCCAGGCTGCCATTTTGTATTTCCTCATTGCAAGCTGCCTGTGGCCCAACCCTGTTTTTGCAAGACGCCAGACCCTTGCCCTGGCCTCTGGGGATGCAGTCCACGTTGTCTCACTGAGAACTGTGAGTCAGAGGGGACACTTTGTCTTGCCGGGTCACCGTTCGTGGTGAGACGTTTTGTCACCAGGCCAATTTATCCCCATTTATCGATAGCCTAAGAGAGGGGGGCTTGAATTTACGGCTTCCTGAGCACCAGGGAATGGAGCTATGAAGTGCCATTGCACAGCAGGCTCAGCTGTGAAATGTGGCAAAAGGGGACCAGCCAGGGAATTACCTTCCATTCTCGTGTTGCATCTGCCTGATTCCTCTCTCTCTCTCTTTGTTTCACTCCATTTTGCTGGTGCTCTAAGGGATTACACTATCTCCGGAGTGGCTTCCAGCTGAGCTCATGCATTCAAAGTTACATGGCCCCTTTTACACTTCTGGGGCGACAAATGTGTGTACTTGGATTCTGACACCAAGGCCTCAAGTCACAAACCACTTACTCATGAGTAGTCCTATTGATTCCGTATGAACTAATGGTTTGTGCCTCATGGCCTATGCATTTGCAAACCGGCTTAGAATGGAACTGGGAAGGGCTGGTCCAGCTCAAGCTTGGGGTGAATTTTCCAATCACCAGCGATGCAGTTTCTTTCTTCAACTCACTTGTCAATCATCCCTGCCAAGAGGGGAATGAACCCATTAATGGGGGCAACCTGGTCATTTCCAGTTCACTGTGATTCATCACAATCAGTATGTTCAGAGGGTGCAGGTTTCTCGAGTGAACCCTTTTCTCTGGGTGCTTAATCAAGTAGGAAATGAATCTCTTATTGTTCCCAAGAACAGAGGCGGTGAGCCAGTGTAGCCTAGTGGATCAGGTGTTCACCCAGGAGACCAGGGTTCTCAAATCTCATCTTAGCCCCAAACTTACAGGATGGCCTTTGACAAGTCATTATCCCTCCCCCTTAGTTTTCCATCTGTAAAATGGGTATAATAATAAATGACCCAACTCCAAGAGTTGTGAGAGTGAGTTCACATTATAAATCGTAGAGCAGAGGTGAGCCCTATGCCAACCAAAATTGTGAGACAGTGGGGAGGCAAGGGGTGGTGCTGAGGGTGGTTGCACTGAGGGCAGCAAGGGCACCGTGAGGCAGTGAGGCATGGGGGCACTAGAGCAAGGGGGAGGGGAGTAAGGCATTGGAGCAGATCACAGCATGGGGGCTCTGGGGTAGGGTAGGGGAGTTTTGGGGTAGATAAATGAGGTGTGGGGGTGATGCTCTGGGGGTGGGGTGGAAGCTGCTGACCGTGGCAGACATGGCACCAGTTCCTGGCCCACTGGCGAAGGCACAGGTAGTTTTGGCAGAGGCAAAGCAGGACTAGGGGACATTCCATGAAACTAAAAGGTAGCAGATTTAAAACAAATAAAAGAAAGCATTTTTTCACTCGACACACAATGAACTTGTGGAATTTGTTGCCAGAGGATGTGGTCAAGACCAGTAATATAGCTGGGTTTAAAAAAGGACTAGGTAAGTTCTTGGAAGGACCGGGTAGGTCAATTAATGGCTATTAGCCAAGTAGGTTTGGAGGCCATAGCTTCTGACTGTCGGGAGCTGGGAGTGAACAAGAAGGAATGGATCACCCCATTATGGCCTGTTGGGTACTTCTCCCAAGCAACTGAGATTGGCCGCTGTCAGAGATAGGTGCTGGGCTTGATGGACCATTGGCCTGACCTACTTCTTATCTTCTTATGTAAAGCCACATAAAAACAGAACTGCATAACAAGGAGGAGCAAAGTGCACGGGCTGGAGTATGGAGGGTGATAAGTACAGAGAGGTAGGGGGGAGCGAGGTTGTGAATAGCTTTATAGGTGAAGACTAGGAGCTTGTGCAGGATTCGTTCAGGAAGGGGAAGCCAGTGAAATGAAGGGAGGAGGGGCTGCACATGGTCGAAGCGACTGGTGAGGTAGATGACCCTGGCAGCAGTTTTGGACAGAGATGAGGGGAGAAAGGTGAGACCGGGGAAGGCCAGTGAGAAGGAGGTTACAGTAATCGAGGCGAGAGATGACCAGAGCATGAACAAGAGTTTTGGCAGACGAGACAGAGAGAAAAGGGCGAATCTTAGCAATGTTATGGAGGGAGAAGCGACAGGATTTAGCAACAGAGTCAATGTAGGGTTTAAAAGAAAGGGGTGAGTCAAAGATGAAGCCTAGGCTACGGGCTTGGGGGACAGGCAGGATGGTGACTCCATCAATAGTTATTGACAGTGAGGAAGGAGAGGAAGGATGAGGGGGGAAGATAAGGAGTTCAGTTTTAGCCATGTTGAGTTTGAGTTGACGTTGAGACATCCAGGTAGAGATGTCAGAGAGACAGTTGATGAGACGAGCTTGAACAGAGGGAGAGAGAGAGGGAGTAGAGAGATAGAGTTGAGTGTCATCAGCATAGAGGTGGTATTGGAAGCCATGGGAGGCAATGAGTTTGCCTAAGGATGAGGTATAGATCGAGAAGAGGAGAGGGCCAAGAACAGAGCCTTGAGGAACACCAACTGAGAGGGGGAAGGAGGAGGAGGCGGAGTTGGAGAGAGACACATTAAAGGAGCGGTCAGAGAGGTAGGAGGAGAACCAGTTATGGACAGAGCCACAAAAGCCAAGGGAGTGAAGGGAATCCAGCAAGAGTGAGTGGTCAACAGTATCGAAGGCAGCAGAGAGATCAAGGAGGACAAGAATGGAATAGAGACGTTTAGATTTAGCCACCAGAAGATCGTTGGTGATCTTAGCGAGAGCAGTTTCAGTAGAATGAAGGGGGCGGAAGCCAGATTGGAGGGGGTCAAGGGAGGAGTTGGAGGATAGGAAGTCAAGGCAGCGGGAGTAGACAACACGTTCAAGCAGCTTGGAAGCAAAAGGAAGGAGTGAGACAGGACGATAGCTAGAAGGGTCAGAGGGGTCAAGAGTGGACTTTTTGAGAATAGGAGAGACTGTGGCATGTTTGAAGGCAGAAGGGAAAGAGCCAGTAGAGAGGGAGAGGTTGATGATGTGCAGGAAGGAGGGGGCAACAGTGGGAGTAATGGAGGTGAGGAGGCGGGAAGGAATGGGATCAAGGGGGCAAGTGGAAGGGTTGGAGGAGGAGAGCAGAGAGAAGATTTCCTCAAGGGAGGCAGGGGAGAAGGAGGACAGAAAAGAAGGAGGGGGAGGAGGGAGAGGGGTGGGAGTGGGAAGAGGAGAGGAGTGGGAAGCAATGTCGAGGCGGTGTTGGATTGTTCGTTTTATTCTTTTATTCTGTTATCTTCTTTTATTGGCCATGGTGGAAGCTAGTGCCTAAATAAACCTCATTCATTCATTCGTTTAACTCCCTCCCACTGGAGGTCTGTTTGAGTCCGAGCCTGGGCATTTTTCGGAGACAGCGCAAAACATTTATTTTTAGTAAAGCATTTGGTGTGCTGGGGTAGGGCTTAGGTGGGAGGGGTTGGTGGATAGGAGTTGAAGCGGGTGCTTTTGTTGAATTGTTTTTTTAGTGTTTTAATTGTATTTTATATTCTTGTGAGCCGCCCTGAGCCTCAGGGGGAAGGGCAGGGTAAAAATACTAATAAATAAATAAATAAATAAATAATCTCATCCACGCATTGAGAATTTGGAGCTCAGCCTGCCTCTGGGGTCCTGCATATGGAACTGGGAGCATTTCTGAGAATGCTACCCTGGTGGTTCTTGACTTTAGTCTCCTACCTAGACGCCTAAATTTAGACTCCAGATCCTCCCTCCTACATCTTCTTATGCCACTGGTGTACCACGACAACCGGCTCCTCCCTAGCATTCTCTAAAATTCTGTCTAGGTGATGCATGAGGTCTGCTACCTTCACACTGGGCAGACAATTTACCATGCGGTCCTCACAGACACCAGCAACCCAGCTATCTACGTTCCTAATAATCAAATCACCAACTATCACAGCTCTCCTACTCCCACCCACCTGGACACACATCCCTGGAGACGTATCCTCGGTGCGAGAGGATAACCCATTGCCTGGAAGGCAGGTGCCAGTTATTGGATCCTGTCCTGCCATTCCAGTTTGATGTTCTCCTTCCTGGAGGCCTTGCTCCTCCAAAGCAGCACAGAGGCTGCCAGAGTGGAGGGGGGACCGCTGTACTATAGCCTCTGTAAATGTCTCAGTCTGCCTCAGCTCCTCCAGCACTGCCACTCCAGCCTCCAGAGTGCAGGTTCGTTCTCTGAGAGCTGAGGCAGACAGTTCTCAATTGGGAGAAGAGCACTTGGAGGTGAAAAGGGCATGTGGCCAGGAGCTGGGAAAGCGACGAACCTAAAAAAAACAAACCCCGACAGAAAGTACCAAAAATTATGGAAGATGCAAATTATCTCCACCTGCAGTCTTGAAAGCAACAGAATCATGAAATGTGTTCCAAACTTGAAAATCCTACCAAACATTCCTCAATGGGTGTTTTTACATGAGACGCCCCCACACATGGACACCCACTGTAAACACTCCTGTGAATTCAGTGCATAGGGGAGCGCGCTCCCTCCACCCACACACTGCCCACCCTGTCCACACACGGGGCATAAAGTATCTCGATAAAGCTGGAGTACCACATGCGGGGACATGTTGGGCTGTGCATCGACGGGGCGTCCATGCATGGGGTCGATCGTTTGAATCTCCCACACACATGACAGCCCCACACCCGCCCAACACACTGACTGTGGCCCTCCTACTGCCCGTCTCGTGTAAAAACACCCAATGTTCCCAACAAGATGGGAGTGCCCATCAATCCGGGAACAGCTGTTTTTGATTCAACACCACTTTGAACACTGAAAGCGCTATCGAAATGATAAATAATAACAATTAAGGCTGAGTCACTCTTCTCTTAATCATGCTAAACTCTAATGCCTCTTAAGCAATAGGGTAACTGCAACTCAGGGTCACTGCAATTTCCCCATTTCTGCCAATGGGGAAAACTCAGTGAACACAGGTCCCTGCTCATAAGGAGCTGCTGCCACTGTCACAGGGAATCACCCAGGCTAAGGGTGACTCATCATGACCCTACTTTGGCTGTGACATTTATGATGGGTGTAAGCCAGACAAAATGAAAATAGACATCATAATGGGTAAAATCTGAATCTGAGTCTTAGTATGTCTGTTCATACCCTGGGCCTGGGGTCATTTTAACAAAATTTGATTCTGACTATATGTGACCATAGGGGTGTGTATTCCTAGTCAATCCAGTTTCATTTGGGCCCTGGGGCCTGGCTCCTGTTCTACGGTGTACAGCAGGGTTGAGGCACCTTTTCCCTCGTAGGGGCAACTCTGAAAATGAGTACAAGCTCAGAGAACCACACAGAAGTTTAAAGCAAGAGTAAGCTCAGGAAGAGGTAGGTCTGTCCAGATAATAAATCGGTGTCATGGATCTGTTCCCTATCCTTATATCCATGTCCTCTTCTCCACTCCCAGGGGTGGCTTTAGGATATTTGCTGGTGCCGCCCTCAGGCAGCCGCTAACACTGCCCCCTGCAGTGAAGTTTGACAACATCTGGGGGAAGGAGGGGCAGGAGAAACACTGGCAACAGCTGGGAGGGGGGTGGAAGAGACACCCCCTTCAATTTACCAACCTAGGTGGCCCTTTCCCCGATCCAGCATGGGGGTTTAGTGGTGGCAGCAGCAGGATTCCCTTCGATTCTGCTGCTGCTGCCACTAACCTCCATCCTGGATCGGGGGAAGAGATGCCTCTCCTGTCCTGCTCCAGTGCAGAGCTTCTAGGAGCAGTGGGACAGCTGGATGGGGGTCAAGAGAGCTGCCCCTTCAATTTGCTGCCCCAGGCAGCAGCCTGAACAGCCTAATGGTAGTGCTGGCCCTGTCTGCTCCCTTACCCTGAGCTCTGTTTTCAGTCCTTGGGTGTAGAAACTGTACGCAGGGAAGAGATCCAGGAATTTGAAAGGGGTCACACAAGAACTAGCCATGGTCTGCATTTGGTCCCCGGGCCTGAGGTTCCCTACACCTGGTGTATCGTTTTCCTGTTAAAAAAAAAAGCTATACAACAATGTTGTCACCCACTCTGAGCCTTAGGGGGGAAGGGTGGTAATATAAGTTTAGATAGATAAATAAATAAATTAATTAATTAATAATGATGACGATGATGATGAAGAAGAAAGAGGAGGATGTTTTAACAGCAACAGAATGGTCTCAGTGGATGACACCAAGGCGGCCGCCTCTGTGACAAAAGCCCAGACTCTGAGCATCAGTTGAGAAAAACCCAGGCGCCTGTCGTCCGCGGGATCCACATCTCGTTCCTCTCCCCTCAGTCTCGATCTATGCACCTTCTTGGCCAAGATGATTCTCCTGCATTTGTGGTGAGATAAGAGGCCTCTTTGTTTAGCGAGCGAAGTTGCCATAAGTTTAAGCCTCAATATCTCCAAAGAAATGCGAAGAGAGAGAGAGAATGTATGTGTGCCTACAAATCCATTTGCTGTTTAGGTGTCAGAAATAAATTTTTACCACTGGAGTCTGCAGCATCTGATTAGTGAATTATTCAGTTTGGAGATTGCGTTCCCTGTGACCTCATTAGTAACCTCGAGGTGAGCGGGATGCATTAGACTAACCACAACACTGTCACCAAGGAGCAAAACTAGGGCATTAAAATGGATTAAAGTGCTTTACCAAGAAGTGCGTCACACAACTCATAAAAGAAAGAAATAAAATAATTTTTTTAAAGCACGCTGTTAAGAAGGCAGCCTCCAGATAAACAGGATGGCATAGCAGCGGGCTAAGGAGGCAGTTTCATACCAGGAAGGCAGGGCCCTGAATCAAGAAGCAAATGCACCCCATGATGATTCACCGCAAAAGCTGTTTTCATCAAAAGCAGCCCGTTTACTACCTCTCCTTCAGTGCAGAAACTTACTGGGTTTCACCACATTAATTTGTTCCTTTTCAGAAATGCTGATGGGTAAGGACTTTCTGGTTCTTTCAGTACATGCCGGCATCTTTGGCATGTTGGCAGGAGAAGAAGATAGACACAGTATACACCAGGAGTGGGGAACCACAGGTCTGGGGGGCCAAATGTGGCAAACTGCAAGTGTTTATGTGGCCCCTTTCCAGTTCCTGGACCTGACCCCTGAATCTAGTTCCTACCTCCAACCACTGAAAAACTGAGTTCAGCATAAGGGAGCAGAGATGAGGGCATGCACACAGGAACAGAGGACAGTTCCATGACACACATCCATGATCTGAGCCTTCCTTTTCTTGAGTGCACTTCATAAGCACTCCCACCGGCAACTTGCATGTGGTCCTTGGATGTTGTACTAATTTTCAAAGTGGCCCCTGGGAGGGAAAAACTTCTCCAACCTTGGTATACACCAACCAGAAATGCCAGGCACAGCATCCTTGTCCTCCCACTTCTTAACACCCACCCACCCACCCAATTGGAAGAAGAGGGGACTTGGAGGTGGAAAAGGCATATGTTCGAGAATGGGTGATGCCAGGACATGAAAATACAAAAGAAAAATGACAGAAATTACCGAAATTGATGGAAGTTGCAAAAAACCTCCACCTATAATCAAGAAATCAATGGAATGGCGAAATGCGTCCCAAACATGAACATTCTATTCACCAACATTCCACAATGTTCCCAACACGATGAGACTTCCTGTCAATCCGGGAACAGCTGGTTTTGATTCAGCACTACTTTGAACACTCAAAGTGCTATCGAAATGATAAATAAAAACAATTAAAGATGAGTCACTATTCTAAAATAAGGAATCTTCCCTTAATCACACATAACTCTATAACTTCATAAGGAGCGACTGCCACTGTCACAGGGAATCACCCAGACTAGGGTGACTCATCACAGCCCTACCTTGGGTGTGACGTTTATGAATGATGGGTGTAAACTAGACAAATTAGTCATCTTAATGGGTGAAATTTGAATAGAGTCCTATGTCTGCTCATACCCTGGAGTCAGTTAACAAAGTTTGATTCTGACTATATGACTGTAACTGTGTAAAAATTAGCGGTGAGTATTCCTAGTCAATTCGACCGCACCTCAAATATTGTGTGCAGTTCTGGTCGCCCCATCTCAAAAAAGACATAACTGAACTAGAAAAGGTACAGAGAAGGGCAACAAAAATGATCAAGGGCATGGATGGGCTCTCGTATGAGGAGAGGCTTGGTAGGTTGGGGCTCTTCAGTTTGGAGAAGAGACGACTGAGAGGAGATATGATAGAGGTCCTATAAAATCATGAGTGGTGTGGAACTAATAAACAAGGAACAGTTATTTACCCTCTCAGCTAGTACTAGAACTAGGGGACACTCCATGAAACTCATGGGTGGCAAGTTTTTTCACTCAGCGTGTAATTGGGTTGTGGAATCTACTGCCAGAGGCTGTGGTAAGGGCCAGTACTATAGCTGAGTTTAAAAGAGGTTTGGACAAGTTTCTGGAAGATAGATTCATTAGCAGCTATTAGCTAGACCGGATCAGGGAACATGACGGGAACTGAGGGAAAACAACAGGGAATGGATCCCCCATTTTGACCTGTTGTGTGCTTCTCCCAAGCCACCGTGATTGGCCACTGTCAGAGACAGGATGCTGGGCTAGATGGACCATTGGTCTGACCCAGTATGGTACTCCTTATGTTCTTATGTTAATTTAGTATCATTTGGGTTTTGGGACCTGACTCCTGTACTATGGTGACAGCAGGGGTTTGAAACCCTTTCCCTTCCAGGGGCAAATTTGAAAATTAGTACAAGCTCTGAGAGCCACATAGAAGTTTGAAGCAGCAGAAGTGCTTAAGGGGGTGCGCTCAGGAAGCGGAGGGTCCAGATTATGGATCTTGCCATGGATCTGTGCTTTTGTGCCTGCCTTCATCTCTGATCCCTTAGCTTAAGCTCAGTTTTCAGGGCTTGGGGTAGAAACTGGATCCAGGAACTGGAAAAGGGCCACACAAAAGTTAGCCACAGTCTGCATTTGGCTCTCGGGCTCTCGGTTCCCTACCCATGGTGCACTGCACACTATTCCAATAAAAAGTTTGGCAACACTATACTCAGTCAGGGGCGTAGGTAGGTTGGAATGGACCCAGGTGCAAGAAATGGGCTGCCCCCCATCACCATCCTCTCCCCTGTCCCACTGCCTCCCCTCCTTTCTCCCCCCAGCACCTCTCCCTCCCTCCGCTTGCGGCACCGGAGCCCTGGAGGCTGTGGCTGAGCTGCCTGCCTCATGCCGGCACCACTGGTGCTTCCTCTGTCCTATGCCACCTGCCAGGTGGAGGCGCTTCCGCTCAGCTCAGTTTCTGACCAGCCACACCGCAACAGGACAGGATTTGTGCCCCGCCACCCCAGCTCGGACCCCAGGATCAATGTCCCCCCCGTCCCTATGATAGCTACCTCCCTGTACTCAGCCTGTCTCCTTGGGGCTGGAACTGAGCAGGGAGATTGCTCTGCAAACCCCCACAATGCACTGGGGGAACGTTCCTTCAGCTGCCAGCTGTGGGGAACAAGCTCCGTTTCACCGGGACAATATTGAGTCACACTTATCAGTGCCTAGGGCAAGGCTTGGGAGCCACATGTCACTCTTAGTTCAAGTGCAGCTTTTGGTCAGAGGTCTCCTTCTAGGCTCCACAGAGTTTTAATGGTCCTGCGTCTTACTTCGTTCCATGCTACAGTTCTATGATTCTCGTGCCTATTTAGTGGGGGTTATTATTTTTTTTATAAGATCTAAAACCATCTGCTGTTAATCTTTTGAAGACAACAGGTCTCTCTCAGGCTTCCTTTCCTGACCCCAGACCTCAGAACCTCTCTTGGGTTCCTTAATCCCAGTCCTTTCCTCTGGTTTCCAGCCTAAGACCCAGGGCCTCTTTCTGGCCTCCCAAAGCCAAGATTGAGCCCGTACCTTTCAAGCGCCCCAGATTTCCCAGGACCTCCCTGAGTTAACCCTTCTTTTGTTCTCTGTCTGGTAGTCATGGAAACCTGCTGCAGAGTCTCTAGGAAGGGAGGTGTGAAAGACAGCAATTTGCAAGCCATCCATGGGACGTATCGGGGATTTTAAAGATGTCCAGGAAAATCTGGGATGCTTGAGAGTTATGACTGGGCCTCTTTTTGGTTTTGTGACTCAAGACACAGGGATTCTCTTCGGTCCCCTCTCTTCGGTTTGGTTCTCTGATCTCTCATTCTGCTGGTTGAAAGGCTCAACCACTCTGCCTAGAGCTGGGAGAACGGCGGGGGGTGGGGAGGTATCCATGAACAGGAGCAATGAAAGAACGTTTGGACCCCAGGAAAGATGGTCCCCTGGATTCTCAACCCTCATTGGCACGAGGATGGGAGGAGCAGATAGGAGTGGTACACACATGCCAATGGCTTGAGACTCAAGCCAGTCAGTCTACTCTGGTCCTTTTTGCTGCCAGGCTCTGAGGTTTTACCCCATTCCCCCTGACCTCTCCCAGGGCTAAACCAAGCTTGTTAGACCTGCGTCACACATTCGCTGCCTCTGGATTTATGCTGACATAACTGAGAGCAGGATTTGGCCCTTGCCATTTGCTCTGCAAATAACAAACCTCTTATGGGATGTGAGCTAGAGCTGGGATGAGGGGAATTGCCAGGGCTAATATTCTTTGAGCCACAGGGTTCTCTTTATTTTAAAAATGGGGGGGAGCTGGGTTTGTATTGACCCTCCCTTCTGGTGCCTCTTCCTCCTCGCTCCTGCTGGAGGGGATTGGCTTAGGCTGCAGATGGATTTCACCTGGGGGACAGGCCTCTTAGTGGCCAGCCTGGCCGCATTTGTTTGCTCAGCAGTGGTTGCAGATAAATGGATGCTAAAAGGCTTTGTGGTTCATTGATGGCCAGGCTCCTGACCACACATTCTTCATCCATTTCTTGGGAGAGACAATGAGCTCCTCCTGAGCTGGTGGCTGCTTCTTGGGTCCTAAGTTCTGCCACCAACACAGGGCCTGACCTGCTCCCCTGGACAAAGTAAGTGGGCCTTTGGGCACGGTGCCCAAACATAAGGGACTGGCCTTGAACCAGTGCCCAAGCATAAGGGACCAGGCTTTCCACATAGGGCTGCTGTGGCCACACCTCTTAACCTCCCGATTGACCCTTGTCCCTGCCTTTGTCCAGCTTCCTGATTGGCTGCCTGCCAAATAAAGGCTGGCTGACAGTGGCAGGAAGTTGGGCAGATGAATGTGTCACCCCACCCTTCCTGTGTTCCATCCTGTATCTGCTCTGCCTGACATTTGCCCCGCCCTGCATCTGCTCCAGTCCATCCTGCTCTACATCATCTGTGCTCCGCCCCACCTTGCATCTGCTCCAGTCCATCCTGCTCTACATCCTCTGTGCTCCGCCCCACCTTGCATCCTCTCCAATCCATCCTGCTCTACATCCTCTGTTCTCCACCCCGCCCTGCATCTGCTCCAATCCATCCTGCTCTACATCCTCTGTTCTCCACCCCGCCCTGCATCTGCTCCAATCCATCCTGCTCTACATCATCTGTGCTCCGCCCCACCCTGCATCTGCTCCAGTCCATCCTGCTCTGCTCCACTCTGGCATGCATCTGTTCCGCCCTGTATCTGCCCCTAGATTCTCTTTTGGACTCCAACCCTGATCCCACTACAGTTTGGTCCTGATCCTGTACAACTCTCAGCCCTGATCCTCTTACATCCTGATACGATGGGACCATGTGACTGTCAGAGCTTTTCTGGGTGCCATGGAACTTCAGAGCCCTGGGACATTTCAAGGCTCACACAGATCCCTCTGAAGGCCAGATTTGGCATCACCCCTGCTTTCTGCTGCTCAGCTGTTGGGGAAGAGCAGGAAGACCCACCTGCTGTGCAAACCTTGGGCTGGCAGACTTTCAACCCAGCATGGGCACAGTGGCATGAAGGGCTTCATTCCCCCTTCGGTGTATCCAGCGGACTCAGGTTCACCCCCTCCCCCACATGCTGCAATGCCCCACTCAATAAACTCTGTACTTCCCATTAGATCATTATTCTGTGGTTGAGGCTTTTGTTTTTCTTATCTTCTCCAAAGCGGGGAATATTTCCAAGGGCTGAGCACTGAGATGATTAGCGTTTCTTAATAATGTTTTAATTCTACGATGAGCTAAATTACCCCTCCTCCCCCACTGTCTAATTTCCCGTGTTGGTGCCAACAAACAGTGGATGGAACCCTTGGTAATAAGTGGTAGGAGAGGGCCGTGCCATGCCAGGGAGTGGGCACTGACATTTTGCTTGGGCTTTGAGACTGGAATTTCAGCCATGCGGGTCTGCTCTCTTTGCTTGGTGGAGGCAACAGAGAGGGGGTGGTATGGTCTGTAATGGTGCTTTCATAATAACTCTTTGTTGCTAATAACGCCAGGTACCTTCTGGAAGATCAGTCAGGGAGGGAGTGCCTGGAATGGAATAGCAATAAGAAAAGGGATATAATCATAAAACTATAGGATTGAAAATGACCTCAAGGGTCATGCGGTCCAGCCCCCTGCTCCAAGGCAGGATAGCCTCTGCCTAGAGACAGCTTGTCGAGGAAGCATCTGATTCTGGGACATGAATCTTCCTCATTTCCTGCCTACACAAAATACTTGTCTAGACAAGGAATGAGAGTGGGAAGAAGAAAGGAAGAGAGAGCAAAACTCAGTTAGCCAAAGCCATAATAGTGTGATGGTTATGGTTTAGGTGTTGGGCCTTTAAGGTTAGCCTGCCCATTGCTCTTAGCTCCGCCCCGGAGACCCAGCATTCTTGACAGTATGGGCTGTGAATGTGGTAGGAACTCTAGCAAGGTAGACTCACACTTGGAGCTGTCCCTAGTGCTGCTGGGTATAGCTAAGGGAGGTCTGCTATACCCTAGGAATGAAGTTATCCTCTAGATAGCAGAGAGTGATCAGTGACGAAGGAGGGTTTTTTACTTGTGGCGCAGTGAGATTAACAAAGACCTGAAGGTTCCCAAACTGTGGGCTGGGAGATCAAGTGGAGGTTGCAACAAATGCCCTTGGGATTGTGATCTTCTTGCTACCTCATGTACTTTGTATGTCTCTGTTGGGGGATGAGGGCACATATCTATAAGTCTCAACATGGAGTCATACAGGCAAAACATTGGTAACCACTGGGTAAATCAGTTCTTTCTTCCTAAGATGTCTGAGCCTGTTCGCTCAACATGAAAGTGCCTCCAAATTGCACTCTGGACTTTTGCAGTCCAGGTATCTGTGTGCACCTTTTCCTCCCCTTCACCCCCACACTCTGCCTGACAGGTGAAGGTGCAGCCTCTTTAAGAACACTGCAGAGAGCAGAAACAATCAAGGAAATGAGCCACAGCTGGCTACAGTGGCAGAAGTTTACTTAAGCCTGTGGAATTATACAGTTCACTGCTGGTGACTGAATTCATGATCAGAGTGTAGACTGGCAGCTCTGGTCTTCTAGTCCTGCGACCCTACATAACTCTGGTTATCAGTTAAGTGTCTTGTGCTTTGTGTGTTTCTTGTATATTACATTTGTATTTCCCTGTTAAGTCTACTGTCTCTGCTTCCCTTGTGCCTTTCTTTCCTCCAATTCTCTTGGGTTCCTAGTGTGCCCTGCCCTTCCCCCCTCTCTGCCCTTTGTGTATTACATTACTAGTGCTAATGAATCCCTTCCCACCTCTCCCTCTTTCATTCCCTGGGCCCTTGGAGAATTGTCCCCCACACAACCTGCACTCCTAGTCCCTGGAATTTAAAGGGTGTGTTAGCTTGTGTGTGTTAGGAGTATTTTGCCCCTCCTGCTGTGCGGTTCCTTTCTCTACTTGGCCAGGTTTTTGAATACTCCCGAATTATGAGAACTGGCTTTGCTGAATCAGTCTGCTGTTGTCTATCCTGAGGGGAATCTTTTGCCACAGGGCCACCTTCAGGGGGAACAGTGCAGTCCTTCCTTGAATGGTGTGACTTCTGGTTACCCCTCCATACCCTGACACTGGGTCAGAGGGAGTCCCAAGGAACTGAAGGTGGACACGCTCCTTTGGGTCACAACGGCAACTACTGATTTGACAAGGACATTGATAAATTGGAGCAGGTTCAGAGGAGGGTGACAAAGTTGATAAAAGTTATGGAAAGCAAGTCTCAGGAGGACTAGATTGAAGGAACTAGTGGTATGTTTAGCCTAGAGAAGATTATGGGGAGACATAACCATTTTCAGAGACCTAAAGGGCTGCCACCGAGAAGATGGCAAGGGACCAATCTCCATTGCTACCAAGGCCAAGACTAGAAATAATGGGCTCAAATTACAAGGAGGTAGATTTCATTTAAATATCAGGGAAAAAATTCCTAACCGTAAGAGCTGTTTTGCAATGGAATAATGCCTAGGGAGGCTGTAGGCTCTCCATTACTGGAGGTTTTCAAACAAAGGCTGGATAGGCATCTGTCGGTGATGTTGTAGCTGTAGATGTGCTGTCCCAAAGCACAGGGTTGGGAGTAGATTTTTCTCATAATCCTTTCCAGTTCTCTGACTCTACTGTGCCTTCACGGCTTCTTGACCCAGAGCAGAACTGTAGATGGGTGGCAGAAGGGCTAATCCAGTTGACAGAGGAGGGAAGCATTACTTCTCCACTGGCACCTGTAGCCTCGGCCTACTTGGATAGCTACAGGCTTGGACGGTTTTCTTAATGACACCAGGAACCTGCTGTTTCTTGCTTCTGGGGTTTCTTAGGCAAAAGCTTATCCAAAATCACTAACCTTCTGGGTTCTGCCCTTCACTACTCAGGTTGCCAGCTGCCCCTCTTGCACCACAGGTGAACTGGCTGAGCTGCTCAGACATTACCCAGACAACGCTCCGCCTGCATCGTGCAAGGTTGCTTTGGCCTCAAATGAGAAATTCTAATGGAAGTGAGGGGCCATGGAGAAGCCAGGACATGATTAAAGGAGTTTTATTAAGCCTAATTGTTCCCATTTTTATTGTGCCTGAATGTGGGGGGAATCTTAATTTCATCCACTTTAAGCACGTATGCCAAAAACTCCACGCCCCAGGAGACCAGAACATGTGAGCAGGACGCGCAGACTAGGGAGAGTGGGGCAGGACCCTAGCTCTGAACAGCTTTCAATCTTTGTTCATTTTCTCCCCTGCTCATTGACGAGTAGGGGAAATGGGTTGGATTAGGTGCACCCAGGATTAGGTGACACTTGCGATTCCTTCCAAACCTATGAGTATATGAAATTCCTTTCAAGCTATCTATGCTATTTAATGCAATCTCAATGTCTGAGATGGCAACAGACCTCAGGTCATCTTAATAATCAATTTAATGTCCTAACCGGTGGGCAACTGCCCATATTAGTAAAACTTAAAGCCCAGCAGAATTTCCTTTCCACTGGTGTCCTTCGCGAGTTACCCTTATCTGCCCCGAGGAAGCAGACCTTGCGGGTCAGAATAGCCCATTAGAAAAAGGCCTCAAACTGTTAAAATGAAATAAAAATCCTGTGATGAATAAAAACAATAGCTCCTTCATTTCCTCTTCATTTCTGATTTGAATCCTTATCTGGCACATTATATATTTAAAAAGGCAGAGCCTGGAATTTTATGGCACTTGGGTAACACTTAACCCCTCGGCACTGGCCAAATGGATTCCCATTAAGCTGAATTTATGCTAATTCTGTCCCACTAGGGTAGCCCTTGCTCCACGTGCTGGGAGGAATAGTCCCGAGTCCCAAGAGAGCCACTGCATCTTTTTGGGGAGGGATTCTGCTCTGGGATTGAAGAAATGACAAATGACTAAAGTTGAAATCTTCTTTTTGTTTCTCGCACATCCAAGAAGGAGCTACATTAACTCTGCCCAAAGCTAGGACACTGGCTGGTTTGCTTTGGATTGCAATTTACACTTTGAGATGAGGTTTAAAGGTGCTGTAACACAGAGAGCAGAAGTCTCCGAGCTGCACCTATGCCAGGAACCTGTCAGGCCCTCATGGCCTTGATTGTCGAGAGCAGGGCTGTCTAATGGGTGGGCCACAGGCTCAATCCAGCCATGGTAGGATTCTCACTATCTTGCAGTCCTAAAATCTAATCTTTTAAAATGTCACTGGGGCCGGTCGCAAGCCTCGCAGAGCCCACGTGCGCACGATTTCCACGCGGCACAGTGCGCCCGCAACAGAGGTCCACGCAGTTTGTGCGTGGGCGCTTGTGCGCAGAGCTGTGGGGCTTAGGATCGGCCCCACTGACACAAGTGATATGAGTATGCGTTACATTACATTCATTTATTTTGACTTATCCCCTGCCGTATCCCAGAATTGGCTCTGGGCAGCTTACAACAATTGAAAAAAAACACAATATTACATCAAATACATATAAAATAAATCTCACCTCTGATGCTTAACTCACCCCCAGGCAGCTTACAATAATTGAAACAATCAAATACATAGTACAATACCAATCCAATCTAATCCAGTAAATAAATAAATAAATAAATAAATAAATACACCCCCCCCCTCCACATCTTGGATCCTTAACTCACTCCCAGACACCAAAGATCCACCCTTCCGCTACCCAAATTACAGGGGGTCAGGGACCCCTACCTTCTTTCTGATGGCCCCCCTACGTTTTTAATGGCCCCCTTAGCTACTGGCTTTAGAAGGCTACAGGGGATGGCATGATTTTATTAAGCCCCCCCCCCCCATCTTTTCCCTTATAATTTGAGCCCTGCACACTTCTTACCATGCATTCCCCCCCATTCCCACTCCTGTGCCTCTCACACAAGCAGGCACTCCCCACCCCCTCACCCAGGAGAATACCAACCCCACAAACCCGTACCACACACTCAGAGGGACTGTGACTGTATCCTCCCACCACCCCCACCCCCAAACCATTCACACCCTAATCACAAGACTATTCAAAACAGAATCCACTTCGATTCTCTAATTCCACCACAATCAAATCCCACCTCTGTGGTCACTGAAGGGCGACGCCAAAGTTCCTACCCTTAAACACTGAAAGACTGACTGTTTACTGATCGACTGCCTGCGCTTTCTAGCTTCTTATAGTTCCATAAGTAACAGACTGTAGGGCAAGGGCAGGGAACCTGTTCCCTCCCAGGGGTCACTTTGAAGATCAGTACAAGCTCTGAGGGCCACATAAGGTGTTAACAAACGTGCAGCCACAGGAGAAGCTGCATGACCCTGAGTGGGGTGGGGGCCACCCCCAGCCAGGTTAGCTTGGGGAACAGACCACATATTCCCGTGGCTTGACCTGGTGGGGGAGGGGGGGCAGGAAGCGATGTATGGCCGACTGGCTCCGCCCCCCCCCCCCCATGATGAGCAGCTATGGCTGCCACTGCCAATAAAAGGCAGCAATGGCTGGCTGCCATGGAAACCTGCCATGCCGGGCCAGGGAGGCATGAAAATAGATGTGCCCACCCGGTTCAGCCTGCCTGGGTGGCTCCTGGGTCTGGACCATGGGCCCAGTTCCTTTCTGGGTCCATGTTTCCAGCCCAGGCTCACATCTGACGGGCCCGGAACAAACGTGCAGGTTTGGGACTGGTCCAGGCTGGCCAGAGCGGGTCCAACCGGGCCAGTGTCATGTTTGAAAACCAGCGGCGGCCCTAGACTACTGTCAGTGGCACCGGGGACAGGGGAGAGCAGGGGCAGGGCACAGATCTCTGACGGAGATCTGAGTTGAGCATGAGTTGATCTGAGTTGAGCATGCTCTGAGTTGAGCATGCACTCCACAGCACATCTCCCCACCGAATGCCTCAATTGAACAGTGAACTGCTTGCAGTGCCAGCCCAGCAGCCAGTCCCCGGGAGGGACCCCCGCAACAACGCACGGTAAGTAAACGCGTGCGGGGGGGGGACTCGAGGAGCAGAGGCTAGGGGCCTGGGATGGAAGGGGGGGGAGGGTGCACGAGACTGGGNCCCTCCACCCCCCTTCCATGATCCCAGGCCCCCATCCTGGGAGACATTGAGGAAGGATGGGGGGTGAGGGGAGTGGGGGCTAGTGGGTTAGATATGGGGGGGGCTGGGATCCAGGACTCCTGGGTTCTCAGGGAGGGAAGTGGGGGGCTAGTGGGTTAGTGCAGGGGGGACTGTGTGCGGTAAAATTGAGGTTTGGAAATCCTGAGAGAGATGTCACTGTAAGTCATGCGATTTATTTCAGTTGTGTTCAAAATGCTGGAAATGGGATGTGCGTGCTAAAATTGATGGTTCCCTGTGTTTGGGGTTTAAAAATTAATTATTTTAAGCTTGATGTGCATGTAGACTGTGTTTTCTTCCATCCGATGTTAACCCTGGGAACTCCTTGCTGCTGGATTATGCCAGTGTTTTCCCAGTGTTATGCCAGTGTGTTGGGTGTTTCCCCGTGTTTGGGGTTTATAAATTACTTATTTTAAGCTTGATGTGCATGTAGACAGTGTTTTCTTCCATCCGATGTTAACCCTGGGAACTCCTTGCTGCTGGGTTTTGCCAGTGTTATGCCAGTTTTGTGCCAGTGTTTTGCCAGTGCTATGGGTGTGTTCCTGTGTTTGGGGTTTATAAATTATTTATTTTAAGCTTGATGTGCATGTAGACTGTATTTTCTTCCATCCGATGTTAACCCTGGGAACTTCTTGCTGCTGGGTTTTGCGCCAGTTTAGTGCCAGTGTTTTGCCAGTGTTATGCCAGTGTTTTGGGTGTTTCCCTGTGATTTGGGCTTATACATTATTTATTTTAAGCTTGATGTACATGTAGACTGGGTTTTTTTCCATCCGATGTTAACCCTGGAAACTTCTTGCTGCTGGGTTTTGCCATGCCACTGGCCTACCGTCCCCCTGGCTCTGCCTACCGTCCCCAGTGCTACTGTCCCCTACTGCCCCAGTGCTCCTCCAACATCAAAACCCACCAGCCACCCCTGTTGAAAACACTCACAGACATTGGGGGCAGCAGGTGCACTCAGAAAGAGGAGGGTCCAGATCATGGATGTCTGCCATAGCTCTATCCCTTCTTCTTGAGTGCCTGCCCTCATCTCTGCTCCCTTCCCCAGAGCTCAGTCATTCAGTGCTTGAGGGCAGGAACTGGATCCAGAGGCCAGATCCAGGAAATGCAAAGGGGCCAAATAAAAACTAGCTGTGAGCCATGGGCTTGAGGTTCTCTGCCCCTGATGTATGTGTAAAATGCTTTTTGTACAGAGCTAGTGGAGGGGGGCGGGAACGGCTTTGTGAGTCTCTTGGACAATTAAAGTGAAGCTCTTGCTCAGGGTTGGTCCTCCTGAGCCCAGCGCTGCCTTAACACACTGGCATAACACTGGGAAAACACTGGCATAATCCAGCAGCAAGGAGTTCCCAGGGTTAACTTCATTGAACCTAAGGCTGTTTTCCCACAAGCAGCTTCTGGCATAGCGGGAGCATGCGCTATTCAAATCTAGCGCAGCTTCTGTTCCGTGGGAAAGGCGGAAGTGCAGCTCTCCCGCCACCAAGCTCACGCATCAGACAGGGTAGGATTTCACTATCTGTCTGATGTGTGAGCTTGCCGGTGGGAGAGCCGCACTTCCTCCTTTCCCGCTAAATGGGAGCTGCGCTAGCTTTGAATAGCGCATGCTCCCGCGGTGCCAAAGCAGCTCATGAGACAGCAGCCCGAGTCTCAGCAGCTAAACAGCAGCGGCTCCTCGGAATCTCAGCAGCCAGGGACTGGAGAACACCAGCTCCACCTGCCAATCACAAACCAGATGAGGTTTGTGAATGTGAACATGCATGTATTTGTCTTCCGGCTCTTGGCCAGATGAAGATTTGCTGTTCTTGGAGCTGGGAATTTTGGCCACCCTAGATCCAGTGTGAAATAAAGGAACTCTTCTAGTGGTGCGTCCTCACGTATCCCAAATATTTGATCACAAAGAAGCCAGCTGGGTCCATCTGTGATTAATCATGCAAATACCCAATAAAGGAAATTGATATACTCCTCGTAGCCTAGTCAGAACTCACAGGACAGTGTTGAAGCCAAGCATAGACTCCATGATATCCTGATCATGCCTTGTGCCACGATGGTTGAGGACAGCACCTGGAAAGTGGCAGGGAAAGAGGCACATAGACTCTAAGATCATAGAGACCAGAGGAAAGAGAGACCTGCTCATTGCATCCCTGACACATGGCACCTGCGCTGAGAGAGATGATGTTGACTTCCTATCTTTCTGTGTCTCTCTGATCATATATGCTGCAAGGCAGGGCATTCTTTCCTGGCGTGATAGCAAGAGGAGTTGGCTCAAACAGCTCAATCACCACTGTCCGCACTGCACACTGGGTGTTTTTACACACACATTTCTTCTGCATGTTTGCTTTTACACCCTGAATTTTCTGTGTGTCTAAATCACTCACCCAGATCTTAAACATCTGGATCTTTGAATGTCTGCGTAGGACGTCTCCCAGAACTTTTGTGTGTAAAAAGTTCTCCTGGTAAACTGCTTTGCTCCGGGCAGCTGTAGTCACTTGGTTTCCATGGCAGCCTGTCACATCTACAGCTGCGGCTACTTTAGGCTGCCTCAGGGCAGTGTTTGTGTGAAGAATGCATCCAGGAACTGCCTCAGGGCAGTGTGTGTGTGAAAAATGCATCTGGAACTTACTTGTGGACTTGTAAACCCAGAAGATTGAAACATCCGGAACTTTAAGGTGTAAAAATGCCCATTGTCTGTTTGCTGGTGACAGTTAAGGAGAGACGAAGCTTGGGGGGGGGGATGTCATAGCTCCATTGCAGCAGGAGATACTGGGCCCTTCCATGCCAGTACCTGCTGCTCAGAATGTTCTGTCCTGTTAGAAAAGTAGTTCCCATTTCTGTGCTCTCTTCCTGAGCTGTCTATTCAGCACTCCATAGAGCGGAGACCACAGAGCTGGGCGCACCTGCAGAATTAAATTCACAGGGCTGCAGGGGCTGGGAGAGTCCCTTTGCTCTGCCCTGCTCCAGGAAAGGGGTGTGGTCATGTCAGAAAGGGGTGGGGAAACCCCTTTGCCCCACCCCTTTCTGACTGGCCACACCCCTCTCAATGTGTCATGAATGATGTCATGGAACTCAGAAAGAGGTGGTGGTGGCCATGCCTGAAATCCTCTTCACGCCCCACTCATTTCCAATGGTGGCCATACCTAAAGGGCTCGGACGGGGCAGGGGCAGATGGGAGTTAGATTGGTGCAAATGGACCCCCTGGTACCCTTTCCTGGCAGCCATGCACACACAGCCCCCTAACACACCCCCTAACACTAGAACAAAAGCTATACCACTCCATAGAAAAATCACCCCCAAAGCCTCTAGCACCCCATAGAACAGGCACCTTACAATACTGAATTCTGGACATTCAGCATCCAACCCTGCCATCAGACAAAGACCCCCAATTCCTGGATTGTTCAGTCATGTGGCATCCCTAAAGGAGGTAGCTAGTGGATCCTCTGGGACCCAGGCTGCCTGACGGGAGTCTGGCACAAGCTGCTCCCTGCTCTCAGGGAGGTCGAGATATTCTCTCAGCCACTCAGTGCCGAGCTTGGGTTTGCTCTGTATCCAAGGAGAGTGGGGGTCACCTGCTTCCTGTGGTGATGCTTTGGCCCTGGTGCCTTTTTCCCAGGTGCCCTCTAAGGGCTGGCTTTCTTATATGACCCTTGCAGGCTTCCCCACATTCTGGGTACGCTGTGGGTAGAATCAGCACAGGGGGGCGGTTAGTTCCTTCCTGTTCCCCTTCTCTTGCTGCATCTGTTTTTAGAATAAATAAATCCTTTCTCTGGGAAACATTTGCCACCAAACCAGAATAGCTCAAGCTCAGCTGAAGACCTTTCTCCTATTTTTGTTACCATTTTCCATTTGTCTCACAGAGAGAGAGAGTCCAGTTTTCCTTTCCTATTCCACAAAATAACTCCTTTAAATTAGGGCAGCTTCTCCCTGGCTGCAGAAAATAACAGATTCACCAGGGGGCACCACTCCTGATCTGCCCCGTAACGTGCCCAAATGCCATGGGGATGGGGAGTAGGTGATATAGGGCTCTGCTGTGTCTTCACTGGGGGTGTTTCTCCTTTCACTACTGTGGCCTATAAATGGCCCCTCTAGACTACAACAGCATGCAATGCCTGGGGCAGGGGCCAGTCTACATCCCAGAGAATCTAAACTGGTTTAAAGGGGAAAAAATCCAAAGAATCTCAGGTGAATTATCTTCCCCTGATTGTGAAGAGCTGGGAGCAGTGAGAGGAGAAAGGGACAGAGCAGGGAAATGCTCCCTTCACGTGTCTGCTGCTAATGTGGCAGCATGCCCAGGACAACACACACACACAGCTCTCTCCCTCCCCTCCTCTCCCTCACACACACACACACACATTGTTTCTCTCACACATAATAATTCTCTCTTTTATGACACTTTCACATACACTCACATCTCTCTTTTTCTCACTCACTCACGCAGACACACAATCATTCTCTGTCACAACACATACACAATCTCACACTCACAATTATCACATTCTCACACAAAACCATTCTTTCACAACACTCGCACAATCACTGCATCTCCCTCTCATTCTGTTTCACACACACATTCACTCTCATGCATCACACACACACAGAATCATTCTGTCACAACACACAATCACATGCTCTTTCTCACACAGTCTCTCTCTCTCACACACACACACACACACACACACACACACACACACACACACACACACANACACACACACACACACACACACACACACACACACACACACACACACACACACACACACACACACGGTGCAGCCACAAGAGATGCCCTGAGGAGGCTGTCATCCCTTGGGAAGCCTTAACCCAGATTGGGAAGTCAGGCCACTCAGTGCAGTGTATTGAGTGGCAATACTGCAATACTGCTGCCAGATGTTTGCCGCAAGGACACATTGCGTAGCAGCCTTACCCACATGGGGTAAGGATGGCAAGGGAGTGGTGGTCCATGTGCCGGGGCTCCCCCTGCCCCACCGTGCAGTGAGCTCTGTGGTGTGACTGAGTGGCAGGCGCTGTCTGTTGCACACTGCCATGCCACGGCCGGGGGCAGGACTTTGGTCGGGCCAGGAAAATGAGGTAAGGCAGAGCCAGGATGAGAGCCCACTCATGTGGCTGGCGCCTTGGCCTGCTCCAGCCATGGCAGGACCTCTGACAGCACCCCTGTCTGCCCATGAGGGGAGGTGCACCCATATGCCCTGCTCCCCGCGCTGACCCCAAAGTGTGACGAGTGTGCTTGCCTGACACAGGACCACATGGGGATCGGGCACCCACAGCTTGTGTGGTTGCACCCATTCTCTCTTTGGGTGTTTTCAGATGGACACCAGCTCCACCTCACCTGCGGGTGGACTGTCTGTGTAAAGACAGGACACCCAAGAATGAAGCAGAGCAGAAGCGGAGCAGGTGCCATTTGCTCTGGGCCAGCTCCGCTTGGGGTGTTCTGGAACATCCCAGAGTGCCGCAAGTGGAGCAGGCCATTCAAACCTGGAGCACTGGCCATGGGCAGAGCAGCAGTCTGTCTACTCGCAGACAGGCCACTGCAGTTCTGCTTCTGGCCACGGGTTGACCTAGCAACAGCCATGGAGCTGCTGGAAGCAGCCTAGAGTGGCTGGCGATCTACCCACAACTCTATGGTGTAGGAGAGCGTGTGTCGTACACACAGACTATAGACTGCGGTGGTGGGTGCCTGCATTTGAACCCACCACAGCTGGAGCAGACCCGGGAGTGGCCCCTGTAGCAGAACTTCACCCCTCCCTCACTCTCCTTGATTCCTTTCCCAAACAGAGAGAGGAGTGCAGGTGCAGATCCTCTGGAGAAGTTCCTTCACGCACCCCCTGCTTCACTCTCTCCTCTCGCAGCCACCCCTCAGGTGAGAGAGCTTGTTTACTCTCTCCTCTGGGGTGGCCCTCCAGAGCAGAACCTCACCCTTCTTCACTCCCCTGTTCCTTTCCCAAATGAAGAGAGAAGATCCTTCCTGTACCCCCCGCCTCGCTCTCTCCTCTCGCAGCCACCTCTCTCTCAGCTAAGAGGGCTTAATCACTCTCTCCTCTCGCAGCCCTCTCTCAGTTGGGAGAGCGCGCTAGGGCTGCTTTGGATGGGAAGGGGGTTTACGACCAGGGAAGAAGCCTTCTCTGGCTGTGACTTCCCTTTCCATGAGAGCCTGGGCCGGGGAGAGGGAAAGTGTTAAGTGGCACCAATGGTGGCAGCTGCCACCAGCACATGAAATGCAGGCAGGGGGATGCCTGTTTATTAGCTCTACACACTAAAAGATGTGATTGGGAGCTGCATGGGGGCCGCACGGACTGAACATGGACTGCAGTGGGCTATCATCTCATTTATAAACATCCTCTCTCTCTGGGTGTTTTCAGACAGACAGGAAGAGGCTCGGAGCAGTCGCGTGGGTGCCGCAAGGAGGGGCTTCACATCCCATGGGTTTGACTGCCTTCACACAGACAGCCCAGCAGCACATGGAAGATCCATGCGTTCAGGCAGCAAACACACGTTCCCCCTGCCCTGGGAAAGCTCCAGGTCAAGAACACGCAGATAGGTGGGTCAACCCCTTGGTCCGGCCTGTGTTGCTCACTGCCCCACTCCTGCGGGGCGCAGGAGCCTGCCCCTTGCCAGGAGCCCAGCTCTAGCAACCATGGAAACACAACGCAGCAGCAGCTGTTAACTCCTTACTGCCCACAGCCCTGAGAGCCGGGTCAACCTTTGCCGAACTGCACACCCCTGGGGGTGGCAGAGCGGGGCGGACAAACGCCAGCCCTGGAGACCCCGCGACACCCACACAATGCTGATGTCCAGGAGCAAAAGGCAGACTTTGTATTAAGTGACCAAAATGAACAGAGAAAGAGGAAGGCCCAGAGAGTAGGCAGTTCAGGTCGGGAGCTGGTGGGCACTGCTGCTCCTCCGTCCCTTCTGCACACGCTGGTCTCCATTCTCCCTGCAGGATTCCTGTGTGGGGCTGATGTGTGTTTGGATTTTGTCTGTGTTCCTTTAAGGGAAGCTTTGGGCAAATCCAGAGCTGCTGTCCATCTTTTATACCCAATCACTCTCGCTTTTTAGAGGGACGTGGGGCTGCCCACCCCATGAGCCTCTCAGGAGGTGTACCTCCACGTCCACCTGCTCCCAGACCTGTATGGGTCTACTTCAGATGGACCCAGTGCATTCCCCGGGCCATGGTCCATCCATGCAGTGCCCCCCACCCACACACACCATTGAGTTGTGGGCAATCGCCTGATGCTCTAAGCTGGTGCCCGCAACTCTATGGTGTTGCCAGAGGCAATGTCCAGCTGGCCGTGGAACTGCAGCATGTGTCCACGCATCAGATGGACAGCTGCTCTGCTTTGGGCTGATGCCCCAGGTTTGGTCGGCCTGCTCTGCTGGCGCTGCTCTGGGATGTTCCAGAGCACTGCAACTGGGGCTGCTCCTGCACATCTGGTGGGGCACCTTTAGATGGACCGGCCAGCCTCGGGGTGAAGCAGGCTGGCACAACCAGCACCAGGGTAGCCCATCCATCTGAAAACACCCATTGAACCTGAGTCCTGTATTTATTTATTTATTTTATTTTACTTTGTAGCATTTTATGCCGCACCCTCCTGCACAACAGCAGCTCGGTGAGGTACTGCAGCCCCCGCCCTGCTCATCCAATCCTGGCCTCTCACAGCTCTGCCCAAAACCACTATGTTTGCACTGACAGCTTCCCCTACCCCCGAAAGCCCTGCTATTCCAATCCAAAAATGGTATTAAATCCACACACAATCAAGTAAAAAGTTGGAAGATAATTCAGAGCCCTCAAAGCTTCTGGCACTTCCTCAGCAGGGAAATCAGCCCCCTGATGTAGAACAAGACTCCAGCCCTAGAGATGAGGCACCGTTAAGGACAACGCCCCCTCCTTCCCCTGAGGACCTGCCATCTCTCACTTTGGTCCCTCACACAAACATCCCATGCCACCTCATCCCCTCATGGACTGACAGAGGCCTAAAAGCATCTTCCCTTCCACAACCTCACAATGGGGCAATGGGCCACGACTGACTCAGTCTGGAAACCAAACCATCTGCCAAAGGGCTCTCCAGGGCCGAGGGACTATGGCCTCATGCTTGCAGGGTGGTTCCTCCAGCCCTAGGAGAAGAGGTGCCTTCCCATTCCCCTCAGGCACACTGGCTGAGCTGACCTCCTCTGTCCCCTCTCTCACCCTCCCATGCCTCCCCTGTTCTCCTAACCACCTGGAACTCCCTCCCTGCCCACATCCACCTCCCCTCTCCCTTTGTACCTTCAGATCCCTCATCAAGACCCACCTCTTCCGATCTTCCCTCCCCAACTCCTCGCTCCCCTCACCTAACTCCTGCTGATACCCTCCATCCAGTACAATATGTTACCTGAGTTCTCTGTACTCATATCCTCACCATATGGACCAACCAGACATCATTCTCAATGTAACTAAGCCAAGCACATGCACCTGGGACCCTGCATCTTCGTGAATGTTATGAAAAGAAATAAAAGGGATTCAGCTGCCTTTCTGCACATCGGGTGAAGCAGATCCCTGTCCAAGAGGGGTTCAGCTGCTTTTCTGCACCTGGGTGAAGCAGGTGCTTTTCTAAAAAAGGTTTCAGCTGCTTTTCCGCACCCTGGTGAAGCAGGTCCCTTTCTAAATAGGGGTTTCAGCTGCTTTTCTGCACCCTGGTGAAGCAGGTCCCTGTCCAGGAGGGGTTTCCTCTGCTTTTCTGCAACCTGGTGAAGCAGGTCCCTTTTAATTCCTGGGATCAAGTGGAAATACTACTGGTTTGAGAGGGTGGGGAATTACTCTTCTGTTTCTAGTAATGACTCTTTTGTTCAATCAAATAGGCATTTATTCACTAATAGCAGCACTATTAACATACCAATTATAAAGGAGACACTTGCACGTAACATATAATCCCTCACCTTACTCGGACTACTTCAAATACATACAAAAGCATATATTTTTACGTGATCAGAGGTCAATGGTCTGGTTCCAGAAGGAAGGCAGGAAGGGGACCCAACGATGCTGAGAGAAAGAGAACCTCGCGGCCAGGCATGTTGCAGGACTTCCTAAGGAGAAGTCCCAGAGACGACGAATCACCGAGCTCGTCAGCTCCCTGATAAGGGCTAGGGACTGAGGACCGTGAAAGGCCAAGAACTGATCCAGAGGCTGGTCTTATATACAAGTTTCCCTTATTACTTATCCATGTTAAGGGGCTGTTTGCCTCTTACTCCAGAATGTTCCCCTTATGGCTATCCATGATTGGGGTCCTTCTGTTTAGTCATTGGTGTGGGGGTTTGCCCTGACTGATAGGGTCTGGCCTTTGGCCCTGGGTCACCCACACCCTTCTTAGAGGCATCTGGTTGTCTGATAAGGCCATCTTCTCTTGCTCATATGGTTTAACTCTGTTATCAGTTTCTGACCTTCCTTTTGTCCCTCCATGTTCCTATGAGTTATAAACTATTCAGTTGTTTTGGGAACACGAGGTTTCTGCTCACTCTCAAGCATCATTTTACTTCCTCTGACCAATTTGACCATCTTGCTCCTGACACTTTCTGTTCTTTTAAATCAATGAATGAATACATGTACTAAATAATGTCTTACCTAATTTCTAGCATTCTACATAGTCCTAAATAACAGCCACAATGGTCTACACAAAAGTTACATTCAAAGTGTTACATACTTATACATCCAGTGTATGCTTTTGGTTACATTTCAAACAAAGAGTGAGTTACAGTAACATTCAATGTCTGTTCTGGCACATTTGTGTCAGATGAAGCACTTCTGATCTGATTACATTGTAGCAAGGAAATTAGCATGTTTGTTAGGCTCAGGCCATATCATAAGAGTTACACTCTTTGTCTCTCCCTCTGTTCCCGTTCCTTCATCTCCCCCCTCCTCCCTCTGTCTCTCTGATTGTAAGCCCTAGGGCAGGGACTAGGGACTTATTTTGTAAAGCACCAGGTACATGGTTGCGCTATATAAATGCTTGCTAATAATAATAATAATAATTAATAATGAGCTGGCACTGGGCAATCCAGGACCATCAGAGGCAAAAGAACAGTGAAATTTCTCCTGAAGAACTAGCTACACCTAACACAGCTCGACTTGCTCTAGAGAGAGGTGGGTGCACTGCAGAACCACAGAGAGCTCCCAACCCCCCTTTTCTTAAAAAAATCCTTTTTCACCTACTTAAAACCTTCCAAGTGGGCGGCGAGCACAGCAACCGCTCAACTCAAAGACTCTCTTCCCTACCACCTCTGGCTGGGGTGTGTGGGGAGGGGAAGGCAGGTGGAAGAGCAGCTGATCAGCTGTGATTACAGTTGGGAAGGGGCAGATAGGGGAAGAAATGAATCCAGGGAGGTTTTGCTCTGCAGCTTTGTAAATTGGGGTGTGGGGTGCAGGGGGCACAGGCTGACGATGGAGTTGAAAGTGTGAGGGGCTAAAAGGAGGGGGATAGAGATGGGTCTCTAAACACCCTGTCAGAGACCAGCTTCAGGGACAAAAGCCAGTCCCATCCCAGCTAGGTTAAACTCCCTCAGCAAGGAAGCTTCTGTGGGTCTGAAATTTGAGGAGAGGGATTTATTTAGATGGCCGTGAACCCTGGGGCAGAGTCTCCCGAGGGCAATGGCAGCAGCCCTCCGCCCCCTCACGTCACCCTGAAGGAGAGAGAGACTGAAAAAGCAGAGAAGGAAAAATGAAAAATGTTCTCAGCTTTTTCTTTTTTTAAAAAAACCACCTTTTCTTCTCTTGTCCCAGTTTCTCAGCCTCAGCATCTCTGACTGCGGCTGCCACCAGTCCTCAGCCTCCCATCACACACATCCCTCCCCCACCATGCTGCAGCAGGCCAGGAAAGCCCCACCCTTTGATCGGTGTACCTTGGCCCTGCCTGGCAGCTCCAGGGCACAATGAGGGCTTTTAGACTGACATCTGCCCTGGTGCTGGCTATGCCAGCCTGCTTCACCTCTGGGTTGGCTGGTCTCTATAAAAGTGCTCCACCAGATGTAGAAGCTGAGCAGGTGCAGGGCAGCCCTGATTGTGGCGCTCCAGAACATCCTGGAACAATGCCGGAGGAGCGGGCCGGCCAAACCCAGGCAGCTGCTGTCTGTCGGCTCAGCTGACCCACGCTGCACATTGCCCCGGGCAACACCACAGAGTTGCAGGTGCCAGCCTAGACTGTAGGGCAATCTGCTCGGCTCGCAACTCTATGGTGCATGGGGAGGTGCTGCACTGATGGATCATGGGCTATTGCCAAGGCAACCACCTGGTCTGTCTAAAACAGACCCAGGTGGGGTTGCAAGCGGGCAAGGGTGCACCTCTGGTCAGAGCAGCTCCAGGGGCAGGCAGCCTCTGTGTCTGTCTGTTTACACCCAATGAGGATAGCAAGAAGCTGTCCCCCTTGGTCACACCCAGGACTACGCACTCCCGGATCCACCTTTCCAGCTCTATTTGCTTCCCAGAGGGGGGAGGGGTGTGTGTGTGCCACGGGGGAATGGGCAGGGAGTGTGAGGAATGAGAAAGAGACAGCGCTTAAATGGCCAAATAGGATGGCACCCCCATTAGGTAGGCCTCTCTGTCTCCCAGGTGGTGCACACCATCCCCTCTGGGGGTGCAAACAGATCCTGGAGGGGAGAAAAGGACAGAGAGGGGAGGAACAGGGGTTGGAGGGCACGGCTAAGGGAGGAAGGGCTGGCACCTCCCTCCTGGAGGAAACCTGCAGGGCAGAGCCTAAAGGAGTATCAGAGTTAAAACCATGATTAGGAGGGGCTGTGGAACTGCCTCTGAATTCTCCCATCCCTTGTTCAGAGCTCCCTTAACCCCGCCACTCCCCACTCATACACTGCGTCTTTCTCTCTCTCTTTCTCTCTCTCATCAGCACAACCAGCATCTCCGGATCAGCCCTGCAGAAAGCTCTCCCCTGGCAAACACCTGCCTTGCAGTTCTGTTGCTAGCCTGGGCCACCTCTCCCCCTGTGTGCGTGACACACTGTTCCATCCTGCTCTTGGAAACTTGATGTGCTTTCCTTCATGGGAAGGAAGTTCAATGGCACCAGATCTCAGATGAATCAGCCTCTGAGAGGGTGGACAATCTGGGGCTGGCAACCCGTTGTTTGAGGGGGGCGGGGGCGAATCCTAGCTGAGCTGGATCTGTTCCTGTGGCCAGCAGGTGGCATTGTGCTCATTCCTGCACTTTGATTTGTATGTCTTGTTTGCTGTGTGCTGTACTACAGACTGCTTGAGTCAAATTCCTTGTGTGGGACAATTATGCCTCGTTTTAGGTTGTTGTTGTGTTGCTGTTTTTTAAGCAAAGCTATTTATTCATTTCACATTTCACTCTTCTCAAATGCTCCGTACTCTGCCAATTGTTGGCAGCCTCCCTCACAAGTTGGAAATTGGCAGCCACCCTCACAAGTTGGAAGCAGGACCAATCTTGCCACAGGGAGATACAGGCCCTGTTATTTTCTTTCTGCTTCTGGGCCCCCCACAGTGGTTCCCTTTTTCACCAGGGCAGAGTGCAGGGCCACTACTCCCTCCCAGGGAAGCCCCAAACACAATGTTTGTCACCCAGCGGCCCTCCTCGGTACGTGGAGCGGCTTGGGGGGCGGCGGCTGTTGTCCCTCCCCTGCCCTTGCAGAGAAGAAAGCACGTGAGGGTGGGGGTGCACGGCATGATCAGAAGCGGCACGAAGCAAACTCTCGTGAGGAGCAGGAGCTCACTGCCGCCATCTTGGTCCAGGCACGGATCCCGCCATTCCGCACCTGGACAGCATCAAAGGAGCACCCTCCCACCCTCCCTTTATGCACTGTGGGTAGCACTGGTAGCTGAAATTGGGTTCAGGGCCGGGAAGGAATTTTGGCCACTAGGATGATTGGCTCAGATCCTGGTTGGTTTTTTCGCCTTCCTCACAGTGTTAACTCATGATTGGCTACTGGTGGGAAGGGGTTTTACTAGATAAATAACTGTCGCACCGCAGGGGTCCTGCGAGTTAGTTAAGTTAGACAGTAGGGAAAGTCTGCTGCCAGGTCATCTCCTTACGAGATGGGGTCCACGTGAATGCTAGAGCTTGCCCAGCCAGCGTCACGTAGGACGCAGGAGGGAGGGGGCCGGGTTGCGGGGCCCTAGGACAGGGGCGGTCTGGGGTCCTCGCGGGCTGCCCTCACTTCCTTCCTTGGGTCACGGTAGGCAATGGCCTCCTGATCCGGGTGGGGGCGGCCGGGCAGGCGTGACATTGCAGCAGCTATAGTTAGCACTGTTGCGGTACTGAGGCACATCAGACCACTTAGTTTACTCTACCGGAGTTAGCAGTTAAGGTTGGCAGGACCCGGAGTGGCATAGCCCCCTCCTCCCCCGACTGGTTTAATAAAGTTTTGGTGCGGCCTGATTTACCCCACAAGAATGGTGTCTGTGTCTTCTTTTCAGGGTGGGGGACAACTACCTCTAGGACCTTGCAGAGTGCTTCCAAAGGGGTGTGGCCAGAGGAGAGGGGTCTCATATTTTATCCTTCCCCTGGGCCCCACAAATTCTAAGGCTGGCCCTCCTTGAGGGTCATTTAGTTCAACCCCCGGCTTGGGTGCAGGATGACTAATGCTCCGTGTATCATTTCACGCTGGTGTTAGGCTTACCATCTCTCTGGGTTTTGCCCGGAGGGTCGATGTTTCCACCAAGAGTTGCTGAGTTCCAGACGTTTCAGCTTCTCTGGGACAGCCAGGGAACCCTGTTGTATCTAATGGCTGCGTGTTAATCAAATATTGATTAGTAATTACTAGGGATGAATCAAGATTTCACAAAAATGGGAATTTCCATCGAAATCCTGGTTCCCAATATAGTCTTGGTCAAATCAAGAACCTCTCAGTACTTTACAATGTCTCGATTGACATTTCATTTCTTGATTTACCGATAGTGAATTTACAGGAATCCCATTTTACCACTTTGTCATCAATTTCAAATCCCAAGAGGTTATACCAACACAATACCGCATTTCTTTTACTTCTCTGCACTCTGTTTTCCCTTGTATTTCCTTGTCACTCATTGGCTGGTACGCAGATTCCTTTACAAATCTACAATCCAGTTGTAGATTGGTCAAAGAAAAGGGAACAACGCACAACAACAATTCTGACTGGAGGCACTGGAATGGAGGCACTTTTTAAAAAAAACTGTGTTTGGGCAGGCAGGGGAGAAGTTAAGGGGTGGGTTTTTTGCATAGTGATTGGCTCAGAAATGCAGCACAATGAACAGACGTAAACCCGGAAGTAAAACAGTACCCTTGGCAATTCAGTAAGCAGTAAATGAACGGTATGTGGTAAACCATAAACGGCAAGTCAGTAAATCGGGATGTTATCTTGCAGTATTGTGAGAATTAAGAAATAATATTGGTATCAGAAATGGTCAGGAAATCAATCCCAGTTCCTGAGATGGCAAAATGACTTACAAGTAAGAGATTTTAGTTTGTTTCAACCCTAGTAATTAGCAACTGGAGACTTCAATTTCAAGTGGGTTTGACTATTGGCAGCCAGTAGAATTTATAAGTAAAGTTAAGACTCCAGAGCACTGTTGGAACCACCCAAAAACCACACTGGAGTTAAAATAATTGCTTTTGTTAAGTCCCCAAAGTCTCAATCATTTTCAGTGCAAATAAATACAGGTACAAGGAAAGTGTGGCTACACAGATACCTGCTCCACAACTCAACATTTATTTATTGACTTATTTAAATTTTTATCCCACCCTTCCCTAAGGCTCAGGGTGGCTAACAACATATATAAAAATATAAAATCCATAAAAACAAAATACAAAAAACCAGCCCAAACCCACAGCCCCCAACAAAACTGCCCAGTACCACCTCCCCATGTCCTATCCCAAACCCCCTCACAACCCTACCCCAACTCACCCAGCAAACCCCATGTCTCCTATCCCTGCCTGCCAAATGGCTTTACAAAGAGAAAGGTCTTGCATCATCTCCAGAAGATGCTCTGGCTCGGGTTCAACCAATTCTCTGGGGGAAGGGAGTTCCACAGCACTGGGGAAGCAACCGAGAATGCCCCCCAATGAGCCCTTGTCGTACGGACAAGACTAACTGACAGTACCCACAGGGAGGTGCTCCCAGCCGATCGCAGGGGTTGTAGGTGGGGCATGGAAGGACAGGCGGTCTCTCAGATATGTGAAGCCCAGACCATTTAGGGCTTTAAAGGTCAAAACCAGCACCTTGAATTGGGCCTGGAAAGCTATAGGAAGCCAGTGCAGAGCTCCGAGCACTGGTGTAACGTGCTCGTGACACCCCACCCCTGACAGGAGGTAAGCCGCTGCATTTTCCACCAGCTGCAACTTCTGAACAATCATCAAGGGCAGCCCCACATAGAGCACGTTGTAGTATTTTAGCCTTGAGGTGATGAAAGCATGGATGACAGTGGACAGTTCTGAATCAGAAAGAAAAGACTGCAACCTCCTCACCAGATGGAGTTGGTGAAACGCTCGCTAGCCACCACCGTATTTTGACAACCCAAGCACAGCAAGAGCTCCAGAAGCACTCCAAGGCTGTGAACCTGATCGACTAGAGGGGACCAGACCCCATCAATAAGAGAAGTCCCAACCTTCTCCAGGCCACAAGACCGGAAAATCATCATCATCATCTCGGTCTTGTCTGGATTCAGCTTCAATCGGCTCACCCTCATCCAGTCCCCAACAGCAGCCAGGCAACGGGTAAGCACTGAGACTGCCGTGCCTGGGTCAGATGAAAAAGAGAGGTATAGCTGGGTGTCATCAGCCTACTGATGGCACCTCACCCCAAAACCTATGAATGACCTTGCCCAGCAGCCTCATATACACGTTGAATGGAACCCTGTGGGACTCCACAGGGGAAGACGACAAGCAATTCCCATCACCACTCTCTGGGACCTCCCTGACAGGAAAGAGTAAAACCACTCCAAAGCGGTGCTGTGCACCGCCACCAGGTCCCACAATCATGTCAACAACACCTCATGATCAATGGTATCAAAGGCCACCAAGAGATCTAACAGGATCAACAGGGCAGAATTCTCCATGCCAATCTCCAGGCTCAGGTCATTGAGCAAGGCCACAAGCGCCGTCTCCGTGCCATACCAGGGCAAAAGCCCAACTGGAATGGGTCCAGGAATCCAATGATATCGCGATGACCTGGAGCGGTCGGGCAACCACCCATTCAGTAACCTGTTCAATAAACAACACAAAGGTAGCTCTGTACTTTCAATGCACTTTCTGTTTAACTTCTGTTTAGTAGTTTGGTTACTCATTACCCTCACAAATAACTATCACATTAACAATACACATGCACATACCCATACCCTCTTCAACATACAGGGCCTTCCCAACATAACACACACATTACCTCACCTTTGGAGGATATGAAGTAGATGGTGGTTGCTAGGGAGAAGTGTCCACACCCTGGACCAACTGTGGTGCTTTCACAGCATCTCATTTCTTGATCCTTCCCATGGTACCACCTTGATCCAGCCTTACACCCCAATATTCAGCCAATTCCAAGTGGGGTTGAGTTCCATGCTCATATAGGACATCCAGTCAGTAAGACCTCCTCCAATTCCTTCCTCTCTCAATTCTTGGAATAGGATGGTCTACTCTACAGCGCATTTTACAGTTAATCAACAAGATTTCCACTGTGGGGACAAATCGCTGTCCTGGAGTTAGGGATGTAGCTAGGTGGGAATGGACCCCCTGCTCGAGCACTCCACTTCATATGCATATTTATTTATAAATTATTTATAAACATATATGTATTTATTCTTATAAATATAATATATTTATTTAATAAACAAATATGCATACTGAAGTGGAGTGCCCCTCCAGGGGGCCCATTCCCACCTAGATACACCCCTGGCCCCAGGACAGCGATTTGTCCCTGAAGTGGAAATTTATATCTATTTTATATTGTGTTTGTATTTATTATTATATTTTAATTGTATTTTTATGCTTTGTTAGCCGCCCCGAGCATAAAAAGAAAAATAATAATACACCAAACCTCACCACCCTAACCCAGTCTCCCCACCCTTCACCCATCTCCCTCGACCAGAAGCCTGGCGGAATATACATTCTACATGCATGTTGCCCCTCCCCCAGGCTCATGGCCCCCACTACGGCTGCACCTACAGCATCTATTATAGCTACACCCCTGCCCATGTTCAAGGCATGGTGAACCGTCCCCTGGTACAACAGAGGTTCTGCATTTCTTAATTCAGATCATTTCAATTCCCACTTTCACATCTTAAAATAATATACCAAACACCCACTACTCCTTGCACCTGCCAACAAATATACAAGCATTTTCCATTTCATCGGAATATCTCTATTTCTAAGCAAAAAGCCCCTTCTATTCAATGCAGCCTTGGCTGGTGGATGCATCACAGCATGCTGTATCGCTGTAGGTACAGTCATAATATGCTGTGCAGCTGAGTTTCCTGTTGTCAGTCTAGGACATAGGTCACAGCATGCTGTGTGGCTTAAATTCACTTACCCAACCCCCCGCCCCTGGACTGCCTAAGCTGTCAAAATGAATTTCAGGTCAGAGGGATGTAGCTAGGTAAAAATTGGCTCCGGTGTAGAAAATGGAATGGACCCCTCCTTTCGCTCCCACCTCCCAGCTGCGGTGAATTCAGCTGCCCCAGAGAATGTGAGGCCCCCCTCCCCCGGCTCCCCATATATAGCTAGACCCTGGAATCAGGGTTTCTGGGGGCAAGCTGTGCCAGAAAGGGGGCAGGCCAGAGGGAGTTGCCCACCCCTTTCCTGTGTGGCTGCATCCCTTTGGAGCTTCAGGAGGGTGCGGGATAAAATATTTCAAAATAAATAAATATCATGATGCCCCAGCGGCGGCGTGGTTACTTTAAAAATGGGCGTGGCATCTCCTTTGTCCCTCCCTCCCCCGTGTTGCTGTAACCCCTTGAGGGCGAAAGCAGGGAGGGGAGTGGTAACCCTAACAGGTGTTGGTATCGGTTCTGCGCCTCTCAGTCCCACCGGTGCTACCCCTTAACTCCATGGGATTACACTGGGGGCGGGGGCACAGGGCCTAATCTGGCTGGAAGAAAGAGAAGCCAGGGTTCAAATCTCTCCCGGAAATCCCACCTTTGGGCCCCGAATGCATGGAGGGGAGTGGGGAGGGTTTATATTGAGAGGAACTGTTGGAGATGCCCTGCCAGATCTCACTGCTCCAAAAGCCAGAACACTCCCTGGCAGACAGCTGATGGGTGGCAGTAATAGCCTCTTCCTTCCCCACTTACAGTAGCCCCAGCCTTAATCCTGCCAAGAGAGAGGCTCATGATACCGAGAAAGGGGAGGGGACTGATATAGTCACCCTTCACCTGTTTTGCCCCCAAACAGCTGATTAGTGCCATCATCAGTCCCCCTCTCCCCCCTCCCTGGCTCCCATCAGACTTTTATGCAGCCATCAGTGGAGTCTTGCAGAGTTGCAACAGTGACAGGATCTGGTCCACAGAGGTACCAGGGCAGATCCCTGGGAAGCCTTGGCACAAATTAAGCCCTGTCCACTACTCATGGGCATGCCGGCGTGGCTCAGCGCAGGATAGGGCTGTACCAAATAGTAAAAAAATGTATTCACGAGTATTTCCGAGTTTCTGAGGACCGGCTCTGAGTGTTCGGTCTCAGGACTTGGTGAAATACTCGGTGAAAAAAACCCATGTACCGAGTATTTTCTGAGGGAAATCCCCATATGTTGCTCATTTGAGAACTTTCCGAATACCGGGCTGATTCCTATGTTACTCGGTAAAACAGAGTTGAATGCTGAGATGCCGAGTTTCAGCACCAGTGCAGGAGTGATTATCAGATGTCGTGCTAAATCCATGGAAATCTTCATGCGTTGAAATTGATGACATCATCCCGAACCCATAGTTGCTTCTACAGATGTTCATGCTGTTGCATGTTCCAGCAGCTCCCTGAGAGTCTTGTCCTGCCAGCTGGTGCACAGTGGGGATATGCAAACGTGGTTCGTAAGTTCGGAGTTCGGGCCAAACTCGGTCTGTTCGGACGACCGAACCTGAACACGAACACGAACCCGAACTGACCGAACCGAACTAGATTCCGACCGTCGAAATGACCGAACAGTTCGGTCAGTTCGGATCGCGTTCGGGTGAGTTTGTGTGGCAAAAACGTGTCACTGGAAGGCAAAATGTGACAGGGAGGGGGAGTCAGCTGAGAAGCAGACTTCCAGGCACCAGGGGAAGGCTTGGAGTAGCAGCCAGCCTGCCCAATCACCATCCCTTTTCGCCTCAGAGCACTGACTTTGCAGTCTGCGATTGGCCACGGGATAGGCTGTACAGAGCCAATGGGGCTTGTGGTGAGGCGGGTGCAGCAAGAAACAAAACTGATTGCCTCCCCCCTTCCCAATACCTTCTGAGCTAGTCACTGTTCCGGAACAGCAGGCGTTTCAGAAGGCTCCCTCTCCCAGCAGTTTTGTTCTTCTCAATCCATTGCAATCCTCCTCCTATTTCACCCATCCAACCCATCTACCTCCATATTATCATTTATTTAGCTTAGCTTAGATATATTTAGGTGTTATTTTTTGTTTTTACCCCCTCCCTGTGTGCCCTGTGTTCAATCTTCCTCCCTCCCTCCTCTCCCTCCATTGAATCCTTTCCTCTCTTTCCTATTCCATCCCCTGATTAGTCCCTTCCCCTGTTTTAAGTTTTGGATTTATTTATTTTATTTTATTTATTTATTTAATAGATTTGTACCCCAGATTTAGAGTAGGATTATTATTAGATTGATTTTCATTTCAGTTTTGCACCCCTCCCTGCGTTCTTTGTGTTTCCCCCTGTGTACTATTGTATAGATAGATAGATAGATAGTTATTAGATAGATAGTTAGTAGATAGATATACATAGTAGTTCGCTTAGTTATAGAGATAGATAGAGATACAGTGTGTTTGTAGGACAAGGCCTTTGTAGTTAATTATTAGGATATTCCATTTAGTTCAATAGGTTTTAGAATA